>JAKSZT010053768.1:220467-264948 GCA_026826555.1 Tolypeutes matacus
GGCAATACGACTGGAAAAAGACCTTGAATAAGGGGGGGGGGGGGGGGCGGGGAGGTAAAGAGAAATGAGTTCATGTGGCTAAGAGACTTCAAAGAGAGTCAGAAGGTCATCCCAGAGGTAACGCTTACACACACCTCAGTAGGACCTCATAGAACACCAAAGTGTATATCACCCCACACAGAGGGGTTCCTGAGGGCTCTGGAGACCCTAGGTCCTATATAAGGGTGATAACTCCAGAGATTGATGCCTTATCAGTGGGCTCTGCTTTGGAATCTGTGCTCCTGAGAGTGATGGAGTTGGACTCAAATAAGTCCTCCCTGCACATGATCAATCAGTCCCTTCTATTCAAACCTATATGTGATGCTGGAGTTTGTAGGTATACTTCCAGAGACTGGAGCCTTTGTCCTGCCCATGTGCCAGCTGTGCCTGGAATCTTGGTGGAGCTGCAACTCCTACTCTACAGCTCAATGGACTCACTCAAGTCACCTGGTGAGGAGACGGTGATGGACAACAGCCATCCCAGGGAATGAAGAGAGCCTGCAGCTGCAGGCAGGATAATTCCACCCATCTTATCCATGGTATATAAGCCCCCTCTCACTTGGAGGTGGAGTGGACACCACCATCCGAAACTCCTCAGGATTGGAGGAGGAGCTATGGACTAGGATGGACTTAATGGTATTCTGTTGTAGACATATTGTGATTCAAGCAATGGAAGAAATTACAACAGTGAGGTGGAGCCAGTGGCCACTGGACATTTTCAGGGCAGGGAAGGGAAAAGCAGTTGTAATACAGGGGCTTTTAAAGGACTTGGGAATTATCCTGAGTGACATTACAACGATAGATATAGGCCATTTTACATCAGCATATAACATGCAGAACTGTGTGGGAGAGAGTGTGGTCTACAATGCGAACTATGGTCCATGTTTAATGGCAAAGCCCCAGGATATATGTATATCCATTGCAGGTGATGTGCCACACTAATGAAATATGTTTATGTGGGATGTTATGGGAGGTGTGGGGGGTGGGGAACATGGGAATCCCTGTAATTTTGGGGTAACATTTATGTAATCTAAGCATCTTTTAAAATAAAAAAAAAATCATATTCAAAACTTGCATTGTGGAAGTAGGTGGAGCTGCATTGGGATTTTTTTTCTGTACAGATCTTTGTATTTTTTCATACAAAAATTGAGTCATTTCCTTTTGCAGTTTAGAAAGAATTTTTCAAAAATAAAACATTGTAAAAAGGAAGATGCAAACTGTTATTTAAAAAAATAGCTTAGGAATATAAGCAGTTCCATTTACCAAGTCTAAACTTTTACTTTTCCATCAACTTAATAAGATGAATTTTGTCTCCTGTGTATATATGTATATAAGGCAGAACTAGTGATAAGCAGTTGTATTCAACCGCCACCTTCTAATCCATGCTTTTTTGCTACCCTACACTTCTCATGAAATTTTCGATCTAAATATTATTTCTTAGGTGCTTACATACACAACATATTATACTAGATGCTTCACTAGACAAGTATTCTAGGAAAGAGAAAAAACAGAATTCACAGAGCACAAGCTTCTCCACTAAGTGTCTTATCTGTGTTATCTCATGAGTTTCCCATTTTTTTAAATTTTATTGAAGTACATCATTCATACATGAACATACATAAACAATAAGTGTATAGTAAAAGTTATGAACTTACAAAGCAAACATGCATAACATCATACAGGGGTCCCATACATCACCCACCACCAACACCTTGCATTGTTGTGAAACATTTGTTACTTGTTATGAAAGAATATCTTCAAAGTATTACTACAAACTATAGTCCATATCTTACATTTGGTGTATTTTTCCCCCAACCCACCCTATTTTTTTAAATATATTTTTATTACAGAGGTTGTGAACATACAAAACAATCATGCACATGAGTAGAATTCCCATGCAACACCCCTTCACCAACACACCACACCGTGGTGGAACATTTGTTACAGATTATAAAATAATATCATCAGACTATTACCACCAACCATAGTGTACATTTGGCACACTTTTTCCATATCCCCCCCCACGCCATTATCAACACAGTACATCTTTGGTACTGATGCAAGAATATTATAGTATTCCTCTTAACCACAGTCCAGAAGACACAGCAACTGTGTTTTTCCCATGCTTCTCCATATTCTTGCCACCCCGCAATAGTGATGTACATCCACTCTAGCTCACAGAAGGACACTTTTGCATCTGTACCATCAACCACAATGTTCATCCACCTCTGGGTTCATTCAGTCCCTACATTATTCTCTAGCTTTCTTTCAATTGACATTTACATCCCTAGACTACCCTTTTCAGCCACAATCCCATTTATAAACCAGCTGCTACTCACTATAATGTGTTACCATCAACTCTATCCATTTCCACACTTTTACAGTAAAGTTAATTAAAACTTCTACATACATTAAGCATCAGCAGTTCTTCTCAACCTTCCTCTTATCTCCTAATACACTATAGTCTAGTTTTTAACTCCATATGTTTATTCTTCGTATTTACTTCATATTAATGAAGACCATGCAATATCTGTCCCTCTGTGTCCAGCCTACTTCATTCAGCATAATGTCTTCAAGATTAATCCATGTTATATGTGTCCCAATTTCATTTCTTCTTACTGCAACACAGTATTCCATCATATGTATATACAGCATTTTGTGTATCTGTTCATTGTTTGATGGACACTGTTTGCATATTCTCTTTTTTCTCATGTTTTACATGAGGTTTTACTATCTAATACAGTCCTATTAGCTTTCCTTCTAGAAATATACATGACCTTAGACTTTCTTTTTCAACAACTGTCATACCCATACAATAACACTGCTAGTTACAAACACCATGAAAATCTTTAACCATTTCTACTCATTTCCAAAGATTTATCAACAGCCATTTTACCAGTCCAGCTAACAGTTTGTCGACTCTCTTAATCTTCTCGAAGAAACAACCCTTGGTTTTGCTAACTCTCTCTATTTTTTGGTTCTCAATTTTATTTATTTTTGCTCCGATCTTTGTTATTTCATTCCTTCAGTTTGCTTTGGGACCAGTCTGCTGTTCTTTCTCTAGTTCCTCCCACTGTGTAATTAGGTCATTTCTTCTTTTTTAATGTAAGCATTGAGGGCTATAAATTTCCCTTTCAGCACTGCCCTCACAGCATCCCACAGGTTCCAATATATTGTGTTGTTGTTTTCATTTGTCTCGAGATATTTACTGATTTCTCCTGAAATTTCCTCTTTGACCCACTGATTATTCAAAAGCGTACTGTCCAGTTTCCACATGTTCGTAAACTTTCCCTTTTTCTGCCTCTTGCTGATTTCCAAGCTCATTTCATTATGATCAGAGAAAGGGCTTTATGTAGTTTCGATCGTGCTGAATTTATTGAGATCTGCTTTGTGACCCAACATATGGCCATCCTGGAGAAAGATACATGAGCAATCAAGAAGAATGTATATCCTGCTGTTTTGGGGGGTGCAATGTTCCATATATGTCTATCATGTCCAGTACATTTATCATAATATTCAAGCACTCTGTTCCCTTATTGATCCTATGCCCAGATGGTGTATCCAATGCTGAGAGTGGTGTATTGAAGTCTCCAGCTATTATTGTAGTGATAGCTATCTCTCCCCTCAGTCCTGCCAGCATTTGCCTTATGTATCATGGGGCATCCTGGTTAAGTGAACATACATTAATGATTGTTATCTCTTCCTGGTGTATTGCTTCCCTCCCACCCCACGCCCCCGCCATCAATATATAATGTCATTCCTTGTCTTTAATAACAGTTTGGCTTTTAAAGTCTATTTCATCTGATATAAGTATAGCTACTCCAGCTTTTATTTTTTGGTTACTGCATCCATGGAATATCTTTTTCCAACCGTTCACTTTCAATCCATTGGTATCCATGGGTCTAAGGTAAGTCTTTTCTAGACAACATATAGATGGCTCATATTTACTTATCCATCATGCCAGTCTGTGTCTTTTGAATGTGGAGTTCAATCCATTAACACTCAATGTTATTACTGTAAAGGCAGTTCTTATTTCACTTATTTTGACCTTTGCGTTTTATCTGTCAGATTTTATTTTCACCAAGCTTTTGACACTTTCAGTTACTTTTACTGATATAATCTTCATTTCTAGACTCTCTCCAAGCCTCTCTCTCCTGCATTTTCTTTTCAGGCTATAGCACTTCCTTTAATATTCTCTGCAAAGCCAGTCTCTTTTTTATAAACTCTTGCATTTTCTGTTTTTCTGTGAATATTCTAAACTTGCCCTCATTTTTTTGTAACAAATCCATTTTATTAATACATATTAATAAAGCATAAATCTATCCAAAGAGTACAATCAATAATATTCAGCATAATCACATACTTGTGCATTCACCAGTCCAGTCATTCTTAGAGCAATTTCATTATTCCAATAATAAAAATAATAAACAAAAAACAAAACTCATCACCTCTCAATCTCTGTATGCTTTCCCTGCTACACATAGCTGCTATTCTTTTTTCTTCTCTCAAGTATATTTGTATTTATATTTTGTAAAAAACAGTTTTATATATGCAATATCACCTAAATTCATGTTTTACATGAGGTTTTACTATCTTATACAGTCCTATGCTACAGTTTTTGGCTTTCCTTCTAGTAATATACACGACCTTAGACTTTCTTTTTCAACAACTGTCATACCCATGCATTAACACTGCAAGTTACAAACACCATGAAATGCTTTAACCATTTCTACTCATTTCCAAAGATTAATCAACAGCCTTTTTACCAATTCTGCACAGATTAACACTCAGCTTCCCATTCTCTATGCTTCTTCTATTTTCTGGTGACCTATATTCTAATTATTAACTCCATGAGTTTACACAATGTATTTAATTCGTAACAGCATAATCATACAGTATTTGTCCTTTTGTGTCTGGCTTGCTTCACTCAACATAATGTCCTTCAAGTTCATCTATGTTGTTATATGTTTTGCTACTTCATTTCTTCTTACCACTGCATAATATTCCATCAATGTATACACCACAATTTGTTTATCCATTCACCAGTTCATGGACACCTGAGTTGTTTCCAACTTTTGGCAATCATGAATAATGCCACTATAAACATCGGTGTCCAGATGTTTGTTCATGTCACTGCTATCAGTTCTTCTGGGTATATACCTAGTAATGGTATTGCTGGGTCACATGGCAAGTCTATATTCAGCTTCCTTAGGAACTGCCAAACAGTCTTCCACCATGGATGTACCATTCTGCATTCCCACCAACAGTGAATAAGTGTTCCTATCTCTCCACATCCTCTCCAACATTTACAGTATTCTAAGTTTTTAATAGCAGCAAGTCTAACAGGTGTGAAATGATATCTCATTGTAGCTTTGATTTGCATTTCCCTAATTGCTAGTGATGTTAAACATTTTTTCATGTGTTTCTTCACCATTTGTATTTCTTCTTTGGACAATCATCTTTTCAATTTTCTTTTCAAGCCTTTTGTCCATTTTTTTAATTGGGTTCTTTGTCTTTCTATTGTTGAGTTGTATGAGTTTCTTGTATATCATGGATATTAAACCCTTATCAGATATGTGGTTGCCAAATATTTTCTCCCATTGAATTGGCTGCCTTTTCACCCTTACAAAGTCATTTGAAGTGCAAAAGAGTTGAATTTTGAGGAGGTCCCATTTAGCTTTTTTTTTTGTTTTTCTTTTGTTGCTTGTGCTTTGGGTATAAGGTTTAAGAAACTACCTCCTACCACAAGGTCTTGAAGATTTTTTCCTACATTTCTTCTAGGAATTTTATGGTTGCTGCTTTTATATTTAGGTCTTTGATTAATTTTGAGTTAAATTTTATATAAGATGTGAGATAGATGTCTTCTTTATTTTGGATATGGCTATCCAGTTTTTTGCAGCACCATTTTTTGAACAGATTGTTCTGACCCAGCTGGGAAGGCTTAACTGCCTTGTCAAAAAATCACTTGACTGTAGGTGTGAGGGTCTATTTCAGAGTTCTTGATTTGGTTCCATTGGTCAATGTGTCTGTCTTTATGCCAGTACCAATTTTACTACTGTAGCTAAGTAATATGCTTTAAAGTACAGAAGTGCGAGTCATCCAACCTTGTTCTTTTTTTAAGACATTTTTGGCTATTTTTGGCCCCTTATCCTTCCAAATAAATTTGGTAATTGGTTTTTCCACTTCTTCAAAAAAGGCTGTTGCGATTTTTATTGGGATTTCATTTACTCTGTAAATCAGTTCAGGTAGAATTGATATCTTAATGATATTTAGTCTTCCAATCCATGAACAAAGAATGTCCTTTCATTTATTTAGTTTTCTTTGGTTTCTTTTTAGCAATGTTTTGTAGTTTTATGAATACAAGTCATTTATGTCCTTAAGTTTATTACTAAATATTTGATCATTTTGGTTGTTATTATAAATGGATTTTTTTCTGATTTCCTTCTCAGGTTGCACATAGTAGTGTATAGAAACTCTTGATTTTTGTGTATTAATCTTGTAGTCTGCTACTTTGCTGAACTAACCTGTTAGTTTGAGTAGCTTGGTTGTGAATTTTTGCCCTCATTTTTGAAAGACAATCTTGCCAGAGATAAGATTCTAGGTTAGCAGTTTTTCTCTTCAGTATCTTAAATATATCATACCATGCCTTCTTGCCTCCATGGTTTCTGATGAGAAATCAGCATTTAATTTTATTGGGTATTCCTTATATGTTATGGATAACTTTTCTCTTGCTGCTCTCAGAATTCTCTCTTTGTCATTGATATTTGACATTGTTATTAGTATGTGTCTCGGAGTTGGTATATTCAAATTTATTTGGATGGGAGTATGTTGTGCTTCTTGGACATGGATATCTATGTCCTTCAATAAGGTTGGGAAATTTTCTTCCATTATTTCTTCCAATATTCTTTTTGTCCCTTTTCCCTTCTCTTCTCCCTCTGGGACTCCCATGACACATGTTTGTACATCTCTTGCTGTCATTTAGTTCCCTGAGACCCTGTTCAAATTTTTCCATTCTTTTCTTCATCTGTCCTTTTGTATGTTCACTTTTGGAGGCCATGTCATCAAGCTAATCAATCCTTTCTTCTGCCTCCTCAAATCTGTTATATGACTCCAGTGTGTCTTTAATTTCATTTATTGTCCCTTTCATTCCTGTAAGATCTGCTATTTTTCTATGTATGCTTTCAAATTCTTCTTTGTGCTCATCCAGTGTCTTCTTAATATCCTTAATCTCTTTAGCCATCTCATTGAATTTATTAAGATTTATTTGAACATTTATAATTAGTTGTCTCAACTCCTTTATGTCATCTGGAGGCTTATCTTGTTCCTTTAACTGGGCCATATCTTCCTGTTTCTTACTAAGGATTGGAAATTTTTGTTGGTGTCTTGGCATCTGGCTTACTAGATGTATTTATTCTGGGTGCAGTTTCTCTTTTTAGTTTATGGCTTTTTTGCCCTTTCTCCCTTGCTGATGGTATAGTAGGAGCCAAGAATGTAGTTAGTGCTGTAAGTTGTGGAGGCTCAAACTGCCTGTATTAGTCAGAATTTTCTAGGGAAACAGAATCAACAAAAGATATCTGTACATAGTATGACATTTTATAAGAGTCTTTCATGTGACCATGGGATGCACAAGTCCGGGTTCCGCAGGCAGGCTGCAAACCACAGAGCCCAATGTAAGTCCAATGCAGGCCCTTGATGAGTTTCTGGGAGATGTTGGCTGTCCAAAGACGAGCTAAGAAATTCTCTCTGAATGCTGAAATTACTTCCCCTTTTAAGGCATTCGACTGATTGGATAAAGCTTTACTCATTGCTGACGGCACTCTCCCTGGTTGATGCAGATGTAATCAGCCACCTATGCAGTAAACTCACAGATGACTAAAACCCGTAAATGTCCTTATATTACAATTAGCCCAGAGCTTGCTTGACCAAGCAGCTGGGCACAATTACCTGGTCGAGTTGACACATTAGCCTATCATCACACTGCCCATACTGCCCCAGGGACCAGTGAAGCTTCTCTCACCTTTCTCCTTTTCCAGACAGAGCCACAGCCATGTGTAATAATCCAAGTCATGTATGCCAAGACTGTCTGTAGTTGCCCAGAGAGACTTATGAAGTTTCATGCCCCTTTCTCTCCTGCCTGGGGTAGGGATGGAGCTGCAGGTGTGGACAGTAATCTATGCTGTGCAGGTCCAAAATTACCACAGTTGCCCAGGTAGATTGATGTAGCACTGCACCCCCCTCTTCTTGCCAAGGGTGGGGATGGACCTTCTGGGGTGTCCAACAGTCTAATCCGTGTGGGCTGAATGCGCCTGCAGTTGCCCTGGGAGGCTAAGGGAGTAATGTTCCATCTGCCTTTTAGGGGCTGGGAATGGATGCCCAACAGTTCAGTCCATATAGGCCTAAAGTGCCTACCATTGCCCAGAGGGGCAGAGGAAACACCAGCCCCCTTCTATCCTATTGGGTGGTAGGAGTGGGCCATAAACACCTGCAGTTATCCAAAGAGGCTGGGGAAACACAGTCCCTCTCTTATCCTATCGGTGGTAGGGGTGAAGCCACAGGCACCTAATGATCAAATTTGTGCAGGCCAAAAGGCCCTGCAGTTGCCCTGAGGGACTGAGGAAACACCAGCCCCCTCTTATTCTATGGGGGGTGGCATAGGTGGGGATGGAATCAAAGGCACTCAACAAACCAGTTTGTGTGGCCCAAAAGTGCCTGCAGTTGCCTGGAGAGGCTGAGATAACACAGCTCCTCTCCTATCCTATTGGGGTGTGGGGATAGAGTCCCAGGTGTCCGATTATTCAGTCTGTGCCCACCGAAAGCACCCGCTGTTACCCAGAGAGTCTGATGCAGGTCCCCCCAGCTTCCTCCTTGCCAGAGGTGGGGCTGGAGCTAGGGCTACAATCTGATCTGGAATATTTTCTATCAGCCCCGCTTCCCCTCATGCAGGGCACAAAATTAAAATGGCAGTTACTGGCCTCTTTCTGACTTGAACAGGTTCAAACTTTAGCTGATCTTAGGACTATGCTTTAGCCAGCCGAGTTTACTAATCAGTAGCTGAAGTCGGTACCCAACCGGCTCTTCCTCTCCTGTTTTTGGGAGATGGAGCTTCCAAATCCAGCCACGGAATAGCTCCTGAGGCTGCTTGTGCCACCAGTGGAGTATGGGCATTGGCTTCCGGGGCATGGAGATCTCTCTACTCAGGACTCTTCTCTGCAGATGGACAGTCTCCTCCTTCCACACTTTCAAGGATGCCTCAGGATTCTCTTCTGGTCTCCTGGGACCCCCAAACAAGTGCTTTAGGTAGCTCTGGGCAGTTACTAACTGCCTTGTAGGATGAGCTGATTTTGGAGCTCCTTACTCTGCCACTATGTTGCCCCTCCAATCTGTTTCTTTTGTTTTTGAGCAGGGTAATTGTTACCTGGGTTGCTCAAGCAAATACCATGAAGTGGGTCAGATTAAACAATGGGAAATTTTTGATCATGGTTGTGAGGGTAAAAGAAAATCCAAAAGGGAGACATCATCAGACAATGCTTTCTCCCCCAGGACAGTGGCATTCTGGGACTGGCTGCTGGGTATTATTTGTCATTAGCTCATCTGTCAACATGGCAGCATCTCTTAGCCTCTCTTTTCTCTCCCAGCTTTTGTTATTTGCAGCTTCTAGCCACTCCAGAAGAATGTCTGGGGAACTCTTTCTTTATCTGATTGTCATTCAACTTATAAAACACTCTAGTAATAGGATTTAAGACAAATCTTGATTGGCTGGGCCAGCCCTAAACTGAAGTAATCTCATCAAAAGTCCTACCTGATATTAGTTTACTCCCACAGGAATGAATTAAACTTAAGAACATGTTATTCTGGGATATATACAGCTTCAACCACCATGGTAATATAGAATGAAGTCTAAACAGAAGTCATATTTATGATCTGGTGAGTGAGTTGAAGGTTGAAGAAAATATGAGAGAGAAACAGGAAAAGGTGGACTCCATGTTATTTAACTATACAAGTATGCTTAGGAATGGGTATGGAGTGGCTGGGGGAACACAAATAGGTTCCAATGAGACACAGTGAAATCTTGTTGGGTAAGCAAATGGAAGAGTGTTAGTGTTGATTATCTTGTACTTAAACAATTATATCTTTATTTGTATTTTAGTATCCGTACAATCCTGACATTTTGAGATCATGCAGAAGCCTTCAATTATATCCACCTTCAGACTTCATGCAATCATGCTGGGGAAGTCAGGAACACACCTAATGGCCATCTCTAGCACCTCCCTTCCCTTTGCCTCCTTTTCTGCTGTGTGCAGTAGAATTTGTATGTTTACATTTCACAGCCCAGGAGAGACCTTAAGTCTAATAGAATGAGTGACATGACACTACTTGAACCAAAAACCTGGAACAAGCTGCCATAGCTGCTAATCAGGGTAGGAACTGCAAAAAGGTTGCTTGATATACGCTTTTTGTACAGTGGCAAGTTCCTCTCCCACTGTGGTATAAATACTTACACAGGCATGTCTCTGCCACTCAAATTGTGGCATTCAGAGCTGCCAACCACTGACCATGACAAGTGCAGGTGACCTCCCAGGAGACCAGCCATGATGGTGTCTCTTTCTCTGTTCCTTTGGACTTTTTGTGCTGTGTAAGTAAAAAGTTGGGCTGAAGTTTCTGCTGTGCCTCAGCTTCTGTTTCCATGGTGCCCCATATAGAAACTCACTCCACACTTCATCATCAAGAATACCAGCCGAACAACATTGATCTTGCTCTTCAGAGATGTTATCAATAAACATATATTGGAACATCCATAAGAAACAAATTTGATATGTAATCACTATTGTGAATTTTAAAAATTAAATATATTTTAGGACAGTTTTATGTATACAGAAAAACTATGCAGGAAGTACCAGACTTTTCACTGAATCTGTCTCCAACTCTCACACACTTTTATCTATTAATAAAAATATTGCATTAATTTGACACATTTGTTAAAATTGGTGTAATGATACATTGTTATTAATTCAAGTACATTTTTACTTTAAGGTTTGCTGCTTGTGTTGCACAGTTCTATGGGTTTTAAGAAAGGTATAATTGTCAAATGATCATATATCATACAAAGTAGTTTCACTACCCAAGAAATGCTCTGTGCTGCATAAAATCATTTTGCCAGAAAATGTTTAATATCCAGTGAGAGAAAGATGAAATATTGAGAATTAGGTGGATAATTGAGACCCATATACTTCCCTTTTTCATCATTCTATGTGTGTTTCCTTTTGATTGAGCAAAAGTCTTTCTTGTGACTTCACATACTTTTTGTTTCTTTGCTTTACACTAAGTCACTGAAGACAAGAATAGGGGACCCTGTTATTTGTGCCCCAGCACACACAGCATGGACTGTTGTGCTTGAAGCTATCAACCACTTCCTTTAATTGCACTGTCTGTATTTCCCTGCTTATGAAATGTACCAAAATACTAGAGTAAAAATTGCAGCATACTCAGGACAACCTCCAACTCCCAAAGAAGCCCCTGTATTTCAACTGCTCATCCCCTCCCTACCCAAAAACTGTCAAGTGGCCACTGGCTCCACCTTATTGTTATAATTACTTGCATTGCAAGAATCACCATATGTGAGCAAGAGAATACCATCAAGTCCACTCTAGTCCATAGTTCTTCCCCCAATCCAGAGGCGACTGGGATGGTGATGTCCACTCCAACTCCAAGTGAGAGAGGGCTTATATCCCATGGATATGGTGGGTGGGATGATCCTGCCTGCAGATGCAGGCCCTCTCAGCACACACCACTCAGAACTGAGTGGGAGAGAGTGTGGTCTACAGTGTGAACTGTGGTCTATGGTTGGTGGCAAGGCTCCAGGATGTGTAAGTTCATTGAGGTTGTTGGGCCACACTGTGGGAGATGTTTGTGTGGGATGTGGTGGGAGGTGTGGGAGGTGGGCAACATGGGAATCCCAGTGGGTTCCGTGTAATATTTTAGGTAATCTAAGCACCTCTTAAAATATATGTATATATATATATATATATATATATAAATAACATTTTTGTAAGCAAATACACATATATGCATATATATTTATATATCATTTTGCAAATGTTAGTATGTATTGTGAGAATTTTGATTTTTACCCATAATAAAAAAAAAAAGGAAAAAAAAATTGCAGCATAGGACAGTATAGACACAGTTCATAAGTGGAGAATATCCAGACTTCCTAAATCCAGTGAATTTCTCACTAATTAAAGGGAAATGTCACTCATTTTCATAAAGAAAGAATATTGGTTTCTATTAGCCAGCATCAAAAGGCTTAGCCAGAATGAGACAATTTGGAAAGCCTGAAAGGAAGAAATTCATGTTGATGGTCAAAGTAATAGCTCTGATATTAGTTAACTGAATTAGTTAATTTGGCAATAGTACATAAACTAAAAAAAAAATTAGAAAAATGGAGGAACTTTGTATTAATCATCTGCTACTTTATATATCGTTCTAGGATCAGAAAGAATATTGATTTCACAGAATCATTAAAAAATTACTGAGATTGAGAGCGAGAGAAAAAATGTAGTTGATAATTATATGCAAAACACCTGATATTTAGTTTTAGCAAATGATTATTGCACAAATGGCATCTGAGTATTCTCTGCAATTTTAAAAATGAGAATTTTATTGAAGTATGTTAAATGCTTTGTCTATAAAATACCTCACAATATGTAGGAAGTGAGCTATTGCAAAAGAATAGAAACCAAAATTGATTCATTGGAACAATAATGAGCCAGAAATAAATCCTATAGCTTGGGCCAACCACTCTTTTGATGAGAATAATGGTCATATCTGTGAACTTGGTTTGTTCAATTAATTCACTTGGTTCTCAGGGTCCAGGAGACCTTCCATATGGTGCTATAACAAATATCAAGAGACCCAGAAGCTGCCTACTGTCTCACATGCAAAAATAACTAATGAGATAAAGATATCTGGTGTCTTGTCTGGGCTCTGGCTTGCTCTTGAAGTATGTGACATGTAAACAAATAATTCAGAAGACTGATTATGAATGAAAGCAGATTAGACAGATCAACAAATACTTCTTACTTAAGTATGATATTTAATGACTACCACTCACCCGAAAACAGTAACTTACAGTGTTTATGGAGGTATCCACATTTTAACAGAAATTACTACCACCTAAAATATTTAAAAAATAGTTATTTGTTTATAAAATAATACGTATCCCCTAATGACACCATGTTGTAGTATGGGTGGAAGGGAAAGGTGGCAAAGAACTTTAGGACTAAATAGTTCAGAATTCAGATGCTGGGAACTAGATATCAAAGGAAAACAGAAATGGAGTAAATTCCTTTTACAAGAGTAAATATGAAAGCATTTGGTTATGACATTCCAAAATCTTCAAATAATAATGACTAGATTTTGAAAGTGTTTGAAGGAATTGTTGACCATTTATTTTACATTTGCTCTCTTTCTTTCTTTAAGACATTGAAAAATGGAGGATTTTGAATGCTGTTTGACTTGTGAGCTTGAAAGAGATTACAGTCTCCCTGAGCTATCTGAGTGTCCATCTCTCTAACAGTCTTAAGAATATAAAGAAGAGAATGAGGAAGTAGGGGTGGGAATTACAATTATATTCAAAACTAACAACTAGCAGAAATCAGGAATGTTTTACCTAAAATTCTGTGATTATGTTGCTTTCTATCTAGAAGCAGATATTTAAACAAAAATATATAGGTTAAAGACAAGTCTGACAGAAAGAATATTGGCATCCCAAGCAGAGGGCTCCTCAAGGAGAGGCAGATTGTGTTAGAAAAGTACAAGTATTTAGTATTGCTGCTCCATAAACTCATGATTGGAAATGTCTGGGCCTGGGAACAACTGAGTCCTGAACACCATACAGGAGCTTTAGATTTTATTCCCTGAGCAGTGGCAACACTATTAAATATTTTTTAACAGATTGCTACATGGAAAACACATTCTTGCAGCACTGGGATAGCTGCAATAGAGGTGAGGAGAAGAAGAAGGAGACTGGTGAGGTTTTACCTATGTAAAGGCAAGAGATGGTTGAGCCTTAATTAGAGCAATGTTGATGGGGAAGTAGAGCATTAGATCAAGGACATGCTTAGGGCTTATAGGTGACTCTGCAAAAGAGTGTGGAGTGCAGGGTGAAAGAGGAACAACTGGCCCTGATCCAAAATGTTTGTTCTGACCACTGGGAGTAGATGTTATGCCCATTCATCCTCTTGGCTTTTAGAAGAGCATCATATTTTGGGGTGAAGATGTTACACTGGGCATTGAATTTGACAAGTTTGTAATGCCTCTAGGATATTCAAGTGGATTCTAGGCACAGCTGATCTGGTTTATCTATCCAACCAAGGTTCAAGGTAAAAACTGATCTACATTTTTTTTCTGTAGCTTGGGGTTCTCTTTCAAGCACATGTGGTTTTTGGCAGAATTCACATCCTTGAAATAGTAGGACTAAGGTCCCATCTTTTGCTTAATTATGGTGAAGGGTTACTCTCAGTTCCTAGAGACCGCTCACAGTTCCTTGTCATGTAGCCCACCCTACCACAAAGCCCTCTCGCATTTCCAATCTTCTGACTTCTTATAATCTTCCAACACTAATATAGAGTCTTATATTTGGAAATGTAATGAGAAGAGTGTCTCTTCCATCACAAATGACTGTATTAAGAAAACTATTAAAGGAATGTCTATCCCATCATAGTCACAGGCTCCATCCACACTAAAGTGTAGAGATTATACTAGGTGCAAGCACCAGATAGTGAGCTCTTAGGAGAACTCTTGGTATTTTACCTAGCACATTATGACTATAGAGTGCATACCAGGACACTCTTGGTACTTAACTATTGTAATTTTTTAAGAATGAAAGCTATAGCAATTTAATTGCATGGTTCTCTTCAAGAGCTTCATGAAAATCGGGTGTGAGGGTAAGATTTATGGGTCAACTTGTCTAAGTTGTAGTATCAAGTTTTGCAATTAAACTCAAATATAGGTGTTGCTGTGATTGTATATTGTGGAGATGGTTAACATCCTCAATTAGTTGACTTTAAGTAAAGGAGAATACACCCATAATGTAGGTGGATCTCATCTAGTCAGTTAAAGACCTTAAGAACAAAACCGGTTTCCCGGAGTAAGGTGAAATTCTGCCTCCTGATTGCAATGTTGGCTTCTGCTAAGAGTTTCCAGCTTGTTGGTCTACCCTATGTTTTCTGAACTTGCCAGCCCCTAAATTGTTTAAGCCAAGTCCTTAAAATATATTTCTTTTTATTTATTGCTTTATCCAAATATGGGTATTTTGGGTAAAGCAATTTTTACCATGAGGCAAATTGTTTAAATAGTTAAGTAGATGTATCTACATATAAATATATTCTCACACAAAATTATGGGATAGGCCTGTAAACAATTACCACAGAGCAAAGATGAGCAGATGTCATGACAATTGAAAAGAGCATTATTGGATAGCAGCATCTCTGGTGAAGAGGACAGATAAGGAAATGTGCAAGGTATATGAAAACATAATGTTTTCATTCTTTAAATTCTCATGGGAAATGTAAATTCAAATAAACAGGTAGATATACTTTAACAACTTCATGAAAGAAATTTGAAAAATATTGGCCATACATGTTGACTGAAAGTTAGTATCTTGATAAGAAAAATAAAACTGAATGGGAGAATGAACAATAATGGAAATTCATAGGAGAGGAAATATAAATGGCCAACAAGCATATGAAAAGGTGCCAAGTCTCTTTGTTAGTGGTCAATGAAAGGGAAACATGAATTTTTATACATTTCTGAAAAGGAATTGAAAATATTTATTATAACTTTAATATAAGCATTTCCTTTTCCCCCTTAATATCACCCTTGGAAATCTCTGTATTAGAAGCAAAAGCATTTATATATAAGAAATAAAGACAAGGCCATGAAGCCTTGTTTGGAGGAGACAAAAAAAAAAAAAAAAAGCTTTCAACAATCTAACTGATTGACAAACATATTTTGAATATTACATCATGGGGAGCTGGTGTAGCTCAATGGTTGAGTACCGGCTTCCCATATATGAGGTCCTGGGTCAATCCCTGGTCCCAGTACCTTAAAAAAAAAAAAAAAAAGAAACCAAGACATCGCATCACTACTTTGGAATATTCAGTGGATATTTAAAGGAGCAGAATATATCTTTAAAGAGCAATGAATATGATGAATATTATATATCCTTACTTGTGGTAAACAAGTTTCAGAATAATGTGCATTGTGTGATCCAATATTTGTAAAAGATAAAAACAGATTTAAATTCACATTTATATGGAAATAATTTGTATGGGCATGGAGAAAGGCATAGAAATGCACAAAACAGGAGGTCTATTTCAGGCCCCTGGGGCTGATGGGAATTGAAGAATCTGTGTTAACATTTTAGCTAAAACTATTTTGTGTCACTGACAATGAGCTTTTAATTAGCATTATTATTTTATTACTTTCTTATATTATAAAGAGATTGTAAATAAATCAAATAAAGATTTACATGGCAAATATTCATAGATAACTATGGAATAGCTTAAAGTTTAAAGGGGGAAACGGATGTGGCTCAAGCGATTGGGCTCCCATCTACCATGTTAAATATTAGAGTTTTAGATATGTTTATTACTAATGTATCATTTAAAAACCTGAGGTTTTCAAAGACAGCTATGTTGGCTGGATATATGAAAATTTTCACTGAATGTAAACATTTTGAGCTGTTAACATGAGATTATTCTAACTTTAATAGATCTTAAGACTTTAATGGAATAGATGCTATGGATTTACGTGAATAGCTCTGGATTCTGTCATTTTCTTTCAAGCGGCTAATATTTGTATCTTCAAGTGCCTTTTCGAGTCCGGAACACTGACAGCTGAATATTTATCCTCTCTGAGGAAATCAGAATCCTCTGAAAAATCTCAACTACCCAAGAGAAATGACCAAAATATAAGTACCTTGGACATTCCCCAACAATAAGGCCCTCCTGAGCATAGACTGTAATTCCCACTGCCAACAAATTCCACATATATTCAGACCTTCCAAAAATTTTGTCACTGCCCAATTATTCAACAGAAGAAAATCAAAAATCACAGAAATTTGGAGGGATTCAAGCTGTCTAATATGAAATAAAGAAAACAAAGCAAAGCACCAGATCCCAGTTGATGGAGTTGGGAATGGCAGGCTGCACTCCCTATCCAGAAACTGCAGGAAGGTAAGCAGCCTTACCTGGCATAAAGTAAGCCCATGGGACCACAGGGGCTATAGGAGAGGGTGGTGGAGAGGGGTCCCAGTCAGCTCTGGGGAGAGGGAAGCCAGAGAGGTGATCTGGCTGGCAGACCATTGCCCAGCTGGCTGAGAGTGAGGAAAGCCACTGGACAACCAGGCGTGCATGCTGGTGCCCACCAGGCTCTCAAGGGGAGGGGTGCCATGGGGCAATCAGGTAAGGGTGCTAGCACCCAGGTGACTCAAGGGGAGAGGAGAGGGGGAGCAATCAGCAGATTGACCAGCATCCAGCCTGCCGTGGGTAGTGAAGAGCCATCGGTGTGCTGCCAGCATCCAGCCAATTCTCAAGGGTAAGAGAACAGTGGGACAACCAGGAATGCCAGCTGGCACCCAGCTGGATCAGGGGGTGAGGGGAGCAGGGTAGATGTGATAGGGCCAGGGAACTGGCTCCCAGCCAGTTCTGGGGGAGAGGAGAACTTGGGCTGGCACCTAACCAGCTCCTAGGAGTGGGGTGTGGGGAGGAGATTGGCTGGCTGACATGCACCCAACTGGCTTCCTGGGGGGAAGGGGGAGGGAGAGCCACAGGGCAAGCTGGCTCACAACGTAGACAGAGGTTTTGCTGTTGTTGATGATGTTGTTTTTCTCTCTCTCTCTCCATCCAGGTACTTGTGGAGATACAGGTAGTGGGGTTGATCAATTGGTGGGCACAGGCAGCCTGTGACGGTGACTGGTTGCCTAAGATGGAAGCCTGTTTGTATTTACCCCTTTCTTTCCTTTTTATTTTTATTTTCTTTCTGTTCATTCATTGTTTTTCCCTCTTCCTCTCTTTTTTTCTTCCTTTCTGCCATCCCCTGTTTTGTCTTCATTTCTTTCTTCTCTTTTCATTTATCTGGCCTTGTATTGTATTTTACTGTATTGTATTGTATTGTATTTTCTCCTCTTTCTTTTTTTCACCTTTTAAAATTTGTTATTCCTTTTTTACTATTTTTCACTATTATTTAATTTTTCTGTCTCTTTTTTGTTCTTCTTCCTTCCTCCTTTTTAATTTTTTTCTTTTTCTTTTTTCTTTTCTTTCTTTCCTTTTTTTATGGATCTAGTATTTTTTAAGTTGAACATGGGCATGAACAAAGGTATATAATAAGTGAAACCAAGTGTTAAAGAGGACCATTAACAAAGAACCAAACAAAAATAAAACCTTATCCTAGGAAAAAAAAAAAACTAATGACCTGAATAAGCCCATCAAAATAAACAGATGCTTAAGCATTAGCAAAAAACTCCAAGCAATATTTAAAAAATCAGGAAGCCATAGTCTAGTCTAAAGAAAAAACTGAAAAGCAGGAGAGATGCACAACATGGAAAAACTAATCAAGAATGCCCAAACAAATACACTTAATCAACTCAATGAAATGAAGGGAGAAATAAAGGATGTCAAGATGACACTGGGGGATTATACAGAACAAATTGTAAACATACATAAAAAGATAACAGATCTTACAGTGATGACAGACACAATGCAAGGAATTAAAAATACAATAGAAGCACATAACAGCAAATTTAAACAGGCAGAGGAAAGAAATGGTGACATCAAAGATAGGACATCAGAAATCACAGAGACAGGAGGATAGACAAAAATTGAAAAATTTCAGCCGGGAATCAAGGAATTGAATGACAACACCAAACACACAAACATACATATTATGGGCATCCCAGAGGAAGAAGAGAAAGGGAAAGTGGCAGAAGGAGTGTTTGAGAAAATAATGGCTGAAAATTTCCCAACTTTTATGAGGGACGCAGATCTACATATCCAGGAAGTGCAGCATAGTCCATGAACAACAAATCCTATCAGACCTACCCAAGACACATACTTATCAGATTGTCAAAAGCTCAAGAAAAAGGCAGATTCCTAAAAGCAGCAAGAGAAAAGAGATCCATCACATATAAGTGAAGCTCAGAAAGATTAGTGCTGATTTCTCTTGTGAAACCAGGGAGGTGAGAAGGCAGTGGTATGACAAGGTGCTGAAAGAAAAAAACTGTCAGCAGAGAATTCTGCATCCAACAAAATTGTCATTCAAAAATGAGGGCGACAGGGATGAGCATCCCTGAGACCAAGGGATTACTATCAAGCACCAGCTGGTGATGCAACTGGACAAAGACCTTGAATAAAAGGGGGGAAAGGTAAAAACAAATGAGTTTATATGGCTAAGAGATTTCAAAGTGAGTCAGGAGGTCACCAGAGAAGCAATGCTTATGCACATCTCAGCAAGATCTCATAGACTGCCAAAGTAGATACTACCCCAAATAGTGGGGCTCCTCAAGGTTCTGGAGACACCCGGGTCCTATGGTCAAGGCAGATAGCTCCAGAGTTTGGTGCCTTAACAGTAGGGCCTACTTTGGAGTTTGTGCTCCTGAGTGTGACGGAGTTGGACCCCGTTGTGTCTTCTCTACACAAGCCTCTTCTGTCCCTTCTATTCAAACCTAAAGCTGGTACTGGAGTTGGTAGATGTATGTCCAAGAGACTTGAATCTCTGGGCTGTCCATGTGCCAGCTGGGCCCTGAGCCTCAGTGGAGTTGCAACACCTACTCTTCAGTTCATTGGACTTATCTGGAACACCTAACAAGAAGGTGAGGAGGGACAACCACCATACCAAGGAACCAAGAGAGTCTACAACTGCACATAAGATAGTCCATTCCTAAAATCAAAGACCAATTGTGGGAATGTTCTATTGGCAAATATGGCAGAGGAGAGTCGCTGGTGCAGGGCATCAGTGGGCGGGGTGGGGGGGATGTGTGGAAAAGGGTAGACCTGGGATAGGCTTCCATGGAATATGAATGTGTTCATCTTGGCATAGTTTGTTATCTTAGTGGATGAAGACCCACACAATAAAGAACAAAATATTAAATCTCATACTAGGGAGTCCTGCTCCATTCTCAAAAAGAGGAGCAAGAAACTCTCAAGTACATAAGCAGTGCCTAATAAAATAAAACAGACCAGTATTAATATTAATACATGTAACTATGAACCTTATTCTTGAAAATTGAAACTTAGTGGATACCATAGTTTCTGAGGGGAGGAGGAGGGAAGAATAGGTGGAACATAGGGCATTTTTAAAGGCAATGGAATTGTTCTCCATGATGTTCCAAGTGATTGAGACAGGCCATTATACATTTTGTCAAAACCTATAAAATTGTACATTCACCAATTGTAACAAATGAACCACATTAATGAAAGATGTTATTAATAGGGGAAATGTGAGGGGGGAGGAGATGGGGTAGATGGTAATTCCCTATTTTTTTTTTTTTAAGATACTTAGATTACATAAATGTTACATAAAAATTGTAGGGATTCCCATATGCTCCACCTCCCACTCCTCCCAAAACCTCCCACATAAGCATCCTTCATTAGAGTGGCACATCACCTGCAATAGATATACACATCTTGGGGCTTTGCCACTAAGCATGGACCATAGTTCACATTGTAGACCACTCTCTCTCCCACACAATTCTGCATCTTATATGATGATATAAAATGGCCTATATCTGTCATTGCAATGTCACTCAGAATAATTCCCAAGTCCCGAAAAAGTCGCTTTATTACAACTGCTTTTCCATCTCCTTACCCCCAAAGCGTCCGGTGGTCACTGGCTCCACATTAATGTTGTAATTACTTCCATTGCATGGATCACAATAGGTCTATTACAGAATACCAGTAAGTCCTCTTTAGTCTATAGCTCTTCCCCCAATCCTGAGGACTCTGGGATGGTGGTCTCCACTCCACCTCCAAGAGAGAGGGGGCTTATATCTCATGGATATGATGGATGGGATTGTCCTTCCTGTAGCTGCAGACCCTCTCCATTCCCTGGGATGGCTGTTTTCCATCACCATCTCCCCACCAGGTGTCCAGGGTGAGTCCATTGAGCTGTAGAGTAGGAGTTGCAGCTCTACCAATATTCCAGGCCCAGCTGGCACATGGACAGCCCAAAGACTCTGGTCTCTAGTAGTACACATACAAACTCCGGCACCACATATAGGTTTGAATAGAAGGGACAGATGCACCATGTGCAGGGAAAACATATTTGGGTACAACTCTTGTCACTCTCAGGAGCAGATTCCAAAGTAATGCCCACTGATAAGGCATGAAACTCTGGGGCTATCCACCCTGATATAGGACCTGGGTGTCTCCAGAAGCCTCAGGAGCCCCTCTGTTTGGGGTGATATCCACACTGGAAGCCTATGAGGACCTATTGAGATGTACATAAGCGTTACCTCTAGGATGACCTCCCGACTCACTTTGAAGTCTCTTAGCCATATGAACTCATTTGTCTTTACCTTTCCCCCTTTTATTCCAGGTCTTTTCCCAGTTGTATTGCCTGTTGGCACTTGTTAGTAATCCCTCACTGCCAGGGAGGCTTATCGCCGGGAATCATGTCCCACGCTGGGAGGAAGGTAATGCATTCAGATGCTGAGTTTGGCTTAGAGAGAGGCCACATTTGAGCAACAAGGAGGCTCTCAGGAGGCAACCCTTAGGCACCCTATAATAATAGGCAAATTTCAATCTCAAGAGCAAAGACTCATGAGGCTAGTCATCAATAACAAGAGCCCATCAGTGGATCATCCTACTTTGCCGGACACTGTCCCTGCACTTGGGGGACCGTGGCAACTGCCTTGGAAAATATGTCAGAACTCCAGAAAGGGAATTCAGTATTCTCTCATTTATTGAATGGTTCTCCACCCACTGTTACCACACCCCATGAGCATTTGAAAAAAATTTATATACCTTTTATGTATGTTCAGGTGAACTTTCTCCCATGTACCCCACATCCCTGATACCCACCACCAATGATCCTCTCCCGCCCCAGTTGTAACCCTTCGGTGATCCAAAGCTTCTTTAAAGATGAAGCCAATACAATAGCCAAATACAATTAATACAAAAATGAAATAATAAAGATATTTAAATGTAAGAGATAAAATATATGAAAACTTAAAAAAAAAACTAAAAATTAAATTAAAGGATTGGGTTATTTAAAAAATGAGAAAAAAAATTTTTAATTAAAAAAATTTTTTTTTACATTTTACCTTTTATCACTGCAATATCTGGTGTCCATTCTGTACCGTGGCAACTTCCCCCTCTCCCTTCCCAGTGTCTCACTATTTTTCATTTGATTTTCAAAGAAGTTTTAGGTCACAGCAAAGTCACACACAGAATACAAGACACTCTCATATACCCAAACTCCTCCCCCTTTCCTCAACCCATATTAAAATTTTTTTGTTTGTGGATGGTAGCATTGCTATAGCTGATATACAGATAGTGGATCATAGCTACTAAACATTGTCAATGGTTTAAAGTATGGTTGACATTTTAGACCATACACTTTTATAAATTTTGATGATATTTATCATGACCTGTGTCCATCACTGTAAAGTAAAGAAAAAATTTCCATTGACCACTAAATACTCCCTGTTTGATCTATTCTGTTCCTCCCTCCCCATCCCCCCAGGGCCCACAACGACCTCCTGGCTTGACTCATTGGATGACAAGATTCATAGTTACATGCAACAAGAGGTCATGACACACTGGATAGTCCTCTACTATTAGGAACCGCCCTTGCTCTTAAAAGATGCACACCTGTCTATTTCTGCTTTCCCCTCAGTATCCTGGGTATTCTAAACCAACCTTCCCAATCTACCCACCTGTCAAACCTGCACCACTCAACTCAATATATCACTACCCTCCTGTCCTATCCTTTCAATACACAATTACTCTCTATCACTTTACCATAGACTACATCCATATGGGTGATGGCTCACAACTTTCTCTTCTCTTTCTCTTTCTTGTACACCTATCTTTCAGACAATAGTTCTCAGAGACTGCTCAATTTCCTTAGTTCATGTCAGTGAGGTCATGTACTGTTCATCCTTCAATGCCTGGCTTGCTTCACTCAACATAAGGTCTTCCAGCTTCATCCATATTATCCCATGTGTTAGCACTTTATTCCTTCTTACAGCTGAGTAATAATCCATTGTATGTATGTACCACATTTTGTTTATCCATTCTCTGTTGATGGGCACCTGGGTTGATTCCAACTTTTGGCAATAGTGAACAATGCCGCTATGAACATTGGTGTGCATATATCTGTTCGTGTCTTTGCTTTCAGTTCTTCTGGGTATATACCTAGAACTGGAATCACTGGATTGTATGGAAGATCTATAGTTAGTTTTTTGAGGAACCACCAAACTTGTCCTCCACAGTGGCTGGACCATTCCACAATTGCACCATTCCTCCTCATCCCTCCAATACATATAGTCTGCTGGTTTTTTAATAGCAACCATTCTAATGGGTGTAAGATGGTATCGCAATGTAGTTTTGATTTGCACTTCTCTAATAGCTAGAGATGTTGAGCATTTTTTCCTGTGCTTTTTAGCCATTTGTATTTCTTCCTTGGAGAAGTGTCTTTTCAGGTCACTTGCCCATTTTTTAAATGGGTTGTTATGCCTTTTATTTTTGAGTTGTAGGATTTCCTTATATATGCAGGATATTAGGCTCCTATCAGATATATGGCTGCCAAATATTTTCTCCCATTGGGTAGGCTGCCTTTTTATTTTCTTGATAACGTCCTTTGAGGTGCAAATTTTTTAATTTTGAGGAGATCCCATTTATCTATTTTTCTGTGGCTGCTCATGCTTTGGGTGTGAAGGTCATGAAACCATTTCCTATTACAAAGCCCTGTAGATGCTTCCCTACATTATCTTCCAAGGTCTTTATGGTCTTGGTTCTTATATTTAGATCTTTGATCCATCTTGAGTTGATTTTCATATAAGGTGTGAGATGGTGTTCCTCTCTCATTCTTTTGGATATGGATATCCAGTTCTCCAAGCACCACTTATTGAAGAGGCCATTCTCTCCCAACTGAGTGGGCTTGGTGGCCTTGTCAAATATCCAATGACTGTATATGTGAGGATTTATATCAGGACTCTCAATTTGGTTCCATTGGTCAATGTGTCTATCCTTGTGCCATTACCATGCAGTTTTCACCACTGTAGCTTTGTAGTATGTTTAAAAGTCAGGTAGTGGGATACCTCCAACTTCATTTTCTTTTTCAATATGTCTTTGGTGATTTGGGGCCTCTTACCCTCCCAAATAAAATTTGAAGTTAGTTTTTCCAATTCCTTAAAAAATACAGTGTTGATTTTTATTGGGATTGCATTAAATCTGTAGATTGGTTTGGGTAGGATAGACATCTTGCTGATGTTTAGTCTTCCTATCCATGAACAGGGAATATTCTCCCATTTATTTAAGTCTTCTTTGATTTCCTTTAACAGTGTTGTGTAGTTTTCTGTATATAAGTCCTTTACATCTTTAGTTAAATTTATTCCTAGGTATTTGATTCTTTTAGTAACTATTGTAAATAGTATATATTCTTGATTTCCTCCTCAGATTGCTCATTATTAGTGTACAGAAATGGTACTGACTTTTGAGCATTGATCTTATAGCCTGCAACATTACTGAACTCCTTTATAAGTTCTAGAAGCTTTGTTATAGATTTCTCAGGGCTTTCTACATATAGGATCGTGTCACCTGCAAATAATGGAATTTTTCCTTCTTCTTTTCCAATTTGGATGTCTTTTATATCTTTTTCTTGCCTCAGTGTTCGAGCAAGTACATCTAAGACAAAGTTAAGTAGGAGTGGTGATAGTGGGCATCCTTGTCCTGTTCCCAATCTCAGAAGGAAGCTTTTAGGATTTCACCATTGAAGAGGATGTTAGCTTTGAGTTTTTCATAAATACCCTTTATCATGTTCAGAAAGTTTCCTTCTATTGCTATCTTTTGCAGTGTTTTTATCAGGAAAGAGTGCTGTATTTTGTCGAATGCTTTTTCTGCATCTATAGAGATGATCATGTGATTTTTTTCTTTCAATCTGTTTATGTGGTGTATTACATTGATTATTTTTCTTTTGTTGAACCATCCTTGCATAACTGGGATGAATCCCATTTGCTCATGGTGTATAATTCTTTTGATATGTTGTTGAATGCGATTAGCAAGTATTTTGTTGAGGATTTTAGCATCTAATTTCATTAGAGAAATTGGTCTGTAATTTTCCATTCTTGTGGTATCTTTGTTTGGCTTTGGTATTAGGATAATGTGGGCATCGTAGAATGAGTTAGGCAATGTTCTTTCTACTTCTATTTTTTGGAAGCGTTTAAGCAGAATTGGTGTTAGCTCTTTCCGGAATGTTTGGTAGAATTCAGTTGTGAAGCCATCTGGTCCTGGGCTCTTTTTAGTTGGGACGTTTTTGATGACTGAGTCTATCTCTTTACTTGTAATTCGACTGTTGAGTTCATCAATTTCTTCTTTTGTCAATGTAGGCTGTTTGTGAGTTTCTAGGAACTGGTCCATTTCTTCTAAATGATCATTCTTGTTGGCATATAATTTTTCAAGTATTCTCTTATGATATTCTTTATTTCAGTGGGGTCAGTAGTGATATCCCCTTCTTCATTCCTTATTTTGTGTATTTGCATCTGCTCTCTCTTTTTCTTGTTAGTCTGGCTAAGGGTTTGTCGATTTTATTGATCTTCTCAAAGAACCAGCTTTTGGTTTTATTTTTTCTAGCATTTTCTTCTTTTCTATTTCATTCCGTTCTGCTCTAATCTTTGTTATTTCTTTCTTTCTATTTCCTTTGGGGTTAGTTTGTTGTTGTTTTTCCAACTCCTCCAGGTGTACAGTAAGGTCTTCAATTTTAGCTCTTCCTTCTTTTTTAATATATGCATTTATGGCTATGAATTTCCCTCTTCTGCCAATCTGTGTCTCTTGACTGGTGAGATTAATCCATTAACATTCAGTGTTATCACAAATTTCTTATATCAGCCATATTTTCTTTGGGTTTATGCTTGTCATATGGTGTTTTTATTTCTCTTTTTGTCTTTTTAGTTGTTCTTACACTCTCCTTCAACTCTCTCTCTCATTTTTTCCTTTCAACCTATAGAATTTCTTTAGTATTTTTTGAAGTGCACAATTCTTATTGACATATTCTCTTAATATCGGTTTATCTGTGAATATTTTGAACTCTCCTCATTTTTGAATGCCAGCATTGCTGGATAGAGAATTTGTGGCTGGAAGTTTTTTTCCTTTTAGTACCTTTACTATGTTATACCACTGTCTTCTTGCCTCCATGGTTTCAGATGAGAATTCAGCACTTAATCTTATTGTGCTTCCCTTTTATGTAATGTTTCTCTTTCCTCCTGTTGCCTTGAGTATTTTCTCTTTGTCTTGAGCATTGGACATTTTGAAAAGTATATGTCTTGGAGTAGGCCTGTTGAGATTTCTACTGTTTGAGGTGCGCTGTGCTTCCTGTATATGTACAACCATTTCCCTCAATAGGGTGGGGAAATTTTCAGCCATTATTTCCCTCAACACTCCTTCTGTTCCCTTACCCTCCTCTTCTCCTTCTGGGATGCCTATAATGCATATGTTTGTGCATTTTGTATTGTCGGTTTAATCCCTAAGTCCCTGCTTGATTTTTTCTATCTTTTTATCTATCTGTTCTACTATCCATTTGATTTCAGATGTACTGTCTTCCACATCACTAATTCTTTCTTCTGCCTGTTCAAATCTGCTGTTATGTGAATCCAGCATCTTTTTGATTTCTTGGATTGTGCCATTCATCACTATCATATCCATTATCTTTATGTTTACAATTTCTTCAATATGTTCTCCCAGTGTCTTCTTTTTTATTTATTTATTTATTTGTTTATTTATTTATTTATTTATTTTATTATGGGTAAAAATCAAAATTCTCACAATACATACAAACATTTGCAAAATGATATATAAATATATATGCATATATGTGTATTTGCTTACAAAAATGTTATTTATATATATATATACATATATTTCAAGAGGTGCTTAGATTACCCAAAATATTACATGGAACCCACTGGGATTCCCATGTTGCCCACCTCCCACACCTCCCAGTGTCTTCTTAATATCCTTAATCTCTTCCTTCACTTCATTAAGTTGGTCCATGATATTTGTTTGGACAGCTTTGATTAGTTGTTCAATGTTCTGCATCTCTTCCTGGTTTTTAGTTCGTTTATTGAAATGGTCCATGTCTTCCTGTTTCTCAGTATCATTTGTAATTTTTTGTTGCCCTCTTGTCATCATTTTATCTTGATGGATTTATTCAGTTGATTAGCTTCTCTCTCTGCTCTAGAGTTTTATTTAGCTGGTGGTTCTGTGTGTATGTTAAGTTTTTTCTTTGACACTTTGATCTTCTTGTTGTATTTCCTTGCTTTTTTCTATGTTCCCTTGAAGGAAAAAATATTAGGGCCAGAGGATTCAAAAGAGGTAAGAAAGGATAAGGGATAATAGTAATATTGATAAAAGTTAGAAGAGGGGCTCTATAAGACTTAGTAAAATGAATATTTAACTCATGTAGACAGTGTAGAGTAATAGGGGGAAAAATTAGAGTACTTAAAATGGAATGGGAAAACAAATAGAGAAAAATATATAGAATGATTTAAAAGGCCAGAACGATGAGGCAAGAGGGAAAGAGTAAAGAAAGGGCTGTAAGGAAAAAGTTAATAATAATAATAAAAAGAAAACAGAACAGATAAGATAGAAATCAACACCCGTGAAGTTGAGGACTAATGAAAAAAGGTGAAATGTAAGAACCACAACAGAAAGCAGAAGGTTAAAGATGAAGGAAGGAAAAGAGATAGCATTGGTAGACAAAAATCACTATACACAGAGAATGGAAAATCAAGGGAGAAGAAACAAACTAGCAGCACCTAATTTTTAAATAGGGTGGGGGGAGGAAAAAGGAAAGAAAAGCAAGAAACAAACAAACAAAGAAAAACCAAACAAACATACAAGCATGCAGTCAAACAAAGCTAAGGAAGAACAGCCTTCCTTCTTGGGCCCTTGTGAAGCTTCTCAGCCTGCGTTCATCAATCAATTACCCTGCAGCCTTCTCTCTGCAGGTTTTGAGGCTGATTTTAGTGATTAAATTAAGTTTAAAAATTTTATTTTGAAGAAATAAGGTACCTAAAAGGACTCTTCTGGGCCACCCCCTCTACCGAGGGGACCCTAAATAGGCTCATGGAAACTTATCACACACTTCCTAATGCCTGACACCCCCAGGGGAGGTGAGACTCTGATGCTGAGCATGGAACTATAAAATTGGCTGGCTATGCCCCCTCCTGAGCCAAGCCTCTGTGACCCACAGCTGTTAGGTAAACCAGGCTTCCTCAGCAGAGTCGCCTTTCCCCTCAGCCCAACACCACTTCTAGCCAGCTGGTTTGCTCCCAAAAAGCTGCAAGGTTGTCCAGGGAGCCAAACTGACAGAAAAAAAACCTCTCACCCTTTGCCAGGACCCTCCCACTCTCAGAGAGTGCTCCCTCTCACAGGTTGCCAGAAGGGTGGGGCTTACTGGTCTGCATCCACGATTTCCAGCTGGGGGAAAAAACTCACAATTTTATATTGAGCAGTCCACCTCGCTGTCCAGCTTCCTCCAGATCGATGTCCCCAAGATTCTTGCTCTGAAGGCTCCCAGAACAGACCACCCAGGTAGAATCCTGCCCCCAATCAGCCATCCTCCATGAGAGAAATGGTGAGTGTCCCTTATGTTTTTTATGTAATTTTTCTGTGATCTAAAATTTCTTTAAAAATAAAGTTTAAAAAAATTGTGGGATGCAGGTAAAGCAGTACTGAGAGGGAACTTTATAGCTCTAAATGCCTATATTAAAAAAGAAGAAAGAGCTAACATCAAAGGCCTAACTTTCCACCTGGAGGAACTAGACAAAGAAAAACAAACTAATCCCAAAGCAAGCAGAAGGAAGGAAATAACAAAGATCAGAACAGAATTAAATGATATTGAGGATAAAAAATTATAAAGAATTAATAAAACCAAAAGCTAGTTTTTTGGGAATTTTAATAAAATCAACAAACCCTTAGCTAAACTAACAAAGAAAAAAAGAGAGAAGATGCAAATAAATAAAATCAGAAATGAGAGAGAGACTATCACCACTGACCCCACAGAAATAAAGAGTATCATAAGAGTGTACTTTGAAAAATTGTATGCCAGCAAGATGGACAATTTAAGTAAAATGAATGGATTTCTAGAAACACACAAGGAACATACATTGGTGAAAAAAGAAATAGAAAAACTCAACAGACCAATCACAAGTAGTGAGATTAAATTAGTCATCAAAAACCTCCAAACCAAGAAAAGCCCAGGACCAGATGGCTTCACAGCTGAATTCTACCAATCATTCTGGAAAGAACTAATACCAATCCCACTCAAACTAAGCAAAAATTAGTAGAGTTTCTCTACACTAATAATGAGCAATCTGAGGAGGAAATACAAGCAAAATATTCCATTTACAACAGCAACAAAAAGAACCAAATATCTAGGACAAATTTAACTAAGCATGTAAAGGATGTACACAGAAAATTACACAACATTCCTAAAGGAAATCATAGAAGACCTAAATAAATGGAAGATTATTCCATGTTCATGGATTGGAAGACTAAATATCATTAAGATTTCTATCTTACCCAAATCAATTTACAGATTGAATGAAATACAAATAAAATTTTCAACACCATTTTTACTGAACTGGGAAAGCCAATTATTTGAAAGAGTAAGAGGCCCCTAATAGCCAAAAACATCTTGAAAAATAAATATAAAACTGGAAGAATCTCATTACCTGACTTTAAAAGTATAGTACACTGTGACTATTCTCACTGTCCTGATTTTGTGATAATCAGGTTAGACTATATTAGAAACCATGCATGTGTCTCCAGACCTAGTTTTTTTCCCTAGGTCTGGTTTTCAGAATGCTGATGATAAACTAAGCCTGATTTATTATATGACCATCCTGTGTGGGAAAAGACTGTAACTTTGGGTATCTTTGGTCAACCTTAAGAGATATAGCAGGGGGACAGATGTGGCTCAAATGGTCTGGCATCCATCTGCCATATAGAGGAACCTGGGTCCATACACGGGTGAGCACGCCAAGCCCCGTGCACGTGTGTGCCGCCAGGCTCCACGAGTGGGTGCACCATCAGGCCCTGCACACAGGTGAGTTGCCAGGCCCCGTGCACAGGTGAGCCGTCAGGCCCTGCAAGTCCTGCAGCAAGATGGTGACGTAACAGGAGAGTGACACAAGGGAGAGCCAAGACGAGACATGCCGAAAAACCAGGAACTAAGGTGGCACAGGCGGTAGGATGCCTCTTTCCCACATCAGAGTTTCTGAGGATCGAATCCCAGTGAAGACAGGGGGAGAAGGATGAGAAGAGAGGGCAGGAAACAGACACGGAGAGTTGCCCAGCGAATGGACACAGAAACAGCACAAACGGGAAGGGAGGGGTGGGGTAAAAATGGATAAAAGTAAATAAATAAATAAATAAATCCTTTTAAAAAAAGTATTGGAAAGTAAGATATGGACTATAGTTAGTAGTAATACTTTGACGATGTTCTTTCATAATTTGCTAATAAATGTTTCACAACAATGAAAAGTATTTGTGGTGGGGTGATGTGTGGGAGCCCTGTAGATGTTATGGATGTTTGTTTTATAAGTTCACAATGTTTACTGAACACTTATAGTTTATATATGTCCATGTATGAATGATATACTTCAACAAATCGTTTAAAAAATTAAAAATTTGAAAATTTAAAAAAGTATAGTACAAAGTTACAGTGGTCAAAATTGCATGGTATTGGCACAAGGATAAACATATTGAACAATGGAACTAAACTGAGAGTTCTGATATATATATATCAACTGATACTCAACAAGGCCACCAAGCCCACTCAACTGGGCCAGAACATTCTCTTCAACAAATGGTGCTGGGAGAACTGGATATCCATACCAAAAGAATGAAAGAGGATCACCACCTCATGCCTTATGCAAAAATTAACTCAAGATGTATCAAAGACCTAAACATAAGAGTCAAGACCATCAAGCTCCTATTAGATAATGTAAGGAAGCAAAAATCTATGAGATCCTCTAACAGGAAATGGTTTCATAAACTTTACACCCAAAGAGCAAGCAACAAAAGGAAATAGATAAATGAGGCCCCCTGAAAATTAAAAACTTTTGTGTTTCAAAGGAATTTGTCAAGAAAGTGAAAAGGCAGCTTACTCAATAGGACAAGATATTTGGGAAACATTTATCCAATAAGGATCTAATATGCAGCATATATAAAGAAATCTTACATCTCAATAAAAAAGACAACCATTTAAAAAATTAGCAAGAGATTTCAATAGACACTTTTCCAAAGAGGAAATACAAATGGCTGAAGAGAACATGAAAATATGGTCAACATCACTAGCTATTAGGGAAATGCAAATCAAAACTACAATGAGATATCATCTTATACCTACTAGATTGGCTGCTATTAAAAAAAAAAAGAAGAAGAAAACTTCAAATTTTGGAGGAGATGTGGAAAAATAGGAACACTCATCCACTGATGGTGGGAATGTAGAATGGTGCAAACACTGTGGAGTTTGGTTTGGCAATTCCTCAGGAAGCAAAGTATAGAATTGTCATATGATCCAGCAATCCCACTACTAGGAATATACCCAGAAGAATTGAAAGCAAGGATGCGAACAGATATATGAATACCAATGTTCATCGCAGCATTATTCACAATTGCCAAAAGTTTGAAGCAACTCAAGTGTCCATCAACAGATGAATGGATAAACAAAATGTGGGATATACATATGATGGAATACTACTCAGCTATAAGAAGGAATTAAGTCTCTTTTTTTTTTTTTTTTTTTTTGCTGAACATATTTTTAAAGATTTATTTATTTATTATTTATTTATTTATTTCTCCCCACCCTCCTCGACCTCGTTGTTTTGCGCTTGCTGTCTGCTCTCTGTGTGTTCTTCTGTGTCTGCTTGTCTTCTCTTTAGCAGCACCAGGAACCCATCCTTGGCCTTTCTGGAGTAGAGAGAGCCTGCTAATCTCTTGTGCCACCTCAGCTCCCTGATTTTGCTGCATCTTTCATTGCCTCTCTTCTGTAGCGCCGTTTGTTGCATCATCTTGATGCACCAGCTCTCCGCGCGGGCCAGCACTCCATATAGACCAGCACTCCGCATGGGCCAGCTCTCCGTGAGGGCCACCTTGCTTTACACCAGGAGGCCCCAGGGATCAAGCCCTGGACCTCCTATGTGGCACACGGGAGCCCAATCACTTGAGCCACATCCACTTCCCAGAAAGAATGTATTGACATGTATGACAACATGATGAACCTTGAAGACCTTATGTTGAGTGAATTAAGCCAGTCACTAAAAGACAAATATTGCTTGATCTCACAATATGAACTAAGGATATGGAGCAGACTCATGGAGGTAAAGTCTGGAAGATAGTTTACCAGGAGATAGAAAGGGAGTAGACAGTGATGAGCCGGTGTTAAATCTGGGCAAAATAGGTGATAAGGTGGATGGTGGTGGCTTGCCAATGGATGGGATTGATGGTGATGCAGGAATGTGAGTGGGGTCATAGGTGATGGAGTATTAGTGTGAGTGGGGTTGGTGGAGTGAGTTGGGCCATCCATGGAGCTGGGATTAGGGCTTGAAGTAGGAACAGGTGAACTCTGGGAAGGTTGAGGATTGTGGTTGAGAGTACAATTGTGGAAGTGTTCTTTTGGTATCTATGGCAGGGGAGGGCCACTGGTGCAGTGTGTCAGTGGAGGGGGAATATGTGGAAAAAGGTGACCTTGAATTCATGAAACAAGTACAATGTGCCATAAAGAATAAATACATCTACAATAAAAATGATCTGTTGTGAATGAAAATTATCATAAAAGAATAAATCCTGAAAGAACCCAAAAAATTCTCAAGAAACTTACCTCCCAGTGTACCTTTTCTTCAGAAGATAACTGCTGAATTACCTCCCAAACCAATCTGATAAATTAGTTCAATTTAAAGAAAAACATTGTTCTCACCCTGGACAGAGTGAAATGATTCCTCAGGACAATGGTGGGAAGTTCCCAGTATGGCAGGTATACTCAGAAGCAGAACACCCACAGCCCATACTGGAAAAAAGATTCCAGGAGTATATGTGGCTATGTATAAAATATCCAGTGACTGTATCAGCTTTTGATAGAGTTTGATCTGTGTCTCAAGCAACTTAGAGAGAAGGAAAGTTTATTTGTTCTAGAAAACTGTGCTAGAAGACTCAAACTGTAGCTTTAATGATGACCAAGAGACTGATAAAAAAGATTTATCTGTCTAAAAAATGTATATAGAAACAACGACCTCATAAAATTATAATGAGATGTTAATGAGTCGATATGTGTAAAGCAATTTGAACAGTGCTTAGCTATAGTAAGAGTGACAAGGATATGAGGTATTATGATGCCACTGCTGCTGCTGCTTAGTGGTAGGTGCATAGAATGTGGAGCTGGGTCTCCAGGAATTCTGGCTCCACCACTTGCCGTATTACTTTGTAAAATTTAGGGAAATACTCTAAGCCTTAATGTTTTCATCTTTTATTTTTCATCTTAAAAACAATTTATTGGAGTATGTCATTCATACATGAACATATATAAACAATAAGTGTATAGTGAAAGCAGTGAACTTACAAAACAAACATCATACACGACTCCCATATATCACCTCAGTGTGTTTTCATCTTTAAATTTGTCATGGTGATGTCTATCTCATAAGTTAATTGTAAGAAATGAATTAGATGAGACAATGTTGGATGCCATTTCTTACCTCCTGCTACCCTACTTAGACAGTGTGATCATTTGTCACAGCAACAATAGAAAATGAATGAGAAATGAAAGAAGCAAATATGGATCCTAAGTCACATCTGACTCTCTAAACACAGACTGGAAAGGTTCTCCAATTTTAAGACCCATATGATTAGAATGGGGTCATCTGTATAATTCAGGGCACTTTCCATGTTTTAAAGTCCTTAACTTAATCTCATCTACAAAATCCCTTTTGGCACGTAAAGTGACAAATTTCCAGTTTCCAGGGATGAGGGCACAGACTCATTTGGGGACCATTATTCTGTCTACACATGGGAATTACATGACCAAGCTGAACCAATCATATCCCCTCTCCTGAGAACCTGCATTCAAGAGGTAATAGATGCTTGAATTGAAATATTATATAAAACTGGGACTGGATGTGTGTGTGTGTGTGTGTGTGTGTGTGTGTGTGAGAGAGAGAGAGAGAGAGAGAGAGAGAAGTAAAGGAGATTCATACCCTGTGAACTTTGAGAGTTTTACAGGATTAATTTTCGACTGTCTACATGACGTTCCAGGCCTTTCATGTTCCTCCTGATATTAGAATGCTGATACCCTTTGCTAGGCCCTCCACTATCCCCATATGCTCATCTAAGCCTCTAGAAGAGAAGGGAAGGGCTGAGAACAGAACAATTGCCAAATGGCATCTAAGAAGGGCACTTGACACAAGGGAGATTGTCGCAACGTGGCTGAGGAAGTTCATGAAGCCATATGTTCTGGGAGTGACAAAATCTCATGAGTGGGTTCCAATTTCATTAAAGCCTGAAAAATATAGTGATAATGGTTATAATTACCTCAAACCCTAACTTTCCACTATGGAAGAGGAGTAAAAAAGAAGACAGGTAAAAGAAAAGATTAAAAGAAAAATATTTGTTCAAGATTCTTTGTCCATGCTATTGGATCCATCTATACCTCTCATTTCCAACTCAAGATACGAGACAATTCTTAATAAATATTCTACTTTTTTTCAAGGCTTCCTGAAAAGGAGAGGTTGTGACTTTAATTTAGACAACCAATATCTGAGCCCACACTTTGTGCCAAGCATTGACTCAGGCACTGAGAAAGCTCCAATGAACAGACAGGCTGGTGTGTTCCAACACTGAACTTCACTTGGGAACACTCTCCTGGCACCAACCACTTTATCACTTGGAAGGAGAGTTCTCACTCTTGTCTACCCCATGTCTGCTGACCCACTGCTAATCTTCAAGCACTAATGAGGAGGTGCTGGATCCCATTCAGTATAGGATTTCTAAGGTATTCTTACCCAAAGGTAAATGAGCAACATTATATAACAATCATTAAACACCTGTTGTATACATGGCATCGTATGAGGTGTAATTGAGACTATCAATGAAATTTAAAGGCCTCTATCCAGAAATTTCCAGTAGACTTTGAGAGATTGATCTCCACCCTAAACACAGGAAGCAATAGAAGGGAATGTGTCCCAATGCCAGAGGAGGGGTGCTAGTGTTAAAGGGATGCAGGAAGGGAAAGGAAGACTGCAAGACAGAGCACCATATCTCCACAAATGGGGCCTTGACCTGGGTCTTAATTTGCGTTGGAGTTGATGGAGCAAACATGTGGAAAAGTAGAGATGGAACATGGTGAGAGAGAGAGCTCAGGTGAGGAAGGGGCTTAGATTGCAGTAAAATGGAGATGTAAATTTTGAAAGAATATGGATACTCGGAATGACTAAGGTGGATGAGAAGTCTAGAGTAAGGTTTTGACAGAACTTGAATGACAGAACCATGATTTAGGACTTTGTTCTCTCCTCAACCTTTCCTAACAAGTAGCACCCTGAAATCATAGGACCTCCCTTGACTCTCTGCTGGGGAAATGCTTTCCAGCCCTAATGTGATAGAAAACTATATCATAAAACATTGCTCATAGTACCTTGAACCAATCATGAGATTGTTCCCTGGGCAATTCTAGAGAAATACGTCTTTTATAATATAATGTCCATGAGACAGACTACATGCAGTCAAATAACTATATGCACTATGGGTTACAGGAACTTCCAAGTGTGGTTAAAAGAAAAATCAAGCTCCTATTTTCTGGACATGGTTCATGTACTACTTACAATGAATCAAAGACAACAGAAATTCAAAATTGAGGATTTTTCACAATTTTTGAAGATAAAGTCTAGTTCTTTTAGACTAAGATTCTTTCATTTGGGCACAATGACCACCCCCCACCCCCCCCCAACTCCTGCTCGCAAAGCACTATCTTATACTAAAAATCGAGTAGTTCTCAGACAGGACGACATGTAAAAAACTTGCATGCCTGTCTGTCCCTATTGCCCACAGATTGTAACATCCTTTCAGGAATAATAATTGAAGCCTACATTTATTAAGGCTTTTCCTATCTGCTTGACTTTATATAAAGAGTTTTATGGATTTTCTCATTTATTCACCAGTCCCATGAAGTAAAAACTATTATTCATGCTCATCTTAGACTTAAGGAAATGAAGACAAAAACCAGATAAACAATCTGTCCTTATTCAAAAAGCTACTAAGGAACAGGGTCTTCATGGACCCAAAAGCTATGAACACAGCTTTTTCATAACTGCCCCAGACTGCCTCTGGCTCTGGGTATATTGCATCTCTTAATCACCTTTGCCTTCCCCATGGTACCCAGATTACTGCCTGACCAGGGGAGGTGATCAGTCAAGTCTGACTGGTATTGACTGGAGCAGAAATACCAGGACAGAGAGCCCCTTTGCTGTGACCTGGGTGTCTGACTTCTCTGCTCTGGAGAGGAGACTGCTGAATCCAGCACCTTCCTCAGATTGCAGCTCTCTCTGCCCTGCCTCGTCTGTCCTGCTTCTTTACCTCCCTGTCTACCTGCAGCAAGTGGATTGGAAATTGGAGTTTAATGCAGAAAAAGAGAAACCAGAACTCTGAACTACCTTTGTGGGACTGGGGAGATAGAAAGATGAAGCACAATAAAGAGAGTGATTAAAATTTATGTCTGTGGAAATATGTAACCTAATGAAATCAAGATACCGTATCTTAATTTGGCATATGGAAAAGCCAGTTCAGATTTGAATACTGGTGCAGTGTCCTTTCATAAATGATTCAACTTGGTCTGAAATTAAACTTGTGAGTGTGCCTTAAAAACCCTAGATCAAACATGCAAAATTAGGCGTTATTCATGCAAAGAAAATATTTGGCAATATATCTGCTTTGTGTCTCAGAAAAGGGAGGAAATCTACACGAATTCACCAGGTTCCTGACCTGCAGAGAAGACAGAAACAACATGAGCACAGCAGGAAAAGTAAGCAATAAGAAAACTTTATTTTTTCCTTTTGTATAATAAATAAATATAATTTTATGTCTATGGTATAAAAATGTTTGGATATAATTTTAATAATTTAAATTCCATTTCTAAATTAGTAACAATAAATAGTGAATAGAATGTACAATTATGGTACAATATACATTGGATCTTAAACAATGCAAATATGGCTATTTGCATTTATCTTTACCAGAACATATATCATCTGTATCTATTAATATTTTTTCTCATTCCTTTAAATAAATGTTCATTTGTTAAAGAGACAGTTTATCCAAGTCTTTCATGGTTAATTTGTAAAACTAAATAATTAGAAATGTTTTTTCAAAAAATTATCTTCATACTCAGAAATCATAATTTAAATGAGTTAAATGCTAGTGAAAAGACAATGATAGAAGTATCTTAATTCTTGGGAAAGCCAGATTTGTGACTTTGAGAAAACTACTCAGTCTATTTACCCTCAATATTTGCATCTGTAAAATAATGCCAGATTCAATAGTTCCACCCTGGTAGCATTCTTGTAAGGGTTAAAGACAAGACAGTTCCATCTATCTGCCCCCCTGGGATCTAAGCCCCCTCTCAATCAGAAACAGAGTGGGCATCAACATCCTAAAATCCTTAAGATTGAGGAGTGAACAAACATAAGGGGAGAATGCAACTATGTACTAAAGTAGACTTATTATTATTCTAGCAATATCATTGTATCATTGATATAAAGGCAGTGGCCACCAGAGGTTTTGAGGAGAAGGAGAGGGAAGAATAGGTGTAACATGGGAATTGGAATTGTTCCGAATGACATCCCATTGATGGATACAGGCCATTATACATTTTGTCAAAACCTATAAAAATGTTCAGTGCAAAGTATATGTAAACTACTGACAAAGGTTGGTAGCAATGCTTCCATATGTGTTCATGAATTGTAGCAAATGTACCACACTAATGAATGATGTTAGTGGGGAAAAGTGTGGGAGAGGGAAGGGATGGGGTATATGGGAATTCTGCTATGTTTTCAATATATCATTTATGCAATCTAGAGCTTCTTTAAAACAAAATAATAAGAAATTAAAAAACATTTAAAAACAAGCAAAGTGAAAAAAAGAAAAAAAGATCAAACATGGAAAGTCCCCAAACAGGCCAGAGTGAGCCTGTCATCTCAGAGGCACCAATACTCAGGACCTACTGTGATCAGTTTACATTTTCCAAGTATTCTCATATTTATTGGGACATTGGCCATAGCAAAACTCCTGAAAATTGGAAGGATTTGAAAAATAAATAATATAAATGAAGGTCAAAGAATAAATTTCAATAAAATTGTTTTTATCATATTTTCAGGGATGTCAATTTCCTATTATAAAAATCACTCTTTAATGTACAAACTTTACCACCTAAGAAACAGGTTTTAAGGACCTTCTCAAACATTGAAAATATGTATTTAACTCTTATTTTGAAGAACATCTATGATTAAACCCTCTGAGCTAGAACTTCAAACACAAGCACAGTTTTCCTGGTTTTAAATTATATATGTATTCATATTGGAGTGTATGTTTGTGTTTTTTATTCTCTAGCTTTAACCTGTGCATTTTTGGTTCAAATGTATTCTGGAAGGAGATGCTACACATGAATCAGATAATAAAATAGATATGCAAAAGTAGTGCTCCAAACAGAAGCACACAGAAATGATTGGAAGGGAAGAATAAAGAAATAAGCAGGAAAACAGTGAAAAAAGAAAAGTTTTCGTTGGCAGGAGACAAATTATACCTGTTAATTTCAGGTTGTTTTGACTTAAGCAAAAAAATTGAACAAGAGGGCAGGAGATTATACTTGAATGCACAATCTTTCTGTCAGTGTCAATGAAATAACAGTGACATGCATATTCATGCACAAGCCAACAGTTGTGGGTCAACAACCCATTGCAGAACAGCATTAGAATGTATCAATAATAAATATACATGAGAAAAAAATGAAATGTAAAAATTAACTAGAAAAATATATTCAAATTTCTCCCAAAGTCTTATTAGGTCTAATTCTGCTTTTATTTCAATATGTTATTGCTTTACATGTTTCTTCATTAAAAAAAAAAAAAAAAGATTTTAATTATTTTCCTAACCAGTGCTTGTTCATTTCAATAGGGCAGATATTTGTACTAGACATGGGGCCAAATGTTGCAATTCAAAGACAGACAAAATCCTTGACTTCAAAATTGGAAATCCATATTATCTTGTGTTTGATATTCCAGGTAATAAAATGCAAAGCAGCTGTACTTTGGGATCTAAACAAACCCCTTTCCACTAAGGAGGTGAAGGTCACACCCCCAAAGGCCTATGAAGTTTGTATTAAGCTGAAATTTTTCTGCCTTATTTAATTTCGGTTTTAAAAATCAAAGAATTTAATTAAGAATTAGAATCAAACAAATATCCATTAAGAGGAGCTAGTAATATAAATTATGGTAACCAATATAATTTAATGACATCAATTATCCATAAAAGATAAATGGAATTTTTTGTTAAATTTTTTAAGGTGATCAAAGTAATCACAGTAAAACTGTACAGTATAATCCAGGGAATATAAAAAATCATAAGTTTGTACAGAAATACAGTACTAAAGGATATATAACAAGTTTTCAAAACCAACTAGAAGTTGATGTAAGAATATTTAGGCCTACTATTGTGAATATTCAATTTCAACTACTAAAGAGCATGCATTTCTGCTTATTATATAAGACTTACATATTACAGAAACCATTACTTCTAGATTGTCTAATGCAGGAAAGGAATTACAGGATGATATTAGATTGAATAATCTCAGCGGTAAACTGAATTTTGTTTTTGCGAAGAGTAAAGAATTTGCAAATTTCTTGAAAACGCTTTAGAAGTCTGACTTCAGGGATTGGATGAATGAAGTCTACAAGGGCAATATAAAATTTCCTGAATGCATTTATTTTCCTTTCCCCTACAGTTGTTGGCCACAGGGATCTGTAGCTCAGATGACCATGTGATTAGAGGTCACCTTTTCACACCACTCCCTATGATTCCAGGTCATGAGGAAGCCGGCATTGTGGAGAGCATTGGTGAGGGGGTCACTGCAGTCAAACCAGGTACAAGATTCACACTCAGGGATTGTGTCTCAGTTCAGGCACCACTAGGTCATCTAGCCTGGGTGAGGAAACTGAGGCAGAGAGAGATGAAAGACCTGCCCGAGGTCCCAGCAGCAACAAATGGTGGAGCCAGGACCAGGCAGCGACGAGCTTGTTTCTTCTCGGTGCCTGACGTCCTTCCCGTGTCCAGGCATGTCCTCAGGCCTGACCTCCTGATTCTCTCCTTCAACAGTGGCTCATGGAGTTCCCACTAGATGCCAGGCTCCAGGTTAGATCCTGGGGACACTGGAACAAAGGAGACAGAGTAACTGCCTCCTGGGGTTCGCACTCTAATAACTGCCATTTTAGTATTCCTGAGCACTGTTGACCTTCAGGGCCCAAAACAGAACCAAAAATGGGATAAGGGAAAACTACATGAGACAGGAGAATACGCCAATATATCGGTTAGTGTATGGTACCTGTGATTCGCTGAGTTCACAGGATGGGGCTGTGAGGCTCTGGCTGAACCATCCTGGCATCTTTTATGTCCAGCAGTGGAGCCTGTTCACTGATTCTTCTTCCTATGTGGACTCCCTTCTTGAACATGGAACAAATGAAACAGACCAGAAGGAGGAGACCTGGCAGAAAGAATCCTGCAGGAATAGTGTCTGTTTTTATTATCTTTAACCATCACTAAAAATGTCTGATTGAGAATTATTGACTAAATATTTTGTTTTTTTAGTATTTAACTTATCCTCATTGTATTGTGTATTAATATAGAAGAGTATTTTAGAGGGATGGGGTGGATTAAATAGAAAGTATCCAAGCTATCAGTTCCACATAAAAAATTATCTATTAAATGGAAGAGTTCAATCATTATTTTTTATCTATTGCATAGGGGGCATGGATGATCAAAAATAAAAATTGTGTTTAATTTTAGAAAATCTCTTTAGCCAATGGATACAATCTGTCCTTTACCAAATATTTAAAAATGATGTGTAAACAGAAAAAAATGTTGTCTGGTTTGAGTTTGTACTTTTATTATTTCCTTTTTATAAAAATATAAGCCATAAAGTGACATCCTTGTTTTACACCCTGCTCCCTCCACCATAGAAGAAAAATAAATAACTCACAAATTAACTCCCTAAATCCATTTAAATGAGGATTTCTTATTCTGCAAGAAAGTCCCTTCCTTAGGAATGACTGAGGTATTCAGAGAAATTTCTTGAATTTCTCTTCATCTCATTCTTTTTAGTTTCCTTGAAAAGAACTAAATAAAAAAAAAATAAGTATTCACTACAGAGTAAGGATAAACAGCAAATTGTATAAATTTTGATCAAAACTCCCAACATACATATAATCCAAACTATTACAAAATATCAGATTTCCTTTATGATACTTACAGTGAGAATACTTTAGATATAATTAATCAAGTATTAAATGAGACAAAGGGTCTTCCGTTCCACTAGTAATCTAGACATGATAAAAATAAATTATTAATACAGTAGAAATAATAAAAATATGTTGTTTTCCACATTTGCATTTCTTCTTTAGAAATCCTCAGGTCCATAAAAACACAAACTGGTAAACATTGCTGGCAGGTAATCAATCATCAATGTCATAATTGTGATTACACAATCTTTCTTGGGAGACCTTTCGAAAACATATGCCTCTAAAATATACACCTACAATTTAAGTTCTTTCTCTATTAATTCTTGGGTAGAATTTTTAAAAAGAATTTGTTTTATCCTTTTCCAGGTGATGCAGTCATCCCACTGTGTGTTCCTCAGTGTGGAAAATGTGTTTGTAAAAACCCAGAAGTCAGCTTCTGCATGAAAAATGAGTAGGTTCTGATACTTTGCGTGTAGGGCCAATGAGTTTGCACATCGGGCAAGCTCTTGTCTCATGCCCTTCTGCTCCTGTCTCTGTGTTACACTGACCAGTCTGACCAACCCTCGGTGAACCATGCAGGACGGCACCACCAGGTTCACCTGCAGAGGGAAGCCCATCCACAACTTCGTCAGCACCAGCACCTTCTCTGAGTTCACAGCGGTGGATGAGATCTCAGTGGTCAAGATCAATGCAGCTGCGCCACTGGAGAAAGTCTGCCTCATTGGCTGTGGATTTCCTACTGGTTATGGGTCTGCACTCAACATTGCCAAAGCAGGAATGACAACAAACCATACCTACAGATATACTCGAAGTATTAGAATCATTTTTCCCCAGGAATCATGGATCATTTCTCTAAATTAACTGATAGCTTTCCTCCTGCTACCATGAAAGCACTGATATACTCAATAGAATTTGGGGTGTGATTATGGGAAGATATGGCCACAGAAGGAATTGAGAGCATGTCCTAAAGGAATTCACCTGCTTTTCAGATATGAACAATCTATTCATACTTAATCAGGTTGGGCAGAAGAGTCTGAGTAATTCCTGATAATGGTCAATGATTGGCATTTTATCCAGCTTAGACTGTTTCTAACAATCATTACTTAATGCAGTCTTGTCCTGTTGGAAAATACAGGTCACCTCAGGCTCCACTTGTATCGTGATTGGCCCTGGAGGAATTGGATTGTCTGCAGTTATTGGCTGTAAGGCAGCTGGAGCAGACAGGATCATTGGGGTAGATACCAACAAAAGCAAATTTGCAAAGACCAAAGAGCTAGGGGCCATTGAGTGCATCAGCCCTCAGGACTTCAAGAAACTTGTTCATGAGGTGCCAAAGGAAATGAGCTGTGGTATTGTGGACTTTTCGTTTGAAGCCATTGGTCACATTGATACTGTGGTATGTACCATGACATGCTTTGAATCATGCTTCCTTAATCATGGGTATGTTTTTAAACAGCAGAATAAATCATATCCTCCTGATTCTTACCTATGATTAATTTATTCATTATTATAAGGAATCTTTCATTCCATCAGCTAAGCAAACCTGTCTCAAGTCATAGCTCTGCTTTAAAGATTGTTTCATATTAAGCCATTATAAATTTATTTTATTAAATTTTAGTAAAATAATTCAAAATGAAAGAAACCTAAATAATACAAATTCTAAAACAGAAAATTTTATTTTTGCTACATTCTTAACAAAAATGTTTTTTTAAATTTTACATATTCAATGGATTTAGATTTCTTTTCAGATGACATACTTTGACCAAAAGAATAATGATCAATTTTAGGTCAAAATTCATTTTTTTTTCAATAATATGCCCTAAAGAAAGTTATTGTTTTAATGCATCTACATATTCCTACACCAAACAGCACAATGCCCAGCAATTAATATGCCCCCAATATCCATATGTGAGAATAAAACCTATAAAGGATTGACAGATTTTATTAACAAAAAAATTCAGGCACCATATATCAAAACATTACATGCATGTAAAATAGCATTACAGAGCAAACAGATCTCATAGCATTACAAGCATAAAATAGCATTACATAGCATTGCATGCATGTAAAATACTTCTCATAGTGCCACCTGTCTAGTGATAAGCACTCAATGAATTCTAGCCACTGGTATATTAAAACACTATTTCCACTTTTAAAGTACTTACACCATCTTTGGAATGTCCATGGTGTTACTTTCAAATAAGTATAATTATGGTCAATTGTGGTGGCTAACACTGCTCCCATTACATTCCACCTAACCAGAATTCTCTAGAACAGTATTGAGAAAGTCCCCACATCAGTCAATCCACATTGTTGAGATTCCCCAGTAAAGCTCAAGCAGCATTAGTGCTGTGGAGGAGCACCCTGAGGGTAATGATCTTAGCAGCCTTGATCTGGGGAAATACCCCACAGACAGCTGAAGCTCAAAGGGAATCCAACCTTTTGCAAGATGGCAGTTTTTCTCCTTAGGTTCTTTTTGTATTGTGTTTCCCCTATTTTCTCACATGACTGGACTGTTATTTTATTTGATGACACCCGTGTCTGATAACCACAGGTTCTGTGGATATCTGGTCTTCCAAATCATACTACAAACCCAAAGGATTAATAAGTATACATTCCTGAAGAATCCTACACAATTTTCTTACTACAGAATGCATTCAAAAACCTAA
>JAKSZT010053768.1:264958-305460 GCA_026826555.1 Tolypeutes matacus
TCAGAGAACCTATTTTTACAATGCTAAATATTAATTTCATTTCAGCTTCAGGCACTGTTATGCTGTCACAAGGTATTTGGCATAAGTGTCATTTTAAGGGTGCCTCCAGGTTCTGAAAACCTCTCCGTGAACCTTATGTTGCTGTTGACTGGATGTACCTGGAAAGGGGCAAATTTTGGCGGTATGTAGTTAAGCTTAAGGATTGAATTACTGTTAACTTCAGTATTTGTACATTTTACAATTGACAAGGCCAGGTTTTGAAAAGCAATGTGGCCAAAGATAAATAAAAAGTCCTGATGGATCTTTAGTCTCCAAATATACTAGTTGTGGAACTAATGCAGACTCAAGCTCTCAAGACACACCTTCTGATGTCCCAGTAAACTATCTAGGACCTATAGCAAAACCCCTTTTGATACTGGTGATTGGGTAAGGAAATCCATAGCAATAGTTCACATCTGTACCCTTTGTCTAAATTTAGACAACTCCTAAAATGGCTCCATGAGTTTGGGCATTATTATCTGTATTATAATTTCTCTACAGGAAACTGATAACAAAGTGCCTTGTTTACTGGGAGAAACAACAATGCAAAAATTCAAATTATTGCAAAACGATACTAAAGTACACTATCTCTTATCAAGCCCAGTAATAGCTGTCTGTGGTATGCAGATAGTAGTATACACTGGGATTTATATTCTATTTTAAAAGTATCCTCTCCAATTCTGCTATTTACCCCTGTCTGAATCTACCAATAATGTCTTCTTCTTTTTAGGTTTTAAGAGTAAAGATTGTGTCCCCAAACTTGTAGCTGATTTTATGGCCAACAAGTTTCCACTGGATCCATTAATAACCCATGGTTTACCATTTAAAAAAATAAATGAGGGATGTGACTTGCTTCATGCTAGAAAGAGGTAGATTTTTGTCCCTTTTTATGGTGGGTGGTAAGCCATAGAGAAATAAAATGTGCTCAGAGAGTCGACATATCTACGAGAAGGTGGAAGGCTGAGAAAAACAGTGAATTGTTTAGTTTTATCTTACCAGTTTATTTGCATGTATAATATTTTGCATCATATTCTGAGAAGCCAAGAAGAACTGTGTTGCATTTCCATTCTGCTAAAGTCAAATCTGTAGCTTTCCACAAGTTTGAAATCAGCAGAGCAATCCAGCCTCTTGGCAGGAGGACACTCACCCTCGAAAGGAGAAGGAGTCACTCACACAGTCATCCTCAGACCATGGAGCCCCTGGAGCCTCTGCTTCTTTTTCATTTGTTCACACTTGATTGTATAGGGATGGGAATGGAGTGGCTGGAAACACAGGCAGGTTTCTGTGAGGTGCTTCTTATACTCCTTGGACTCTTATCAGGAAGTGCATCAAATATCTAGTTTTAAAACAATTAATATGTTTTCTTTACTATTTCAGTATCCGTACTGTCCTGAAAATTTGAGGCTACACAGGTGCCTTCACTTATGCCCATCTTCTGACCGCTCCATGCCATCATCACCTAAAACACCAGTCAAACAACAGCACTGAATCTGCCCTTCAATGGTGCTATCAATAAAGACACTGGGAACACTCCAAAAGAAATAGAAATTACTGTGAAAAATATTTTGTGACTGTTTTACATGTAATTTTTTTTCGTAGAACAATTTTAGATTTACAGAAAATTTTCCCCGCAAGTACTTTCCATACTCTCACTCTCCCCTACCCCTATGGGCAATTTTTCCTATTCCTATCATCATATTAGTGTGGTACGTTTGTAAAAATTGATGTCCCAATATTTACACATTCTTATTATTATTAGCTAAATTCCATAGGTTACTTTAGGTTCACTCTTTGTGTTGCACAGTTCTATGGGTTTTTACAAATGCATAATCTCATGTATTCATCAATAGAGTTTCATGCAGAATTGTTTCACTGCCCTAAAAATGCCCTGTGCTCGCTGAAATCACTTCACAAGCAAATGTCTGAACTCCAAATGAGAGACAGATGAAATGGTGAGCATCACCTGGGAGGCCAATAAACTTTCCTTCTTGATCCTTCTATATGTGTTGTCTTTCTCATTGAGTAAAGATAGTTCTAGTGACTTCATATCCTTTCTAAACCTTTGCTTCCCTTAGTCATTGAAGCCCAGTGAAGTGAGCGCCCATCATCCGTGCCCCCAACACACAAGTGATGGGCTCTTGTGCTTGTAGCCATCGACTTCTACTATAGTCCTCCTACCTGTATTTCCCTTTATGAAATTTTTTAAGTTCTTGGGAATATTTCAGCATGAGACTATATCAGATTTATAAGTGGACAAAGTCCAGATCTCCTAAATTCAGGTTAATTCTTAGTAACTCAAGGGAAATGCCACCCATTTTCATAATGTATAGGAAATTAGTTTTAACTGTTTATACTGTTAACTTGCAGTGAATATTGGATTTTCCTTTGAAATAAAAACAGGTTTCCTGCTACATGCTAAAAAGTAAGGTTAAGATATTAAAGGGAAAACTAAACCATTCCTAGAACCAACTCAAAATATTAGTAATTTTTGCTCATTAAAGTGCTTAATCATTGAAATGATCTTACTGATTAGAATTGATTAATAAATAAGGTACAAGGTAATTAAAAACTAATAGGGTGGCTTGAAGGACAGGGATAGTAATGAAGCCATATTGAACTCACCATGTAAAATGGATTATCAAGCAATGGCACAAGCATCCAAACCACATAGATATATATACATTTAGAGATGTACATTATTACAAGATTATTTCCAATCTATTAACAATCATGGCTTACATCACTCCATATCCCTGGAATTAGTTGAATAATTAGAATATATAGAACCTATGGCACCTATTTAACATTGCTTTCCCACTCCCAGGGAAAGATGTACATTTTGAGCTTTATCTTTAAGGCATGTAGAAAAGTTTATTTATAGTTACATATTTATTTCAAAATGGCTAATTGTTGCCATATCTACTTTTTATTTAATATTGTGGAAAGAACTCCAGACATGGAAAAAATGATTTATTACTTACTGTGTTACCTTCAGTAGGTCATTCAACCATTCTGAGCCTCTTTTATCCATTATTTTAAAAATTATTCTACCACCCATAACATCGTTATGAAGACTGTGGAGATGAAGTTAGTGGAAGGATTGTATAAACTGTGAAGAACCATGTATCTTTGGGAATAATTTAATAATGTTGTCAAAGATGCTGAAGGAGACATTGAAGGTAATGGCAGTCTTCAAAATGTCCCTAAAATTAATCATGGGACACTGCCTGTTGCTGGGTTCTCCAGTATTTTTATTTTGGTGGTGATGATGTGGGATTCTGAGAAAGGAGAGGGTTTTCTAAATGCACATGACGGGAGAATTGGCATGTAATCCCACTGGTTGCACAAAGGCTACATCTAGCTCCAACCCAACTTCCTCACAGATTGTAGGGAGCAGGGAAGAGTTGGGAATAGAAAGGTACTGTCAGTGTTCTCACAGTCTGGCAAAGGCCTTCATGTGGTGTGGAGGGAAGGGGGCAAAGGTGACTTTTGTATCCAGACATGGCTCTCTGTTGTCATTAATATTGTTGGGGAGGGAGGCAGGCCAAAGTCAAAGTAAAAGGGGAAACCCATCCATTGGCCTTGTACCTGTGTATTAGGCCAGGGTGTCCTAGCGACCCCCAGAAATTTTATTTTTATTTTGGGATTTTATTTCATTCTAGAATCAAGAATTTTCATATATAATAATGTACCCAAAAATATGTAACTCTGTAAATGTATATACAGTTTGCCCTCTTAGCTGCCACTTTGGAATGCTAGGCCAGGGGGGAGAAAATTTTCAAAGTTTGAAGATTAAGGTTTTCATATTCATATTTTAAATAACAGCTCTGATACACAGACTAAATCCCATGACCATTAGTTCACAAACAAGCAATGAAAATACAGGGGAACTTTGGATTACTATTTGCTACTTTACAAATTAACATAAACTGCTCTGGGATTAGAAAGAAAAATCAATTTGGGAAAATCAGTAAAAAATTACATGGAAATTGAAGTAGAATGAGGGTAAATGTACATTTGATAATTACATACTCAAACACCTGGCATTTGGTTCATAAGCAAATGATGATTGCACAAAATACATCTGTTCAGTGTCCTTTTTAAATTAAAAAACAACAATTTTACTGAAGTTGTTTAAATTTTATTTGTCTATCAAATACCTCACATTGTTTAGGAGAGGGTCATAGCAAAAAAAAAAAAAAAAAAGAAAGAAAGAAAGAAAATAGAATGGGAATTCTGTAACTGGAGGCAAACTTTCTTTTGATAAGATTAATGGTTATATATATGGAATCACTGTGCTCAATTCATCCATTCAGGTTTTAGGGTTCAGAAAACCATCTGCACAGTGGTATCACAAACATCAAGAAGACTGAGATGTTGCTTACTAACTTATACACAAAGAATACTGGAGAGATAAAAATATCTAGTGTTCAGGCTTGCCCTTTGATATAGTTGGTCAATTAATAAGTTAGATTTTTTATGAATGAAAGAGGGTCAGAAGATCACCAGGTAAATCTTACATATAATTATGATGTTGGAAGACTACCACTAACTCAGAAAGAAGGAGTTTATAGTGTTTTGGAAGTATCCAATTGTCTTAGTGGATATAATCACAGTTTTAAAGCAAAACATTTAATTTATTCCAAATTAAAATAATAAGTAACCCCTAAGTTACATCATATTGTGGAGAGGTGGTAAGAGAGAGAGATGAGGAAGAGCCTTTGGACTAAGTATTTCTAAATTCAAGTTTCAGGATACTGGATATCAAGGGAAAGCTGGAAGGAAGTAAATTCCTTTATTAATATGAGGAAATATGAAGGCTTTTGGTTTTATCTCTCCAAAATCTTCAAGCAATAATGAGTTGCAGAAAGGGTTTATAGTAGCTGTTGACTATTTATTTTCAATTCATTCCCTTTTCCTCCCTTGGGAACATTCCAAGACAGGAGTCATTCAGATGTTATCTGTGAGCATTGTGAGAAAATGGTGGAGTAGGAAGCTCCAAGATTCAGTCACTCCACCTAAAGACCTATTGAACTGGTAGGAACTAGCTGTATCAAACACTTGGAAACTCAGAAGTCTATGGGAACAGACTGCACTGAGGGAAGAGTGGGAGGAAGAGGTTGGCAAATTGTGATAAAGACCTGTGATTTTTACCTTCCCTGCAACAGCTACCACCCCCCTCCAACTCATCATGTGGCAGGCAGCATGGTGACTGGTGCTCTGGCTCCTGGCTCATCTTTCTGGTGCCAGGTTGGGACATAAAGAACTAGTCAACCAAACTCTGGGGATGTGTGGTCTTATCCCAGATCTCTACCCTTGATCAACTACTTGAGATCCTGGGTGATGACTCTGAGGGAAGCCATTGTTCCAAACCCCTGGGGTAAAGGCTTCAGAGGACAGTAACTTTCCTTAAATTTATGTAAAAGATTTAAAAGGCTGAATTAACAGGGCAAGTGCTAAATTAAGAAAGATGCAGCTTCAAAAGCCACAGAGGAGAGGAGGATTGTGGGAAGATGACAGAGAAGGGAGCTCTAGAACTGAGTCATTCCACCAGAACAATGAATAAACAGACAATAACTGTCTGAAAAAACTATTTTGAAACTCTGGAGGCCAGAAGAACACTGCACTTCATCCAGGGAAGAGTAGAAGTAAGAGGATGATAAATTACAGTAAAGAACTATAAATTGCTCTGTGTCTGCACAGGTCACTGGCACCCATCTAACCACTTTTTTGGCAGGCTTCCAGGGAGATCAGCCATGGCTAGCTTGCTGGTAATAGAAAGGGTCATAAAAATACTCTTCCCAAGATCATATTGGCATGGCTGATCATTGATCATGGCTTTTGATTAGAAAATTTGGCTAACTGGGGCACAGCTCTGAAGATAGCCATTGATTCAACCCATCTCAGAGAAATGCTATAACAGAGTAAACTTAAAGATATTTGCCTCCTCAGGGCTGTGGGGAGCAGTACATTGAAGGGATGCATTTTCTATACAGGCCAAGAAAGCTCAGCTTTGGGAAGCCATGGGAAAACTCCTGGCACCCTTCTGGATTCCCTCACATGGGCACTTGGAGTCCATCTGTGTTCCTTTTGTGGGTCCTTGGACCAGTTTCAGCTTGGAAAGACTGACTTGGTAAAGTCCTCCCTGGTATGCTACCTCTACTAGAATTTGCCATCCAGGCAAAAGCAGCTGGAGACAACAAATGGAGTATAAGAACTATACACCTGGAGAAACTGGGGCAAGGGACTGGTGGCTTCAAACACCTGGGAGAGGGTACATCTGTTTCATTGGAAACAAAGGAAACAACCAAACTCCTGTAAACAGGGGAAGTACAAAATAACTCAGTAAAATCCAGGAAAAGACACAGTCCCAGAAAGACAGGGAAAAGCCTGCACACTGCATTCACCATGGGCAGACCTTCCTGATAGGAGGGCTGAGGCTCAAGATAATCTCTGTCATATAACCAACTGGTTATAAAATCAAGAAACAGACATCTCAGGGAACAAATCCCAGAGTTAACATTTAAAAATATTAAAATGTACAGTGTGCAAGAAAAGAGCACAAGACAAACAGAAAACATGAAATGATGGCCCATCCAATAGAAGAGGATAAAAATACAGAAAACACCAATGAAGAAGGCGAGAATATGGATATACCCAACAAAGCCTTTTAAAAATGATCTTAAAAATACTTAAAGAGATGAAGGAAAGTACAGAGAAAGAATAATTACAAAGAGTTTCCCAAACATAGCAAAAGACATGAATATACACATCTAAGAAGTTCAGAGAAAAACAAACAAAATAAACATGAAGAAAAATAGACCCTGTCATATACTGATTACACTATCAAATGCAAAGGATAAGAAGAGAGTTCTGAAAACTGCAAGAAAAAAAGCAATGTGTTACATACAAGGGAGTCCCAATAAGATTAAATGTTGACTTCTCATCAAAAATCATGGAGGCAAGAAGTTAGCAGGTTGAAATACAGTGCTGAAGGAAAAAAATGGCCAGCCAAGAATTCTATATCTGCTGAGACTCTCTTTTAAAAATGAGGGAGAGATTAAGACATTCTCAGATGAACTAAAGCTGAGTGAGTACATCACCACTAGATCTGTGTTACAAGAATGCTTAAGGGGGTTAGTTCTTCAGACTAAAATGAAAAGACATTAGACTGTGATTCAAAGCAGCATAAAGAAATAGAGATCTGTGGTAAAGGTAACCATATGAGGTAATTATAAATGCCAGTATTATTGTATTGTATTGTTTGGTATATAACTCCACTTCTTACATCCTACAAGTGCTAAAATCAAATGCATAAAAAGTAATGATAAATCTAGGGTTTGGGGCCTACAATGTACAAAGACATAAGTAGTAACAAGTACCAAAATAGGTAGGGTTATAGGAAAAGCATATGGGCACACTGTTGAAATTAAGTTGATATCAAATCAAATATAATTGTTACATATTTAGGATGTTAAATTTTAACCCTCTGGTAATCACAAGGAAAACTGATGAAAAATATATCCAGATAGAAATGAGATAGCACTCAAAACAGCACAACACAAGAAAGCATATATATATAAAATTTGACTTTAACAGAAGTTAGCGGGGGGCGGGGGGAGTATACTTTTACAAAGTCAAAATAGCAAAATGGCAGAAGGGAGTTCTGGGAAAATGACGTCGATGTGGTGAACAGAGACAACTGCAAGGATATAGAATAAGAAGAACTAAGTATCAAAAAGTAACGTTATCATACACAAAGAAACAACAAAATAAAACCCTAGAGTAGAAACAGAAGCTAACCAACCAAATAAGCCCATCAAGATAAACAGGTACTGTATTAGTCAACCAGAGGGGTGCTGATGCAAAATACAAGAAATTGGTTGGTTTTTATAAAGGGTATTTATTTGGGGTAGAAGCTTACAGTTACCAGGCCATAAAGTGTAAGTTTCTCCCCTCACAAAAGTCCATTGCCATGTGTTTGAGCAAGACAGCTGCCAACTTTTGCCAGGGTTCAGGCTTCATGGGTTCCTCTCTTCCCAGGGCTCCGTTTCTCTCTGGGCTCAACTCCTCTGTTTTCTCCACGAGGTCAACTGTAGACTATGGGGCTCTCTAGGCTTTGCCTCTCTCAACAAGGACAGCTATAGACTCTCAGGCAAATGGCTCATGTCTTTTCCTGAGGCCGTCTCTCCTTCCTCACAACCAAGCTCTCTTACTTCCCGAGACTCCAGCTTAAGACTTCAACATCAGAACTATTATAACTCTGTCCTTTGCCATGCCTTTTATATTTGATTCCCCACTCACCAAGGGGTGGGGCTCAATGCCCTACTGTCGTGGCCCAGTCAATGCCCTAATCATAACTTAATCATGATCAGATTAACAGACCAGTTTATAAGCATAATACAGTATCTATTTTTGGAATTCATAACTATATCAAACTGCCAAACTGCTACAGATGCCTAGACACCAACAAAAAATTACAAGCCATACTAAGAAACAGGAAGACATGATCCACTCTAATGAAGAAACTAAAAAACAAGAAATGCAGAACGTAGAACAACTAATCAAGGATGTCCAAATAAATATCATGAATCAACTTAATGAAATGAATGAAAAAATAAAGAATATTAAGAAGACACTGGGGAAACATACTGAAGAAAATGTAAACATACATAAAAAGATAATCGACCTGATGGTGATGAATGGCACAATGCAAGAAATCAAAAATACACTGGAGGCACATAACAGCACATTTGAACAGGCAGAGGAAAGAATAAGTGATGTTGAAGACAATACATATGAAATCAGACAGCGGAACAGATAGATAAAAAGGTAGAAAAAATTCAGCAGTGACTTAGGGATTTGAATGACAACATGAAACACACAAGCATACACATTATAGGCATCCCAGAGGGAGAAGAGAAGAGAAAGGGAGTTGTATTATTCAGCCAAAGGGGTGCTGATGCAAAATACCAGAAATCGACTGATTTTTATAAAGGGTATTTATTTGGGGTAGAAGCTTACAGTTACCAGGCCATAAAGAGTACAAGTTACTGCCTTCACCAAAGGCTTTGGCCACATGTTGGAGCAAGATAGTTGCCGATGTCTGCTGGGGTACAGGCCTCCTGGGTTCCTCTCTTCCTGGGGCTTGCCTCTCTCCAGGCTCAGCTGCTCTGTTATCTCCACAAGACCAGCTGTAGACTATCAGGCAAAGAGCTTGTTTCTCTTCCTGGGTCCTTCTCTCTTTCCTCACAACCAAGTTCCTCTGTGTGCTTACTTCCCAGGGCTCCAGCACAAGACTCCACATCATAACTTCAATTCTGTCCTTTGCCATGTCTTTTATCTGTGTGTCCTCACCCATCAAGGGGTGGGGACTCAATGACCTACTGATGTGGCTCAATCAAAGCCCTAATCATAATTTAATCACTCCCAGAGGAACAGACCAGTTTACAAACATAATCCAATATCTATTTTTGGAATTAATAAATAATGCTAAACTGCTACAGGGGCAGAAGGAGTTTTAGAGGAAATAATGGCTGAAAATTTCCCAACTCTATTGAGGAAGATGGACGCACATGTCCAGGAAGCACAGCACAGCAAACAGTATAAATCAAAACAGGACTACCCCAAGTCATATAGTTATCAAATTGTGCAATGCTCAAGACAAAGAAAGAACACTGAGAGCAGCAAGAAAAAAGAGATCCATCACATACAAGGGAAGCTCAGTAAGATTAAATGCTGATTTCTCACCTGAAACCATGGAGGCAAGAAGGCAGTGGTATGACATAGTTAAGATGCTAAAAGAAAAACACTGTCAGCCAAGAATCCTCTACCCAGCAAAGCTGGCATTCAAAAATGAGGGAGAATTCAAAATATTCAAAGATAAACAGGAATTAAGAGAGTTTGTCAACAAGAGTCCTGCCCTTCAAGAAATACTAATGGGAGTTCTGCAGGTTGAAAGGAAAAAACAGGAGAGAGAGGATTGGAGGAGAGTGAAAGAAAGAAAAATATTGGTAAGAATAACCAAAAAGATAAAAAGAGAAATAAAAAGAACATATGGCATATATAAATCGAAAGAAAATATGGCTAATGTAAGTAATTCACTGATAGCAATAACATTGAATGTTAATGAAAAAAACTCTCCAATCAAGAGACACAGATTGGCAGAATAGATAAGGAAATATGAGCCATCTATATGCTGTCTACAAGAAACTCCTTAGACCCACAGATGCAAGGAAGCTGAAAGTGATTGGTTGGAAAACAGTTCTAAATGCAAACGATAACCAAAAAAGGGCAGGAATAGCTATAATAATATAGGAAAAAAATAGACATTAAATACAAAACTATTATAAGAGACAATGAAAGACACTATATATTAATAAAAGAGGTAATTTATCAAGAAGAAAAAACAATCATAAATATTTATGCACCTAACCAGGCCATCTCAAAATATGTAAGGCAAGCACTGGAAAAACGAAGTAGAGAAATAGATGCCTCTACAATTATAGTGGGGGACTTTAATACACCATTACCACCATTAGACAGAACATCTCGACAGAAGATCAATAATGAAACAAAGACCTTGAATAACACATTAGAGAATCTGGACCTAGCAGACATGTACAGAACAATACACCCAAATTCAGCAGGATACACATTCTTCTAGAGCACACATGGATCATTCTCTAGAATAGACCACATGTTGTCACAGAACAACTCTCAATGAACTCAGAATGACTGAAATTATACAAAGAAATTTCTCTGACCACAATGGAATGAATCTGGAAAACAAAATTATGAAAGTTAAACACACACTCTTAGACACTCAGTGGGTCAAGGAGGAAATTGCAAAAGAAATAAGTAAGTACCTTGAAACAAATGAAAATGACAACACAATATATCAAAACCTATGGGATACAGCAAAAGCAGTGCTGAAAGGGAAATTCATAGCCATAAATGTCTACATTAAAAAAGAACAAAGAGCTAAAATCAAAGACTTAATTGCACAACTAGGGGAATTACAAAAAGAGCAACAAACTAATCCCAAAGCAAGTAGGAAGAGGAAAATAAAGCTCAGAGGGCTAAATGAAATTGAAAATAAGAAAGCACTAGAAAAAAAATAAACAAAACCAAAATCTGGTTCTTTGAGAAGATTAATAAAATTGATAAACCCTTAGCTAGACTAATGAAGAAAAAAAGAGAGAAGATGCAAATACAAAAAATAAGGAATGAAAAAGGGGATACCACCACTGACCGCACAGAAATAAAGAATATCATAAGAGGATACTTTGAAAAGTTGTATGCCAACAAGATGGATAATTTAGAGGAAATGAAGAAATTCCTAGAAACACAGAAGCAGCCTATATTGACAATAGGAGAAATTGATGAACTCAACAGAGCAATCACAAGAAACAAGATAGAATTAGTCATCAAAAACTTCCCAATTAAGAAGAGCCCAGGACCAGATGGCTTCACAGGTGAATACTACCAAACATTCCGGGAAGAACTAACACCAATCCTGCAGAAACTCTTCCAAAAAAATAGAAGTGGTAGGAACATTGCTTAACTCATCCTATGATGCTAACATCACCATAATACTAATGCCAAAGATACTACAAGAAAGGAAAACTGTAGAACAATCTTTCTAATGAACCAGAAGCTAAAATCCTCAACAAAATACTTGCTAATCATACTCAACAACACATCCGATGGCCTATACACCATGATCAAGTGGGTTTCATCCCTGGTATGCAAGGATGGTACAACATAAGAAAATCAGTTAATATAATACACTACATTAACAGATCAAAAGAGAAAAATCACATGATCATCTCTCTAGAAGCAGAAAAGGCATTCCACAAAATACAGCACAATTTCCTGATAAAAGCACTTCAAAAGATAGGAATAGAAGGAAACTTCCTCAACATGATGAAAGGTATATATGAAAAACGCACAGCTAACATCATATTCAATGGTGAAATGCTAAAAGATTTCCCTCTAAGACCCAGAACAAAACAAGGATGTCACCACTCTAATTTAATATTGTATTAGAAGGACTTGCTTGAGCACTTAGGCAAAGAAAAAGATATAAAAGACATCCAAATTGGAAAGGAAGAAGTAAAAATTTCATTATTTGCAGATGACATGACCCTATACATAGAAAGCCCTGAGAAACCTACAACAAAGCTTCAAGAACTTATAAATGAGTTCAGTAAAGTTGCAGGTTATACGATCAGTGTGAAAAAAAAATCAGTAGCATCTCTGCACACAAACAATGAGCAATCTGAGGAGGAAATCAAGAAGAAATCCTATTTACATAGCAACTAAAAGAATCAAATACCTAGGAATAAATTTAACTAAAGATCTAAAAACGTGTACTCAGAAAGCTATACAACACTGTTAAAGGAAATCAAAGAAGACCTAAATAAATGGAGGAATATGTCCTGTTCATGGATAGGAAGACTAAACATCATTAAGATGTCTATCCTACCCAAACTGATTTACAGAATTAACACAATCCCAATAAAAATTACCACAGCATTTTTTACTGAATTGGAAAAGCTAACTCTGAAATTTATTTGGAAGGGCAAGAGACCTCAAATAGCCAAAGACATATTGAAAAAGAAAAAAGAAATCAGAGGAATCACACTACCTGATTATAAAATATACTACACAGATACAGTGGTCAAAACTGCATGGTATTGACACAAGGATAGACATATTGACTAATGGAACTGAATTGAGAGTTCTGATAGTAATCCTCACATAAACAGTCAACTGACATTCAACATGCCATGAAGCCCACTCAACTGGGAGAGAATAGCCTCTTCAACAAATGATGCATGAAGAACTGGATATCATATCCAAAAGAATGAGAGAGGAACACCATCTCAAACCTATATAACTCAAGATGGACCAAAGATCTAAATATAAGGGCTAAGATGATAAAGATCTTGAAAGATAATGTAGGGAAGTATCTACAGGATATTGTATTATGAAATAGTTTCATGAACTTTACAGCCTAAGCATGAGCAATGAAAGAAAAAATAGATAAATGGGACCTCCTCAAAATTAAAAACTTTTGCACTTCAAAGGTGTTTGTCAAGAAAGTGAAAAGTCAGCCTACTCAATGGTAGAAAATATTTGGTAACCATATATCTGATAGGGGCCTAATATTCAGCATATATAAAGAAATCTTACACCTCAAGAATAAAAAGACAAACACCCATTTAAAAAATGGGCAAGTGATTTGAATAGACACTTCTCCAAAGAGGAAACACAAATGGCTAAAAAGCACATGAAAATATGCTCAACATCACTAGCTATTAGGGAAATGCAAATCAAAACTGCAATGAGATATCATCTTACACCCATTAGACTGGTGGCTATTAAAAAACAGAGGGGGAAGCGGGTATGGCTCAAGTGATTGAGCTCCCACTTACCACATAGGAGGTCCTGGGTTCGGTTCCTGGTGCCTCCTAGAGAAGGATGAGCAGGGCAGCTAGCTGACGTGGCAGGCTGACACAGCAAGTTGATGTAACAAGATGATGCAACAAGAGACACAGGGAGGAAAACATGAGAGACACAGCAAGGCAGGGAGCGGACGTAGCTCAAGTGATTAGGTGCCTTCCTCCCACATGGGAGGTCCTGTATTTGGTTCCTAGTGCCTCCTAAAGGGAAGATGAGCACACAATGAACAGACACAGCAAACGTAAACAATAAGGTGTAGGGAGAAATAAATAAATAAATCATTTTTTTAAAAAAGGACTACAAGTGTTGGAGAGGATATGGAGGAATAGGAACACTTACCCACTACTGGTGGGGATGTAGAATGTTACAGCCATTGTAGAGGACAACAATGTCCTCAGGAAGCTAACTCCAGAACAGCCATACTATATATATATGGCATACAGAAATCCCAGTGCTGGATATACACTGAGAAGAATTTAAAGCAGGGACATGAACAGATATATGCAAACCAATGTTCATAGCAGCATTATTCTCTATTGCCAAAAGTTGAAAGCAACCCAAATGTCCATCAAGAGATGAATGGATAAGCAAATTGTGGTATATACATACAATAGAATATTCCTTAGTTATAAGAAGGAATGCAGTATTAATATTCAGGATAACATGGATAAATCTTAAAGACCTTAGGCTGAGTGAAGCGAGACAGACACTGAAGGACAAATACCACATGACCTCACTGATATGATTTAAGCAAATTGAGCAGACTTATAGAGCTAGAATCCAGTAGAAGGTTTACAGGAGACAGAAAGGTAGAAAAGGGTTGTGAGTCAATGCCCATATGGGCAAAATCTATGATATGGTGGAAAGATGTAGTTGGGCAGTGGATGGGCATAACAGTGGTGCAGTAATGCTATTGGGTTGGGTGGTGCCAGTCTGTGAAGGGGGTAGGGTGGGAGGGGTTGGACTGCCCATGGAACTGGGGGAAGGGTTGGGGGAGGGAGTAGGTGAACTCTGGGGATTTGGGGGTATGTGGTTGAAACTACAACATTGGGAATGTTCTTTTGGCAAATATGACCAGGGAGGGTTACTGCTTTAGGGTGTTGGATGTGGGAGGCATGCGGGACAGGGTGTACCTGGGACAGGCTTATAGGGAGTCTGTGATTGTTCATCTTGTTATAGTGTGTTTTATCAGTGGGTGGAAACCCACACAATGAGTGGGAGTGTTGGACTCCCATCCTTGGGAGTCCTGCTATGTTCTCAAATAGAGGGGCAGGAGATTCTTGAGAGCATAGGCAGTGCCTAATAGGGGAGGACAGGTCAGTATGTCAAGCCCTCAATGTTGTTGCAAGTAACTATGAATCATGTTCTTCAAGGAGTGAAGCTTGGTGGTTGCCATGGGTCCCAAGAGGAGGGGGAGGGAGGAATAGAATAGATGGAACATGGTGCATATTGGGACGATGGAATTGTTCTACATGATCTTGCAATGACGGATAAAGGCCACATTAAATTTCATAAAAATTTATAAAAGTGTAGGGTCCAAAATGTAAACCATAATGTAAATCATTGACCATGGTTAATAGCAATGCTTCAATATTTGTACATCAATTGTAACAAATGTACCATCCACATGTAAAATTTATTAATAGAGGAAAGGGGGAAAAGGAGAGGATGTTGGGTATATGGGAATCACCTATATTCTGAACATGACTTTTCTGTAACCTAAAGTTTCTTTGAAGACAAAATGAAAAAAATAAGACACTGAGAGAATAAATGGAAGAAAATGTCACTGTACATATAATACAATAGCTCTTACAGTGATGAAAGACATAATGTCAAAAAATTTATAATTTTATTTTTTATTATATTTTTATTTCATTTTAAAAATTTTCTTGTATTTTATTTGTCATTTTTAAAGCTATCATTATTACTTCATTTTATTATTAATTGTATTTTGTTATTTTTTGGTTTCATCTTTGAAGAAGTTTTGTATCACAGAAGAGTCACAACCGTGGCAGGGGAGGATAATTGGTGTGGGAGGTCAGTGATGGGGGATGCATGGGAGGAGGTTCACCTGGTGCCTACCTATAAGGCAGAAGAATGTGTTCAAGTGTTCATGGGACATTGTCGCGGTGGATGGAGATCCACACAATAACTGAAAGAATATCAAATTCCCATCCTGGGGAACTCTGCCACATTCTCTAATGGGACAGCAAGAATCCTCTGAGAACAGGGGCAGTGACTAGTGAAGGAGGATGGACCATTGATGGACCCTTGATATTGATGACTGTACTTATGAAACTTTACTTTTGAAATTGAAACTTAGCCTAGTAGTATAGGGTGACTAAGTGTTACCTCCTGAAAGCCTCCTTGTTACTCAAATGTGGCCTCTTTCTAAGCCAAACTCAGCATATAAATGCATTGTCTTCACCCTGGTGTGGGACATGACTCCTGGGAATAAGCCTCCCTGGCACTGAGGGATTACTACCAAGCACCATCTAGCAATGCACCTGGAGAAAGACATTGAGCAAAAGGGGGAAAGGGTAAAGACAAATGAGTTTATATGGCTAAGAGACTTCTAAGTAAGTTGGAGGTCATCCCAGAGGCTATGCTTATGCACATTTCAGCAGGATCTCATTGTCTGCCAAAGTAAATATTGCCTAAAATAGAGGGGCTCCTGATGGTTCTGGAGACATCCAGACACTATAGGCAGGGCAGACAGTTCAGGAGCTTGGTGCCCTGCCAGTGGGCCCTACTTTGGAATTTATGCTCCCCAGAGTGACAGAGTTGGACTCATTTGTGGTTTCCCTACACATGGCTCTTCTGCTCCTTCTATTTGAACCTATAGTTTAGTACTAGAGTTGACAAGTGTATGTCCAAGAGACTTAAATCTTTGGGCTGTCCATGTGCCAGTTGGGCCCTGAATCACAACAGAATTGCAATACCTACTCTCCAGTTCATCAGACTCACCCAGGACAACTAATAAGGAGATGATAATGGGCAGTGACCATCCCAAGAAACAGAGAGAGTCTGCAACTTCCAGCAAGGTAGTCCCATCCATCTACTTCATGGAATCTAAGCCCCCTCAATTAGAGGTGGAGTGGGCATCACCATCCAAGAATCCTCAGGATTGGGGGATGAATGATGGACTAGAGTAGTTGTACTGTAATTCTACTATAGACTAATTGTGATTCTAACAATGGAAGAACTTTTATCATTGATGTGGTAGCATTGGCCACTGGAGGTTCTGAGGGGAGGGAGAGGGGAAAAATAGGTGTAATATAAGGGCATTTTGGGGACTTGCAAATTGTCCTGAATGACGTTGCAATGACAGATACAGGCCATTATATATCTTGTCATAACATACAAAATTGTGCAGGAGAGAGTGTAAGCTACAATGTAAGCTATAATCCATGCTTAGGGGCAATGCTCCAAAATGTGTTCATCAATTGTAACAAATGTCCCACACTAATAAAGGATGTTGTTAATATGGGAAAATGTGGGAGGAGTAGGGAGTAGGGCATATGGGAATCCCCTATATTTTTTATGTAACATTTATGTAATCTAAGTATCTTTAAAAAAATTTTAGGTATATAAAAAAAACAATGGCAGAAGAAAGACCTGTATTATCAGTAGTGACTTAAAATGTAAATAAATTAAATTCTCCAGTCAAAAGGCAAAGACTAGGAGAATGGGTTAAAAAAATTATCACCCAACTACTCACTTTAAATTCAGAGATACAAATAGGTTGAGGGTGAAAGGATAGAAAAAATATACCATGCAGATATTAACCAAAAGAGAGAATGGATGGCTATACTAACATCAGATAAATTAGACTTTATGTCAAAAACAGTTTGAAAGGAAAAAGATGGTCATTATATACTGATAAAGGAGGCAATTCAATAGGAAGATGTAACAATTATAAATATATATGCACTTAAAATCAGAGCCCTAATATATATGAAGCAAATACTGCCAGATTTGAAGCGAGAAATTGATGGTTCTACATTAATAACAGGAGATGAAACATCTAACCAGAAGATAAACAAGGAAATACAGGATCTGAATGTATACTAAATCAATTAGACTTAACAAACATATATAGAACACTGTACCCAACAGTATCAGAATACACTTTCTTCTAGGGTGAGTCGATTGTTCTGCAGGATAGAACATATGTTGCATGAAAAAAACAAGATTCAATAAATTCAAATATACTGAAATCATACAATGTATATCCTCTGACTACAACAGAATGAAGCTAGAAATCAATAACAGAGGTAGAAATGGAAAATTCACAAGTAAGTGGATATTAAACAACATACTCTTAAACAAAGGATTAAATAAGAAAATAGAAGCAAAACAAGAAAATATCTACATGTAAATAAAAATGAAAATACAAATATATCTTATGGGGTACAGTGATCGCTGTTCTGAGAGCGGCATTTATAGCTATAAATGCCGACATTAAGAAAGAAGAAAGACTTCAAATCAGACACCTAAACTCAAAACTGGAAAATTAGGAAAAGAAGAGCAAACCAAACCCAAAGCAAACAGAAGGAAGGATATAGCAAAGATTAGAGTGGAGGAAATTAAATAGGAAAAAAAAAAAAAAAAAGCATAGAAAAGAACAACAAAACCAAAAGCTGCTTCTTTGGAAAGATCAACCAAATTCACAAACCTTTACCTAGACTGAAAGAAAAAGAGAGAAAGGAAAGAAAAAACAAAATTCAGAAATGAAAATGGGGACATTACTAGCAATCCTATTGAAATAAAAAGCACTAAAAGTGGTTTGTAACTAGTAGTGCTATTGTATGGGTAGGACAGTGGTTGGAAAAAGAAAATTTAACATCAGGTATGTTACTAGAAGGAAAGCTAAAACTGTAACATGGAAATGTATAAGATAGTAAAACCTCATGTAAAACACGAATATGGGTGTTATTGCATATATAAGACTGTTTTTACAAAATATAAATACAAATATACTAGTGAGAAGGAAAAGAATAGCAGCTAAGTATGCCAAGCAAGGCAAAGAGAGATTGAGAATGATGAGTTTTGTGTGTTTGTTTTTTGTTTATTATTACTGGAATAATGAAAGTGCTCTGGGAATGATTGGGGTGATGAATGTGCAAACATGTCATTGCAGCAAATACCATTGATTGTACTCTTGGATGGATTTATGCTTTATTAATATATATCAATAAAATTTAAAAAATGCTTAAGAAAAATCTGAATGTACAAAATAAATTAGAAAGACAGAAATGAAATAGCAGCTATATATTGCAGGGGAAGCTTAGAGAGATTGAGAGATGGATATTAAGGGACATCATTGTTTGTATGGGTTTTTTGTGTATTATTACTATTAATATTGGAATAATGAAAATGCTCTAATGTTGAGTGAATTGATGAATGCACAAGTATGTGATTATACCAAATATCATTGATTGTACACATTGGATAGATTGTATGCTTTGTTAATATGTATCAATAAAACTGATTAAAAAATTTTTAATCTATTCATAAAATTAGAAAAGTACTAAAAGTGAATACTATGAACAACTGTATGCCAATAAATTAGATAACCTTGATGAAGTAGACAAATTTTTAGAAACAGAAAAACTGTCTACATTTTCTCAAGAAAAAATAGATCTCAACAAAACATTTACTAGTATTGAGATTGAATCAGTAATCAAAAACCTTCCAACAGGGCCTGCATCTGCAGGCAGGATCATCCCACCCACCAAATCCATGGGATATAAGCCCTCTCTCACTTGGAGTTGGAGTGGACATCACCATCCCAGTCCCCTCAGGATTGGGGGAAGAACTATGGACTAGAGTGGACTTGATGGTATTCTCTTGTTCACATATGGTGATTCTAGCAATGCAAGAAATTATAACAATGAGGTGGAGCCAGTGGCCACTTGACACTTTTGTGGTAGGGAGGGGATGAGCAGTTGAAATACAGGGGCTTCTTTGGGAGTTGGAGGTTGTCCCGAGTACTGTTGTGGCAACGGATGTAGGCCATTTTAAATCAGCACACACCACTCAGAACTGAGTGGGAGAGAGTGTGGTCTACAGTGTGAACTGTGTTCTATGGTTGGTGGCAAGGCTCCAGGATGTGTAAGTTCATTGAGGGTGGTGGGCCACACTGTGGGAGATGTTTGTGTGGGATGTGGTGGGAGGTGTGGGAGGTGGGCAACATGGGAATCCCAGTGGGTTCCGTGTAATATTTTGGGTAATCTAAGCACCTCTTAAAATATATGTATATATATATATATATAAATAACATTTTTTTAAGCAAATACACATATATGCATATATATTTATATATCATTTTGCAAATGTTTGTATGTATTGTGATAATTTTTATTTTTACCCATAATAAAAAAACAAAAAGTACCATCTTTTGCTTTTCTCTTTGATTTTTAAGACATCCAAAAGGTTGTGAGCCTTGATTTTATGTTCCCCTTTAACTGTTGATTGGTTATTTTGCTTCACTTTAATTTTTGGCTTTGTGCTATTGGAGGTATTTAAACCAATGCATTGGCACATTGGGGGATCAGGATGGAGTTAGTGAGAAGTCCTTTGAATGTTGGGTGCAGACTGGGGTGGAGATGGATGGGATTCACAGCCACTAAAATCTCTCTTTCACATTTCACTGTTGGTTTTTTTCATTTCCATATGGTAGAACAACCACCTGGTTTTTGGAGACATGGCACTTATGAAGGACTGGCTTCACATTTTTACTGAAAATTATTTTCCCTTTTATCTCCTTACCTCTAAACATAGAGTCTTTCCATTTTTATTCAAAAAATAGCAGCCTTGGATCAAGTAAAATATGTATTCCTAAAGGAACCATTTCTACCATCACACATTTTCCATAATCCTTGTTGCAGGATTTCAGGGCAGTCAACTTGTCTAAAGACAGAGAAAGAGAAAGAAAGAAAGAAAAAGGAGATATGGGCATGGGGGCCGAGGAGGGACCCTTTCATATTAAGACAGCATTTAAATATATGGTCAGATCTGCTTCTGCTTAGCAATCCCTGGCAGAGCCATCTTTCTCTCCAACTAAAAAGATCCCTCTCCATCAGAAAATTACTTACAAATTAAATACATGTTCTATGAGTCTGAAAGACTCCCATGAAGATTTAATGAAGTTCAAGAGCAGAGAAAAGTACTGGGACAAAGAATCAAAAGGCAAAAGAAACTGTAGGGATACAGTTGAAATAATGAAAGGTGCTGATTGGATCAAAAAATACTTGAATATGTGTTGCTAGTATCATTTTGCTTTAACTTTACTAACAGATGCATCTTCCAAAATATTCAGAGAGTAATACAGGAACTTTTTCTTTTGACTTAACTCTCGCCAAAAGGGAAAATTTATTTGGTAATATGTTGGAGAGTGACCATGCCAGTTTCAAAGATTCCTAAAGGAAGTAACACTGAGTGCAATCAGACTTTATTTGAGCTTTAGAAAGGCCACATTTTTTTAAAGTTTATGGAAACATGAGCTAGAATCTATGGTTGTAAGCTCAAAAAAAAATAAAAAGTTTAATAGGAGAATATTTGAACTCTGTGATTCTGACAGGTAATTCTACAAATAAGCTCTGAGGAAGAATGAGGATACATATTTAATGATTCCAAAGTGGCTGTACCAGAGAGCTCTTAAAGCAAAAAGTAGAACAAAATAAATGAAAGGAGAGTCATGTAGTCCATGATAATAAAGGAGCATCTAATGATCTATAAGAAGTGTTTCAAAGCTAAAGGTCTACATATTTAAATAAAAGGGAAAGGTTTTGGTTGTGTATATGGTACCAGAATAAAAGTTTTAAAAATATCATAGAACTGTACATACAAACAATGAACACTCATGTAATGTGTGTGCTAAAGTTAATTTTATAATTTATTATAATATTGTTTCATCAATTGGCAACAAAGGAACCACACTAATTCAGTGTTAATAATATGGAAACTGCATGTGAGGAGAGTGTATAGGGACCCTATTTTTTCTGGTGATTTTTCTGCAAACCTGCAACATCTCCAATTAAAAAAAAAATTTTTAAGTTAAGAAAAAAATCTAAATGTCTAAATAATGTGAAGCATGTATAATATTTAAAAAGCAAAGGGCTAATAAGGAGGCTTTTAACACTATGTCTTGATTGAGGGGAAAAAAAAGAAAGAGAAAAGAGCAGATAAAGAAAGCAGAGTTATTCTACTCTTCTTTTTCCTATACCTTTTCAATAGATCAGTAAAAGATCTTTTCACAGATCAGTAAAAGATAGACTAAACATTGTTTAGGAATAATTGAACCCTGATACAGGCTGAAAGGTGCTAAGATAGCAAGTGGCAGTTTTGAATGCCAGCCATCTATACTCTGGAATGCTAAAAGAACTTACATTTTTGATTGCTGATACCTGAGGAAACCTGGAGAAGGACAGAGATGTCTAAATAGTGGAAATGAGCAATTACTATCCTCTTTCTCTGAAAGGGCAGTGGACTATCTTGTCTATCTTGTCTTAGACAACATTTCCCCTCACTGGAAGCATTAATGTGGCAATATCAAATAGGGGAACCCTGCTCTACAAAGAATCCAGATTAGATCATCTAAAAGTCCCCGTCGCAACTCTGAGAGGCAATTAAAAGCAACATTACACTATTTAAGATGGATCTCCCAACCATAAAACCTTCCATCTTAAAAATGCAAGCTAAAGAGCATACCCTGGATTCAACACACCCAATGACTTCAAAGAAATATCCCACCTTGTTGCTAGGAATTTCATTTAGCACTTTAAAAAAAAATTTTTTTTTTAATTTTTAAAGATACTTAGATTACATAAATGTTACCAAAAAAAATAAGGATTCCCATACGCCCCACCTCCCATATCTCCTACATCCTCCCAAATAAACATCCTTCATTAGTGTGGCACAAAAGTCACAATTGATAAACACATCCTGGGGTTTTGCCATTAAGCATGGATCATAGTTCACATTGCAGACCACAATCTCTCCCATACAGTTCTGTATGTTATATGATGATATAAAATGGCCTATATCTGTCATTGTAATGTCACTCAGGATAATTCCCAAGTCCCGAAAAAGCCCCTGTATTACAGCTGCTTTTCCTTCTCCCTGCCCCCAGAGCCTCCAGTGGCCACTGGCTCCACATGAATGTTGTAATTTCTTCCATTGCTTGAATCACAATATGTCTATAGAAGAATACCAGTAAGTCCACTCTAGTCCATAGCTCTTCGCCCACCCATCCTGAGCGTCTGGGATGGTGATGTCCACTCCTCCTCCAATTGAGAGGGAGGTTATATCCCATGGGAAAGATGGATGGGATTATCCTGCCTGCAGCTGCAGACTCTCTCCACTCCCTGGGATGGCCGTTGTCCATCATCATCTCCCTGTCAGTTGTCCTGGGTGAGTCCAATGAACTGTAGAGTAGGAGTTGCTGCTCCATCAAGGTTCCGGGGCAACTGGCTCATGGACAACCCAAAGACTCAAGTCTCTGTATGTACACATACAAACTCCAGCACCAAGTATAGGTTTGAGTAGAAGGGACGGATGAGCCTTGTGCAGGGAAAACATAGTTGAGACCAATTCTTTCACTCTCAGGAGCACAAATTCCAAAATAGGGCCCACTGACAAGGCACCAAACTCTGGAGTTATCCACCCTGACATAAGACCTGGGTGTCTCCAGAGCCCTCAGGAGCCCCACTATTTGGGGTGATACCCACTTTGGAATTCTATGAGATCCTACTGAGATGTGCATAAGTGTTACCTCTGGGATGGCCTCCCGACTCATTTTGAAGTCTCTTAGCCATATAAACTCATTTGTCTTTACCTTTTCCCCCTTTTATTCAAGGTCTTTTTCCAGTCACATTGCCAGTTGGCACTTGGTAGCAATCCCTCAGTGCCAGAGACGGTCATCCCCGGGAATCATGTCCCAGGCTGGGAGGAAGGTAATGCATTCATATGCTGAGCTTGGCTTAGAGAGAGGCCACATTTAAGGAACAAGGAGGCTCTCAGGAGGCAACCCTTAGGCACCCCATAACAATAGGCTAAGTTTCAACTTCAAGAGCAAAGAGCAAAGACTCATAAGGCTAGTCATCAATATCAAGGGCCCATCAGTGGATCATCCTCCTTCACCAGTCACTGCCCCTGCACTTGGGGAACTGTTGCTTCTCCCTTGGAGAATGTGGCAGAGCTATCCAGGATGGGAATTCGGTATTCTCTCATTTATTGAGTGATTCTCCACCCACTGTGACAATGTCCCATGAGCATTCAATTAGCACTTTTAGTGTGGCTTCTTAAGATCACTGGGATCAATACATTCAGTGGCACGGAGAGACAATGCCTTCTCAATTTTGTCACCATTAGTGTCAACACCAATGATCCTGGAAGCACCTGCTACTTAACAACCCATGATAACAGAAAAACCAACTCCACCCAGGCCAAAGACAACACATGTCCAACTGGGTTTGACCTAAATTATCAAAAGACAAAGGTATCTGAAGATACAGTGGGCCTACTTTAGCTGGGAAAGGGAGAAGATATTTCTGGTCAGTCTTTCTTTTTAAACGATTACGTATTTAAAATAACATTTTCCTTTGAAAATGGACTTAACAGAAGCAGGAAATTCATATAAAGTACTTCCAATCTTTACACAGCAGAGGATAAGATTTCCTATAGGAACGTAGGAAATCATTAAGTGCATTAATATTAGAATTGTCAAATGTATCATTCCTCCAAAGGACTGGAAGAATAATTTGCAATTTTTCTTCTTTGGGTTGAAGACCAGATGAATAGCAGCAGCTGTAGCTGTAACTTTCCTCCTTTGAACATTATATCTATGCCAAAGAAAAACAGCATAAACTTCCATTTTGCCTGTTCACTGGGCATTCAGCTCCCAGTAATATTTATTACATCACAATGAATGAAAAATAGCTATAGCTATAAGGGACTAAGAATTTCCTAGGACATCTATGTAAATGTCTGTTTTGTCTACTATTCATCTAATGAATATTAGGCTAATCAATTATGATAAAATACTTGTCTTGGAATCCATTTAGTAAATATCATTCCCTTCAAACTTCCTACTCCTATTTACATTTGAGGTAAGCGGTAGGATATAGGAAATATGAATAGACTCATAAAAGAATAATAAGAAGAGCAAAAAGCAGCTGAATACCATTTTAACCTGAACCTACTCACCTTTGTATAAAAGAACACACCTTAGCTAGGTCCATTTGCTCTAAGAAAAGACAGATAATTTGTAAAATCATCCCTAACATGGTGTTTTTGGGAAATAAACTTTCTGACTGTGAAGCGCTTGCCCCCTTAAGCAATTCCCTATTAAGAATTGGAGATGGTTAGCACCTACAGTTGCTTCTTTAGTCTTACTTCTTTGGGGGGCATGCCTATTCATAGCAGTTCACAGAGCATGCAAGATGCCCAGTTACCAATGTACCATAGGAAACATAAAGCTATTGGCATCAGATATGAGAATAGCAAAAGCAATGTTTTTTGGGGGTACGGGTATAGCTCAGTAGTTGAGAGCCTACTTCCCATATATAAGGCCCTGAGTTCAACCTTTGGTACAGTGTTTAAAAAAAAAAAAAAAAAAGCAACGTTTTTTTTTTTTTTTTCTGGCCAAAATAGATCTGGGGTCCTTAAAAGTTGTTAAGCAGGGGGACGGATGTGGCTCAAATGGTTGGGCATCCATCTCCCATATGGAGGGACCTGGTTTCGATCTCTGGGACCTCCCAGTAAAAATTTTAAAAAGAAAACTATAGAAGGTGTGCAGGCTGCCAGGCCCCATGTGCGGGTGAGCCCCCCACGGCCTGTGCGCAAGTAGGCCCCCGGGTCCCATGTGTGGGTGCACTGCCAGGCCCTGCGAGTGGGTGTGCTGTCAGGCCCCAAGCCATGCAGCAAGATGATGATGTAACAGTAGAGTGACACAAGGGAGAGCCAAGATGAGACGCACCAAAAAACCAGGAACTAAGGTGGCGCAGGCAGTAGGACACCTCTCTCCCACATCTGAGGTTCTGAGGATTGAATCACAGTGAAGACAGGAGGAAAAGAGAGGGCAGGAAACGGACACAGAAAGTTGCCCAGTGAATGAACACAAAAACAGCAAAGGGGGAAGGGGGTGGTTAAAAATGGATAAAAGTAAATACATAAATAAATAAATAAATCCTTTATAAATTTTTTTGTTAAGCAGAAATCATTGCAAACAAAGGACAAATGGAACAGCTTTTTTCTCTTCCTTTTCTATTCTCCACTTAAAAACATCTCAGACTAAAGTGATTGAGGGCAATTCATCCTCTATTAAAAAGAAAGACCAGCAAACTCATATTCCAATTTTCCTTCTAAAGTCAAGCTTTCTAAATGATAATGCCTTAAAAAATACCAGTTAAGAAGACATGCTCCCTTTATCTCTATGAGATGCCTCCAAGAATCCTAATAAGTTGATTTCCCACCCTCTATCCTTACCTCCAGTCCTCTTGTACCATGCGTTACTTTTTATATGCGGGAAAACAAATAAAAACTCAATAAGCAGGCTCAGATGCAAGTGATACAAACTAAGGTGTATATCCACAAACATGCCAAGCAATAAGAAAGTCTGACAAAACATTATTTGTTTGTTCATACCTTTCATTTTGTGAAAATGTGTAAAATCACTCATCCTCGAATGGGAGAAAAGAAGGCAGTCATATAAGACAGACACACACACACAAAATGGCCATCTTGAATACATAGTCTATTTTTTACCTTGAGTTTTTTATATAGCTACCACCTAGAAAGACTTGACATAGGAATCCCAGAGCTGAGTGTGACTTACTTCTGGTAAGCAGAAAATGAAAGGGTCTATGAACGAGCCTTCAGAAAACTGAGACAAAAAAAAAAAAAAAAAAAAAAATCATTCAAGTCTTCACCTTTGCAGTAATTACTAATGCCTCATAATCAGTAATAAATTCACAGCCTATCAGGCAAATTTTCTTTGGTGGAACAGAAGGATCAGTGTTGACAATTGCAGTTTTCTTTTTTTTTTAACAATGTGTATTCAGTGATGGTGCTCATGTTTAAGAGTTGGTATACTGGTTTTCCTTTACCAGTAAATCTGGTGATTTCATTAGCCATTTTTGAAGAAATGCTACCAAATCTTACTGCCACTGAAGCAAACAGTAAAATCTTGTAAGAGATTAATGAAGGTATATGAGGAAAATGATGTCAAAAATTAAGAAAACATATTTTAAATCGCAGATGTTGCCTTTTGAGAACAAACAAGGAGCACATTTTCCACACTGAGGTCTAACTAGAAGGATGAATTTGTCTCCTGGAGAAAACAGCACAATCATTCATCAAAAATCCTGTAAGGAACCCAGAGAAGAGCAGTACATATAAAAGACGACAGTAAATCTAAATTACAGACTTCTCATGAAAATCTCCCAAACTCTATTTTTTCATTTGCTTATTCTTTCCCTCTCATTAATAGTTATCAAAAGCTAGTTTTTTCTTTTTTTAAATTTTTTAAATTTTTATTTTTAAATAAGATTTAAAGCACATAAATGTTATATCAAAAATATAAGAGATTCCCTTATACCCCATTCCCTTCCCCTCCCACACTTTCCTACATTAACAACATCTTTCATTAGTGTGGTGCATTTGTTACACTTGATGAACACATATTGAAGCACTGCTATTAACCATGGACTATAGTTTACATTATAGTTTACATTTTGCCCCACACAATTTTATGAGTTATGACAAAATATATAATAGCCTGTATCTATCATTGCAATGTCATGCAGGACAATTCCAATGCCCCAAAAATGCCACCATGTTACACCTATTCTTCCCTCTCCCTCTCCTCAGAACCTCTGGTGGCCACACTTTTCTATCAATGATACAAGTTCTTCCATTGTTAGAATAGTAATAAGTCTATAATAGAATAATAAGAGAAAAAATTTGTGTCTATTTTAATCCATTGTTCATTCCTCAATCTTGAGGATTTGGGGAAGGTAATGCCCACTCTGCTTCTGATTGAGAGGGAGCTTAGATCCCATGGTGTAGATGTATGGAAGTGTCTTACTTGCAGTTGTACATATTCTCTGTTTTTTTGAATGGGTGTTGTCCATCATCATCTCCAGTTGTCCTGGGAGTCCAATGAACTGGAGAGTAGGTGTTGCAACACTGCTGAGATTCAGGGCTCAACTGGCATATGAATAGACCAAAGATATAAGTCTCTTGGACATATAATTAACAAGTATAGTGCTAATCATAGGTTTAAATAAAAGGGGCAGAAGATCCATGCGTAGGGAAATTATAAATGTCTAACTCTGTTACACTGGGGAGCATATATTCCAAAGTAAGGCCCAATAAGAGGGTGCTGATTTCCTAAGATTGTCTGCCCTGTTTATAGTGTCCAGATGTCTCTAAAGTCCCCAGGACCCCTGCTGTTTGAGGCACTGTTTACTGTGGCAGTCAATGAGATCTTCCTGAGACATGCATAAGTATAACCTCTGGAATGACCTACCGAATCACTTTGAAATCTCTTCGCCATAAAATCTCTTTTGTATTTAATATTTCCTCCTTTTGGTCAAGGTCTTTTTCCAGATGCATCGCTAGTTGGCACTTGGTAATAAGGCCTCAGTGCCAGAGATGCTCATCCCTGGGAGTCATGTCTCATGATGGCAGGAAGGTAGTGCGTTTATATGCTGACTTTGGCTTAGAAAGAGGCCACGTTTGAGTAACAAGGAGGCTTTCAGGAAGTAACTCTTAGGCAATATGTAATACAAGGCAAAGTTTCAATTTCACAAGAAAAGTTTCATGAGTACAATCATCAATATCAAGGGCCTGGCATAATGGTCTGTCCTCCTTCACTAGGCACTGCCCATGTACTCAGGGAATTCTTGCCTCTCTTAGAGAATGTAATAGGACTCCCCAGGATAGGGATTCAATATTCTTTCAGTTATTTTGTGGATCTCCACCCACTGTAAACTCTTTTAACAAAGGCATGAATCCCTTATCCTCCATCTTAAATTCATCAAAGCCCTGGGTTTGTGCCATGTATTTTGTATATCCTAACTTGTGGACTGTAGTAGGTCACTGAAGCTCTCTCACTCTCGGTTGCCATGACTGGGAATGATAATTCCTAATTTATAGTATTAAATGATCAAATATTTTAAAAAAGACATTAAGAATCACCTTTTGTAGTCTGCCTATTTGTGGCCTTTAGAATCTCTCTTACATTAATATTCATTCATTTATTAAAGTAACAAATATTTACAAAACACTTAGTGTATACTAGGAATCTGAGATACAGTGGTGAGCTATGGCAGAGATGGTCCCTAATCTAAGTTATCAGTTGAGGGTATCTAATTCAATACTTCTCTTTAAGAATACCTTACAAGCTCTTCAGGACAAACAATGCAGGAAGATAATTCAAGGGAAAGAGAGTAGAATAAGCAAACCCAGAACATGTACTCAATAAGTGAAATCACCCATCATTTGTTGTGATGACTCAAAGTTGAATTTTCAAATCTTTGAAAAACATATAAACTATCCTCTAAGTGATGACACAGAATAGCCACGGCAGCTCTAACTCAAGTTTCTATACATTAATTCCATAATGTAACTATCCATTAAGCTCTATCATCACATAGAGGAATAAGATAGTCACTTTAAACAGCTCATATGCTAGTCAGGGTAAAGAGATACCTTAAAACTCTAATTATAATAAAGTGTTATTATAAATACTTAGCCAGAATAGGATAGAACAGAAGACTCAATAGTTCATTAATTTAAAGATCAGGGAAGACATCACAGAACTGATTCTTAAAAGATAAAAATGGAGGGGAGTGGATTAGATCAAGTAGTTGAGAGGCTGCTCCTAAAAAAACAAAAACAAAAACAAAAACTTGGTAGCTACTAAAAAAGATAGAAATGGAGAACAGCTTTTATCCAAGATGGAGTAACAAGGATTGAACTTATCCTGCTAATTAAAATAAATAAAATACTGGGAAAATATATGAAACAATGATTATCAAGATAATGAATATTAGTCAACAAAGGACAAGACCATCTCTGAGAAAAGGGAAACAAATGAGGTGAACTCTATGATTGTCCCACTTACTGAATGAAAAAAGTTTCCAGGACATGAAGGAAAGGGAGGTGGAAAACAGTAGTTTTCCTGAGTGGAAGAGACAAAGCTTAGCATTCAGGAAAGTCAAGATAGCTAAAAAGTCCCCCTGAAGAATTCAGCTGATTACTGATCAGCACATGCATGTGAAGAAACTACTCAAGAATTCTATACAGACAAAACTGTCCTTCATACATGAGGGAGGAACAAAGTCATTGCCAAAGAAACAAAAGTTATGGGAGTTTGTTACCACTAGATCTGTTCTACAAAAAAAAAAAAAAAAAAAAGCTAAAGGGAGTCAAAAATGCTAAGGGCTTCAGGATGAAAGAAAAAGGCACTATACAAACTGAATTCATTTGAAGAAATAGTGATCCACAATAGCATAGAAAATATAAAAGTCAATATTACTTTTATACACAAAGTATAAAGATGTAATTTGTGACAGGAAAACACAAAGGGAAACGGAGGTACATAAGAGTAGAGATTGAATATACTATTGGAGTTAAGTTGTTATTAATTCAAACTATATTTTTGTAGACTTAGGATGTTAAATTTAAACCCCATGGTAATCATAAAGAAAATATCTAAAATTTTATACAGAAAAGAAAATGGGAATGGAATCAAAATGGTTAAATACAAAAGGTCAGCTAAACACAAAAGAAGGCAGTATTGAAGGAAAGGAGAACAAAAAGGCATAAGATATACATTTTAAAAAATGGCAAAATGGCTTTGAAGTAAGTCCTACCTCATCAATAATTAGCTTAAATGTAAATTCACATTCTCCCATCAAAAGTCAGAGAGTGCCAGTATGGAATTTTTTTACAAAAGCAAAGTCTAACTATATGCAATATGTAAGAAACTCACCTTAGATCCAAAGACACAGATAGGCTGAAAGTGAAAGGATGGTAAAAATTATTCCATTCAAATAGTAATTAAAAGAGAGTTGAAGTGGCACTGCTACTATAAGACAAAATAGATTTTAAGTGAAACACTGTTACTAGGGTCAGAGAAGGACATTATTTACTGTTACAAAGAATCAATTACTCAAAGAAAATATAGCAATTATAAATATATATTCACCCAACAGAACCCTCAAATATATGAAGCAAACATTGACAGAATTAAAGGGGAAAAAAAGGCAGTTCTACAATAATAATGGAGACTTCAATACACCACTTTAAATAAAAATAGGAAAACTAGACAGAAGATCAGCAGAGGACTTGAAAAATACTATAAACCAACTTGACCTAACAGACATATATAGAACACTTGACCAGTAATGGGCAAGTTACACCTCTCAAATGTACATGGGTCATTTTCCAGGATAGACCAATGTTAGGTCACAAAACAAGTCTCAATAAATTTAAAAATATTGAAATAATGCAAAGCATCTTCTCTGACCACAATGGAACAAAGTTATCACTTATAAAAGAAGAAACACAGGAAAATTCACAAATAGGGAAATTAACTCATGGGTCAAAGAAGAAATCACAAGGAAAATTAGAAAACACATAGAGATAAGTGAAAATGAAAACACTACATACCAAAACTTATGGAAGGTAGCAAAGACAGTGCTGAGAGAGAAATTTATAACTGTAAATGCCAATAGTTTAAAAAAAAATCTCAGACAAATATACTAACCGGGTAATGGGAGAGACTAGAAAAAGAAGGGCAGATTCCCTGAGGAGAGGCCCCCAGAGGCTGGGCTGGAAGCGGGAGCCCCCTGGCCGGCTAGCCTCTGGGGGTAAGTGGGAGCTCCTCAGTGGCCAGGGCCTGGCTGGTGGCCCACCGGGGTGTGCCGGGGTGTGTAGTGGGCTGGGGACCCACCGGCCTAGGGCTGCGTCACGGCAGGGCTGCAGGATTGCTGTGCCCCCAGATGGACCCCGGGGAGCAGGACCCGCCAAAGGGAGAGCAGGAGCTGCGGTGGCTGGAGCTGGCCTCTGAGGGGGCACCGGACAGCGGTCCGGGGCCTCATGCCCCTCGGGATTGGGGTCGCCTACCCTGGGCCGTGTGCAGGGCCATGAGGGCCTGGTGACCCAGCTGCTGCGGCAGGGGGCCAGCGTGGACGAGAGAATGTAGAGGTGCTGCTGAGCCACGGAGCCGACCCCAGCCTCCAGGACAGGCACGGCCACTCTGCCCACCTGCCCCCCGTCCAGCTGCTGGTGGCCGGAGTTGCAAAAGTGAATGCGCAGGACTCGCTGGACCTCACGCCCCTGCAACGTGCCGCCCGGGGAGGCCACGTGGAGGTTGCTGGCCACCTCCTGGACAAGGGTGCGCAAGACACCGCTGCACTTGGCTGTGGAGTGTCACCACGGTCCCACTGCCGAGCTTTCGCTGAGCCGAGGGGCCAGCCCTGACCTGCAGGCACAGTGGGGTGAGGCGGCCCAGGACCTGGGTTCTGAGTGGGGCCTGCCACAGACACCCCCTGCCCCTCACAGGGAGCAGTCAGAGGGCTAGGAGCACCTGGGTCCACGGGGCTGGACCTCTAGCTGCACAGCTGGGGCCTCCACGGCTGGAGATGGTCAGAAGGCGCCCAGCCCCACCATCTTTGCTCCCGAGCCCGAGACCGCCTGCCTGGCTGGTGGGCGTTGTTGAGGGTCTCCTGGAGGAGGCCGTGACTGTCGTCGTCGTCCGTGCCCCCCCCTCCCCCCGCAATCCACATGGAAAGGCTTCACTGTTGTTATTTGATTCAAAAGTATAGTTTCTGAAAGAACAGCTCTACAGGACAGATTTCAACTTTCGCACGTGAGTTGCTGTGCTAAGCCAGCTCCTCTGGGCCCTGGTGGGCTTCGGAGCCATTAGTGAGCTTGGTGGGGAGGCGAGGGACACGGTGTACTGGGGTCCCCGAGCCTGCCGAGCGCGAACGCAGCGCGCCTGGGAAGCAGCTGGGGAGCAGGAGGCGGGGCGTCACCACGCGGCCGCAGCCGCAGCACCGGACTGTTCTGGTTAGAGCCTGTGGGTCTTGCTGATGGGCTGGATGCGGAGGTGGCGGGGTAGAGGGGCTGGAGAGGCGGGTGCGAGGGGAGGGGAGGGCAGAAAAGAACAATAGCTCCTGGATGGGCCCCGGCCGAGGCGTGGAGGGCGGATGGTGGCGTCTGCGCTGCGCGACAGGCCGCACGGGTTTGGACCCCGTTACTGCGGTGATGCACAGGAGACTCCCAGGGAGAGGGCAGGAGGTCCCGGAGGCCTGAATCCAAAAAGGCAGACCTGGGGCTACACCTTCGGGGCCCTCGGAGTCAGGGTGCTCTGTAAAGCCAGCCCGCCGCAAACCCTGTCATCAGGCCCAGAGGCCTCCGCCGCGCCTCCTCCCGCCGTGTCCCGGGTGCTGCAGTGGCCCTGCCTGGGTGGCCTTTCAGCTTCAGCCCTCGCCTCCCTGCCAGTGGGGGAAATAAATATATACGTATAAAGAAAAACAAAACAAAACAAAAAGGAACAAAAAAACACACACAAGAAATGGTAGCTGGTGACCGCGTTTAATAAGCTGTTCAAAACCCTGCGGAGAATAAACCAAACGGGGCGTGCGTGTTTCCTACGGATGCCCCAACAACCTCTCCCTTCCCTCGTGCTCTTTCCACAACGTCATCTGGATGTTTCACGCATCCAGAGGTGGCATCTGTCTCTTCCCCTTTAAAGCCGGTAGACTTTGGGGAGTGTTTTGCTCAATCTAATACTGCGGGAATAATGCTCCATGACTTCCGAGGGCAGGCAAAAAGGGCGATGAAGCTGCACGCCAGCCCGAGGCTTTGAAACGTCCAGCCGCCGGCCAGGCAGGCGATGGTCCTGGCACTGCCTTACTGCGAGGAAGCCCAGATGCGTCCAATGCAGAGAGACTGCGGAGGCCTGAGACCATGTGAAGACAGAGCAGTGCCCCAGCTCCCCTCCCCCATTCCAGCTCCACCCACTAACTGACCGTAAGCAGAGACACCGGAGCCCTTCTCAGATTCCTGAGCACGGTTTCACCCACTAAGTTCTGGGTTAACTTGTTAGGCGGCATCCACAAGCTGCACCTCCCCATCATTCAGCCCTCCCTCTTGCTCCCTTGACTCGGGGGCCTAAGCTGGCACCCTCACTCACTGTGCTCCAACATCATTGCCTTTTTTTTTTTTTTTTTTTTTTTGACAAAATAAGATTTTATTTTGCAAATCCTAAGGAAGAACCTTAGTAAAGAAACCTAAGACTACGCTGGTGTAGATTCCAAATTCGTATTCTTTCTAACCCTGCCAACTGTTTATGTCATGCCAAAAACTTGCTTTCTTTGGCAATTCCTAATTTTTAGCCTCCAGAAGAAGAGAGATTTTACCAAAAGCCATCTTCATTGGGGAGGGGGGCGGTGAAGGTAGAGTTGAGCTTTATTTCCAGGAAACAGCGTGTTAGTTGGGGATGTGTATTTTTTAAAAAAACATCAAGGGAAGCAGATGTGGCTCAACCAGTTGGGTGCTGTCTACCACATGGGAGGTCCCAGGTTTGGGTCCTGGTGCCTCCTAAAGATGAGCAGACGCCACCCTGCTGCAATGACGCCACAAGCCAGCAGACTAGCAGCCCGCAGGGAGTGGGTGTGGCTCAGGCTGTTGGGCACTCTCCTCTCCTGTGGGAGGCCCAGGATTAGATCCCGGTGTCTCCTGGTGAAGACGAGCAAACAGTGAGCAGACAGATGAGAGAACCATGGGGGGCTGGAAAAAAAAAAAGTAAATAAATAAATCTTTAAAAAAAAGAAAAAAAGAAGGGCAAACTAAATCTAATGTAGTAGAAGGAAGGAAATAATAACGATTAAAACAGAGATAAAAGAAATGGGGAATAGTAAAACAATTGAGAGAATCAACAAAGCCAAAAGTTGGTTCTTTGACATGTTAAGTAAAATTGTCAAACAAAGCTTTAGCTAGACTGACAAAGAAAAAAAAAAAAAGAAGATGTAAATAACTAAAATCAGAAATGAAATGGAACATCACTAAAGGATTATAAGAGAATACTATGAACATTACACACCAACAGATTAAATAACCTAGATGAAATGTACAACTTCATAGAAAAACAAATACTCTAAACTGATTCAAGAAGAATGGAAGACGTCTACAGACATGTAACAAGAAATTGAATAAGTAATCAAAAACTTCCCAGCAAAGAAAAGCCCAGGACCAGATGACATTACTGGTGAATTTCACCAAATGTTCAAAGAGTAATTAACACCAATTCTTCCCAAACTCTTCTAAAACCCAAAGAGGAGGGAACACCTTCCTAACTCATTCTATTAGGCTAGTATTTCTGTGATACCAAAGTCAGAAAAAGACATCACAAGAAAAGAAAATTACAACCAATATCACTTATGACTATAGATATTAAAATCCTCAACAAAACACTATCAAATGAATCCCACATCATATTAAAATTAGTATACACAATGACCAAGTAGGATTTATTTCAGGAATGAATGACACACATTTAGGATGGAAGAAGAAAAACACATGAGCATCTCAATGGATGTAGAAAAACCATTTGATGTAATCCAGCACTCTTTCATGATAAAAAACACTCAGAAAACTAGGAATAGAAGGGAAATTCCTCAATATTATTATGACATATATGAAAAACCCACAGCTTGCATGATGATGATGACATTCCGAAAGTTTGGGAGTAGGGACAAGACAAGTTTGCCCAATTTCACCACTGTCATTCAACATTGTATTGGAAGTTCTAGCCAGAGCAATTTCTCTAGAAAAAGAAATAAAGGGCATCCAAATTGAAAACTATTTATATTTGCAGATGACATCTTATATATAGAAAGTCCTGAAGAATCCACAAGAAAGCTATTAGAGCTAATCAACAAATTTAGCAAAGTTGCAGGGTATGAGATCAACATGCAAAAATTAGTGTTGTTTCTATACACCAGCAATGAACAATCTGAAAAAGAAATAAAATGAAAGCAATTCCATTTACAATAGCATCAAAAAGAATAAAATATCTTGGAATAAATTTAACCAAGGATGTGAAAGACTTCTACACTTAAAACTACAAAATATTGTTGAAAGAAAATAAAGAAGACCTAAATAAAGATAAAGAAATCTGATGTTCTTTGATTGGAAGACAATATTGTTACTATATCAATACTACCTAAAGTGATCTGCAGATTCAATGTAATTCCAATCAAAATTCCAGCAGCTTTCTCTGGCAAAAATGAAAAAGCCAATCCTCAAATTCATTTGAAATTGCGATAGGTCCAAATAGCCAAAGCAATCTTGTAAAAGAAGAACAAAGTTGGAGGACTCACACTTCCTGATTTCAAAGCTTACCACAAAGTCACAGTGATCAAAACAGTATGGTACTGGTATAAGGATAGACATATACACTAATGAATAGAATTGACAGTGCAGAGATAAACCCTCACTCTATGGCTAATTGATTTTTGACAAGGGTGTCAAGTCCAATCAGTGGGGAAAGAATAGTCTCTTCAACAAATGGTGCTAGGATAATTGGATATTCATTTGCAAAAGAATGAAGGTGTACCCCTATTTCACACCATATACAAAAATTAACACAAATGGATCAAACACTTACATAAAAGGACCAAATTTCAAAACTCTTAGAAGAAACATAAGGAAGCATCTTCAGCATCTTGTGTTAGCTATTGGTTTCTTAGACTTCACACTAAAAGCATTAGCAACAAAATTTTTAAAATAGATAAATGGGATATCATAAAAATTTAAAACTTTTGCGCATCAGAAGACTTTATCATGAAAGTAAAAAGATAACCTATAGAAAGGGAGAAAATATTTGGGAACCACATTTCTGATAAGGGTTAATATCCATAATATACAAAGAAAAATCCTACAATCAGCAAAAGAAGACAAACAACCCATTTTTAAAAATAGGCAAAAGACTTGAACAGGCATTTCTCCAAAGAAGATAAACAAATGGCCAATAAGGACATGAAAAGATGCTCGGCCTCATTAACCTCTAGGGAAATACAAAACAAAGCCAAAATGAGATACTGTTGGGGATTGAATCATGCCCCCATCCCCGGTCCTGGGGGTATGGATCCACTGTAAATAGGATCCCTTGAAGATGTTGCTTCAGTTAAGGTGTGGCCTAATTTAATCACATTGGTCTTTAATCTGGGTTACTGGAGTCCTTTAAAGCAAAATGAAATTCAGACAGAGAGAGAGAAAAAGGCATGAGGAGCATCCAGAAGCTGAAAGTCAATAGGACCTGGTAAAGAGAAGATACTGCCACATGCATTGCCATATGATGGAAAAGCCAAGGATTAAGGATCATTGGCAGCCATCCCTAGAATGCTACAGTCTTAAGGGAAAAAGCATCATCTTGCTGATGCCTTGATTTTGGACTTTTCCTAGTCTCAAAACTGTAAACCAATACATCCCCATTACTTAAGCCAATCCATTGTATGGTATTTGTTTCATCAGCGGGAAACTAAAGCAGACAGCATTGCACACCCACGAGAATGGCTACTCTTAAAAAAGGGGGTGGTGGTGGTACTAACAGGTGCTGGTAAGGATGTGGAGAAATAGGAACACTTGCCCTTTGTTGGTGGGAATGTACAATGATTCAACCTCTGTGGAACAGTTTGGAGATTCCTCAGAAAGTTAGGTATAGGATTACCATATGACCCAACAATTTCACTTCTATGTATATACCCTACATAAACAGACATTTGTATACCAATGTTCATACCATCATTATTCATGATTGACAAAAGATAGAAACAACCCAAGTGTCCATCAAACAATGAATGGATACATAAAATGTGGTTTATACATAATGGAATTATATGTTTGAATATAGTTAAAAAGGGGAAATTTAGGTTGTATATATGTTACGAGAATAAAAATTTAAAAAACCATAGCATTATACAACACAAATAGTAACCCTTAATGTAAACTATGAGCTAGAGTTAATAGTATAATTATATTATTTCATGAATTGTAACAAAGTTACCAGACTAATGTAAATTGTCAATAATAGGGAAAACTATGAGTGTTGGGTGGGATATATGAGAACCCTATACTTTCTGTATGATTTTTCTATAAACCAACAACTTCTCTAATAAAAAAGAAAAAAAAAAAATGTGCTAGCTAAATTTAATCCCCTCTCCAGAAATACAATACTATTACAGTCCTTAGCTCCTTAAGCTCTGGTAAATTGAATCATGCCCCCCACAAAGACATGTTCAAGTCCTAATCCCCAGTCCGATGGGTGTGAATTCATTTATATGTGGGATCTTCAAAAATCCTAAGTGAGGCCAAACTGAAACAGGATGGGTCTTAATCCAGGAAGACAGAAGTCCTTATAAGCAAAGGAAATTTGGATATGGACACACAAGTACAGGAGGAGACAGAAAGAGATAGGTGGCCCTGTGACAGAGGCAGAGACTGATTGCCAGCAACCACCACAATGCTACAGACTTCAGAGAAGGCGTGGTCTGCCAATACCTTGATTTTGGGCTTCCAGCCTTCAAACTGTAAGCCAATAAATTTCCATTGTTTAAGCCAATCAATTTGTGGTATTTTGTTATAGCAGCGCTGACAACTAAGACAAGATTGTTTTACTGGGCTCTGCACTTATTTTACTAATCCTAGGAAAATTTGCATGCTATTAAAATTTTTTCTGCAATTATTCTTAGATTATTTGTATAATATTTATAAGCTATACTTTCTTATTGATATTGTTCAACAACAGAGTTTATTTTTAATAATAGAATTAATTGCTTAATGTAACTTCTGACATATTTTATGAAACTGTTATGAACATGGGGTGATCTTATAACAGTACTACCCCATTGGCTAAATGTATTACAATGTTCTATGGGAGAAACAGAAATTTTTTGATCCATAACACGATAGTTTTTGGCATTCAATATTTTGTCTTTTTCAGTAGCCCTCAATCTCCCGCCCCCCCCCCCCCGCAAAACCCCTTGCAGAATAGGACAATCTCCCATTGGTTTTAGGTTCTCATTATCACAGTAATAGAGAAAGAAATGGAGAGAGAAAGAACTAGGGGCACCTGTACTTGGAAAAATCCCTCCATGTGATTTTGATATGTTTCCCCAGAAGGGCTGGTCAACTGGTTGACAATAACTGGTGGTAATAATAGCAATAATAATAATAGCTATAATATATGGAGAAAGTTATATGCAAAATTCTGTCTTAAGCATTTTGCCTGCATTATCTCATTGACTCTTTACAGCTACCTATGAGATAGATATTACTTTGAATAACAGCACTTTGTTAATAAGGGCCTGAGTCAAGATTTAAACCCAAACCTGTTTAAATCCAGAGCTCACACTCTTAAATACTATACTACTCTGGTAAGCAGTTAGTTATAATATAACACTAATGAGTTCAAGCTTACAAGTTAAAGTAATGTGTGGCCTGTATTCTATTCTATGACCACATATTCTTCCTAATGTCCCTTATACATTTCCATATGCACCAAGAAGGAAGAGTGATTGCGTCCTGCGCTGCCAAAACAGCTGTGTGGGGTCACTAGATTGGGAGTCAGGGTACCTAGGATTCACATTGTTGGGACTCGTTGACAATGACGAGGCTGTTGAGGGACAATAAACTCATTTCTTCCATAGGGCCTATATTACTGTCCTCGGTCCCACATAGGACTCTCAGTATAAAGTTATTAGAATGAAATGTCCAATTTCATTCTAATGTCCAGACTATAACTCTTTTATTCCAATGGGAATCTAATTCTTCCTTCTTCCCATGGCCCTTGGATATGCTTCCATGCATTATTTGCATGCATACTAGATGGCAAACTCCTTTGAGAAAGAAATTGTAGTCTATTCATTTTAATAGTACTAGGGCAGATTGGGGCCTAATCTGCATACAGCTGAACCTCTAGGAAGTCAACAGAGGGCTTCACTTGCATACATGTTTCTATTCTCTGTGACAGGATGTTTGATTAGAGCCTACTATGTTATCCTGTGAGCAGCATCCTGGCCAAGTGTATAAGAAATTGGGTCTAAATTATTTGGTAGGGGAAAACCTTCATCCTAAACCAAAGGATATGCAGAGTTCTGAACCAAGAACTGGAGTGTGAGTTCCTGGAGCTTACGTAGGAGCAGAGTAGGTCTTGCCCAGTCTGAGAGTGAATCTAGGGGAAACCAAAAACAAATGTTTGGCAGATCATCCAACCAAGTTGTATTTGAAAAGTTAAGACAAAAATGGAAGTACAAAGCCATGTGATGAAAACTGTTGAAATCAGACAAAAAGGGGATAGTTTAAAGCATGGCAACAGAACCTGAGCTCAGGCAACATAAACATGTATGATTTTTTTGTAGGAACATTTTTGCATCCAGTCTCAAACATAGGTGGAGAAAGAGAAGTTTAGACTGCTATGCTTTGGAATTTAAATGAGTCTGAATCATTAGCATTTAAGATAAGTAAGTTGTCACTTTCTGAGGAAAAGCTTCCTTTCATGGGCGAAAAGTAGGCAAGATCAACTACAAAGGGCATGTGCATAGCTGCTAAGGAGCTGGTTGAGCAAGGTCATTCACCAAGAGAGAGCCTGGGAAAAAGGCCTAGGGATTAGTCTCTCAACACTGTTCACACCTCCACTTATGCAGAGAGCAGAACAAAGCTGTTATAAAGCACAATGTGTCAAAATCCCAATAACAACTTGAGTGAAGGCTGACACCAAACATCTCTTTATTTTTAATGTAGGGGCCCTTAACTGTTTCCCTCTTGGTTAATGTAGCTAGAGATATGAAAAGAGGGAATGGGCAGAGATTAGACTGTATTGGGTGACTACCATATAAGGGTGATCTTGTACATGATTCCATCTACATCTATCTATCTATCTATCTATCTATCTATCTATCTATCTATCTATC
>JAKSZT010053768.1:305470-740054 GCA_026826555.1 Tolypeutes matacus
ATCTATCTATCTATCTATCTATCTATCTATCTATCTATCTATCTATCTATCTATCCCTCCATCCATTTATCTAATCTATCTGCCTGTCATCCCCATTTAATCCCAAAAGGTAAGTACTGTCATCTTTGTTATAAAGATTAGGAAACAGAAAATGTACATAGCAGTATTAAGTGTACAAGAAGCATGATGTATATAACCTACACTCAAGTTTTCAGATAATGGAGATAAACATATAGAGAGGTGGATTAGATGGATTGATAGATGGATAAATAGGTAGAACGATACAGAAAATGTGGCAAAATGTTAATATTGGTGGATATGGGTATTTGGGGTGATAGGGGAATGTTTGAGTTCTCCTTAAGGAGTTTGTATTATTTCTGAAACTGTCCTATAAGTTTGAAAATATTTCAAAATAGATATGCAAAATAAAAGAAGATTAGGAAATGGCTACTTATATAAGTAACCTGTACAATTTCACTCAGCTAGTCAGTGGCAAAACCTTAATTCACTCTCAGTCATGATTCCAGATCAAGTGCCTTTTCTATGCCACTTTTCATTTGCATCCTGAAAATGTTTTAGCACCCACGAAGTTTTCAGTGTTTCCTTCATTGAAAAGAAGGTGCCACTAAGTGGCAGTATTGTGCTACAATACTTGGGGCTTCCTCCATACTGCAAGAGCAGGAGAAGGTTCTGAAAGAAAGAATAATCTTCACTGTTAAATTTCCACTAACAAGCTCAGCAAAATAAAAATCAATAGAAATCGAAACTTATGTTCAGTCACTTCACTTGGGAAACTTGCTTGTGCTGCATAATCTCCCTGTGATTATAAATGTAGCATTTTCATCTTGATGTTGGTTTTTAGACCTATGATGGAGTACAAGATTAGGTGTTACCTTTCCTACAAAATGAGGCTATTAACTCCAGGTCTGCTTAGCTCAAGGGTTCTTTTACAAATTAAATGAATAAAGTGGGTAAGGAAAAAAAATCAAGTGTTTGCATATTATTCCATTCAAAATGTCTTGGAAAATGGTGAAATGGCATACATTTGTCATTATTGCTAATGATGAGGAGCTGAATTAAAGTAGGATTGACTAACAGGCACCAAAAGAAAAGGCTTTATTGTATTTTCAGATGCTTATAATTATACATATTCCTGTCCCCAGTCAGTCTTTCCTTGCTCTGAATTATTTACTGCTCAGTGGCTGCTGAGAGCAAAGGTTGCCCCTTTATTCTTATCAACATTTTATCTAGAGCAATGCTACAATTGGTTTGATTATTATTAAATACCTTAGTACTTTTATGGGAGGGGATTGGCTAAGTGAATTAGTCCATAAGATAAATATTTTGCAGTATTAGAAATCACACTTATAAAAAGCTTCGATGATGTGAGATAATGGGTCATGCTGCCTTGGCTAGAGACTGTTACTCATGAGGCCAAGACCATGAACCTAGTTGTGTAAGCCCCTTTGCTTGGCTTCTCTAATGGTCACAAACTGCTAACCCAGGTTGAATGTTTTGGAAATAGACCAAAGAAGCAGTGAGAGAACCAGGTGGATCAGCATCCTCTACAGCAATATTGGAAAGTAAAACTGAGAGTACGTTGGTGGTGTCATTTGGTATTCAAATAATTTTTTGTTATGGTTTTACATTGAAGAAGTGCAAAGTTCTTATGATTTCATTCAATATATGGAAATATAAGGTAGAAAAATCCCCTTTACACATGTATAAATTCTGTAAAATAAGCATATATAAGTACATATACATACACACACATACACACTATATATATACACACACATATATATGCATATATATGTACACACACACAAGGACAGGTCTAATTTCGGCATTCTCAACTTGCAGCCTGCTTGGAATTTGGACTTGCCAATCCCCATGGCCATGTCAGTCAATTCCTATAAAGAACCTCATTATATATATACTGTCAATTCTGTTTCTCTGGAAAATCTTGACTAATATAACCCATCAGCTGGTGAATGGATAACAAATTGTAGTTTATCCAAAAAATGAAATACTATCATTATTACTACTCAGCAATGAAAGGGAGAGAACTACAATATAATCAACACTAGCCAGTACTAAGAGTACTGGGTTTGGAATCTAATTAACCTTTGTTTAATGTCTCTACACTCGGTGTGAATTACTTATTCTTTCTGAGTGTCTGTTTTCTAAATTCTACAATGTAGATAATAATACCTACTTCATAACGTATTTTATGGATTAGATGATAGAGGTAAAAGGTTTGAACAGATTAAGCAAAAGAAATGGTGGTCATTTAATATGGTTTCATCTCTGTCCTCTACCCTCTACTCACTCTATGGGAACAGACTCAGCCTGAACCAAGAGTCATACTCACCCCACAACTGTGCACTCTTCCTTGCCTCCTATCTCTTTGTCCATTAGTAATTGGTTCTTCTACTTCTCAGTCTCCTTTTCTCTACTTCTGTCACTGCCAGTTTATTTTCCTCTCTCTTTCACCTTCTTATTAAGATCTTTCCTTCTCCTTTCCTTTAATAATTGACCCTTTCCCCCTTCCTTGCCTTCCTCTGGCTTCTCTCATTTTTCTTCTATTATCATATCATGCTCTAGGACATTCCCTTTTTCAGGGCCTCAACCAACTAGCATGTAGTATGTGTTGCCTATATGAAAGTTACAAGGAGGAATATGAAGATGAGTAAGATACAGACCCTAGTACTCAGAAAATTGTAGTCTAGTGTGGGAGAGAGACCCATACATTGCAGCCTGCCCTAGCCTGTCCTACCCTGTCACCCTGAGCAGTAGTGACTTCTTCAGGCACTACCCCTCCACTTTCTTCTGGTCACCCAGGTTGTGTTATACACAGCCTTTACCATGTTGTCACACTGCTATTCAAAATATACCTGTCCCACGTCACACCAACTCTTTGTCCTTTCCAAGATCTTAACCAGCTAATCTAATAATAAGCTAATTTTCCATAGTGTACTCAGGAGACAAAGTGGGATGAGAGGACCCAGATTTCTCTGGGGTCTTTTCACTTGTCCAAAGTAGGAATTATGGAGATTTAAACGGTGATTTTGTTTTTATTGTTGTTGTTTCTGGGAACAATATTTTTCTACATTTCAGGAAAAAAAATAATATAATCAGAATCCCAGGTATGCAAGGGTGGTTCAACATAAGAAAATGAATTAATGTAATATCCTCACTAATAGAATGAAAGGGGGAAAAAAGCACATAACTATTTCAATTGATGCAGAGAGGGCATTTGACAAAATCTAGCATCCCTTTTTTTTTTTTTTTTTTTTTTTTTGGCTTTCTACATGCTTCTTCTTTATTGCTTCTTCATGGCTTCTAGCATCCCTTTTTGATAACACACTTACCATATAACCCAGCAAATCCCACTTCTAGGTATATACCCAAAAGAATTGAAAGCAGGGACATGAACACATATTTGCACACCAATGTTCATTGTAGCATTATTCACAATTGCCAAAAGATTGAAGTAACCAAGTGTCCATCATAAGATAAATGAATAAGCAAAATGTGGTATATGCATACAATGGAATATTATGTAGCCATGAAAAGGAACAAAATTTTGATATATACAACAACATGAATGAACCATGAAGGCATCATGTTGACTGAAATAAGCCAGACACAAAAGGACAAATATTATATAATCTCACTGATATGGAATAATTAAAATATGCAAATTCATAGAATTAGAAGCTAGAATACAGGTTACCAGTGGCTGCAGTGGGGTAAGAGAATGGGAAGTTAAGGCTTAAATGTACAGGGTTCCTATTTGGAATGATGGAAAAGTTTTGGTAATGGTTGGTGGTGAAGGTAGCACAACATTGTGACTGTAATTAACACCATTGTATTATGTATTTAAATGTGGTTAAAAGGGTAATTTTAGGTTCCATATATGTTACTAGAATAAAAATTTTAAAAACCATAGGACTGAACAATACAGTGGTCCTTAAAGTAAACTATGGACTATAATTAATAGTATAATTATATTCTTTCATCAATTGTAACAAAGGTATCACACTAATGCAAAGTGTTAATAATGGGGGGAGAGGTATATGGAGAGAATAGATGCTGAGATTTACAAGTAAAATTCCTGTCAGGAGAGAAGCTGGCATTCTAGTTCTGGCTCCAGAGTTCATGTTTTTTCCACTATAGCACGCTGTCTTGGTAGAGATGGTTGTCTAAAGGAAGCAGACACAGATAAGCACTCAATACATCATCAGTTGGCCTAATTAAGTTAAACCAGGGAGATGCAAATACAGTATCTCTTTAAGATTTATTTTATTTATTCCCCCCCTTTCCCCATTGTTTGTATTCACTATGTGCTCATCTTCCATTTTAGGAGGCACCAGGAACCGAACCTGGGATGTCCCATGTCGGAGGGAGGTGCCCAAGCAATCTCCATTCCCTGCTTTGTTGTGTCTCCCATTATGTTTTCCTCCTTGTGTCTCTTGTTGCACCACCTTGTTATGTCAGCTCGCTGCACCAGCCCATCACGTCAGCTCATCATCTTGCTCATCTTCTCCAGGAGGCACTGGGAACAGAACCCAGGACCTCCCATGTGGTAGGTGGGAGCTCAATCACTTGATCCACATCCGTTTCTCTCTCATATTTTTTTTTTAAAGAGGTTTGACAACAACAATGGAAAAACAAAAGAGCAAAAGAAAGTTTTTTAAAGTGCCAGATAGCAACACTCACCCAATCCTAATGCAGGCATAATTAAAACAAGAAGGCCTGGTTTCACTTGTTTTAAGTCAGCATGTTTATAAGTATATACATTAAATAAAAATATTGTAATTCCTCCAACTGATAACTTCTATGCATATATATATATCTAAATCACAAACTTAAACACATAAACTTATGTCATCTCCCAGCTTGTCATCAAAAATTAACTGTCTTAAATGCAGTGTGGTATCTTGGATTGGATACTGGAACAGAAAACAAAAAGGATATTAATGGAAAACTGTTGCAATCCAAATAAAATCTGAGCTTAATTAATGATAATGTGTCAATGCTGATTTCTTAGTTATGACAAATGTACCATGATAATATAAGATGATAACATTAGGGGCAACTGGATGAAGAGTATGCAGGAACTATCTTTGCAATTTTTCTATAACTCTATTGCAAAATAAAACATTTATTAAAATCATTAATGAAATTTTTTAAAAATTATCTTTCATTGCTTCCTTATTCTCTAAAGCAAACTATGATAACACTAGGAGAACAACAAGCTTCAAAACCTCAAAACAAAATAGTAATCTATCAGAGCTCCTTTGCCAGTGCTTTATCCAAACATCCTCCACCTCACCCTCATTCAGGGTGTTTTATACCTGTGACACAGAGAAGAAGCTAGCTCTATAGTAAGTATTTCAGATATTTCCTACACTTTCTGTCTCATTATGAAAAAAGTATATATCTAGAAAAATGAAAAATTGTGAACATGTATGGTTCCCTAATTTACCCACTGAGATAAGAATACTGGTTTGTAATGAGCTTTTCTAGTTACTTTCACTGCAGTATCCATGACATTGCCCATCTCACTGGATATCATCCAATCTAAAGAATATGTTGTTACTTTCCAAGTCTCCTTTGTATAATGCAGAAAGTCACTTATCTAGTATTTAATTGGCCATACCTCTTTAATCCTTAACCCAGTTCCTTTTTCCAGAAAAATTAGAAAACCTTTATCAAACCTATAATTTCATGACATTCTATTGTAGTTTTTACTACAGTAGCAGTTTTTAAATATTCTCTTTGTAGTCCAAAAATATGCTGAAAGTTTAAGGGCAGTTAAAAAGAAAGTCTTAGTCCTTTTCAAGTTTCAAAATACTAAGAATCATTACTTAGAGTAAATTCATGTGAGAAGCATAACTTCGCTGCAAATGGGACAAGGCTAAAGCTGTTTTTCTAGAGCAGCAATATCCAATAGAACTATAACATGAGCCACATACGTACATTTTAAGCTTTCTGATAGCCACGTTACAAGGGGTAAAAAGAAATAGGTGGAATTAATTTTAATAATATATTTTATTGAAACCAGTACATTCAAAATGTTATCATTTCAAACTGTGGTCAATTCTGAAAGTTATTAGTTATTTGACTTTTTTGTTTGTACTAAGACTTCAAAATGCAGTGTGTATTTCGTACTTAGAGCACCCCTCATTTGGGCGCCACATTCCAAGTGCTCATGTGTGCCCTGGTGCAAAGGATTTCCTTAAAAAATGTTTAAAACTTCAGAACAGAAGTAGATTGAGTCTCTGAGTGTCTGTATCACATATCTTAGTTAATTGTGCTGTATAGCATTTAAACCGGGTTTATGCCTCAAACAGACTTGGGTTAGACTCCTCGCAGCATTACCACCAGATCTGGGGAACACTATTTAACTGTTTCAAACCTCAGTTTTTGGAAGCGGATGTGGCTCAAGTGATTGGGCTACTGTCTACCATATGGGAGATCCCAGGTTCGATTCCTGGGGATTCCTGGTAAAGGCAAGCAGGCTCGTACGGAGAGCTGGTGCAACAAGATGACACAACAAAGATGAGACAGAGAGGAAAAAGACAACGAGAGACTCACAACAAACCAGGGAGCTAAGCTGGCTGGAGCGATTGAGTGCCTCTCCCCCATGTTGGAAGGTCCCAGGATCTATTCCTGGTGCCTCCTAAAGAGAAGACAAAAAGAAAAGACAAGCAGCCACAGAAGAACACACAGTGAATGGACACAGAGAGCAGAAAGCGAGTGCAAACAGCAAGGGGGTGGGGAATAAATAAAATTTTTTTTAAAAAAACCTCAGTTTTGTCCTACATAAAATGAGAATAATAATATGTAATAATAAATATCTACCTCAAAAAGTTATGAAAATTAAGTGAGGTGATCCATAGAAAGGCAATCCATACATATCCGGTGACAGGGCTGACACCCAATTTTAAAATATGCATTTAATAAATGCTATTGTTATGTTATTATTATCGGGGTGAATAGAAAATATCTTCTCTGGTGCCTATTAGACATTTAAGTGGAGATACAAGTAGGCAATTGAGCATATGAAAAAAAAAATCAGAAGTAGAGAAATCCCCCAAGAAGACATAGTCTAGATCATTTTTTTGTTCCAGGATGCAGTCCAAGATACCAGATTGCATTTGGGACAATTAATTTTTGATGAGCAAGCTGGAAGATAGCATTGGTTTATGTGTTCAACTCTGTGCTTTACATACTTATGTATACAAGTTAAGTGATAGAGTAATTAAGAAGATAAATTGTGTCTAAAGTAAATACTTATAAACATGCTGACTTGAAACAAATGAAAGTAGAATTTGACATCCAGACCTGAGAATGAACATGTGAAGATTGGGTGGGCAATGATATCTGGCACTTTAAGAAAAAACTTTCTTTCTTTACAATGAGCCACCTGTCAGAATGTCAGAATAGCATTCTAGATCCCTTTTCTCAGGATTAAATTAGCTGGAATGGGATTTGGATCTAAATTTACAATAGATAATCAATTTCCATTATAATGAAACACAAGAAAGATGACAATAAACATTTAAATTGCAAATTAAAATATTTCTTGCCTTCTGCTAGATTGCCCTCCCTCCTAACTTCCTGCCTTGCTGAAGGTCTCACCTTAACACTTGCTCAGAGAGGCGTGGCCACCTTTTCTAACAGGACGTTGTTATTATTCTCTCAGGGGACCCTGCTCATTTCACCATTGCTGGGGAAGATATTGTTATCTACTTAATACAGGCCCCCAATTTTTGTTCAGGGCATCAGTGTGCCCTGCTAAAATGCTCCATTTGTCACCCTTCCGCGGAGCTGGTGGCAGCTGCATGACACAGTCCTGGCCCACGTGGCATAGGCAGAAGACTGCTGAGGCTTCCCAGGAAATGGTAGCTTTCTTTATATAATTGCTACCACTTCCTTCTGGTTGCTTTCTTCTTCCTTTTTCTGGAATGCAGATGTGATGTTTAGAGATGCTTGGAAGTGCAATAGCCCCCTTTGGACCATGAGAACAAGAGATACTGGCTAATGATGGCAGAGTAGAAAGAAAGCATAGGCTTGCACACAATGGCATAGCTGAGCCTCTGCATTAACCTGGGGTTACCTACCTAATGCTACATGGGAAAAAAGCCTCATTTGTTTAAGCCACTGTCCTTCGGAGTTTCTATTATTTGCATATAGCATAACCTAACTAATAAAATTTCTTTTCATTTGTAAGCATATGTTTATTTGCATTTATTTCTCTATATCCATTTTATTCATTAGACTGTGAGATTCATGAAGGAAGGGACCGTCATTCTTTTTGTTCACCACTAGGCACCCAGCACTTTGCTCGTGTGTGACACTAGTTCATTTTCAGTAAGAGTAGTTTGGGAAGGAATTAATGATATGCAGCATGTGCAGTGAAACATTACTAATTAACTGAAAAACAGAAAAGTAAGAGAAAAAGAAAATGCAACAACACAGAGGCCTCAGCTGCAGTGAGAAGAAAAGTGAGAGTTAGGGAAAAACAGCAAGTGAGCATGATCCGTATTGACAAGGAAGCAAAAGCTGGAGAACTTAGCTATCTAAATATAAATTCCCTTTCTCATCACATTCAGATTCTGCCCAGTAATATTCTCCCCAGTATAATTCCAATAAAAATTGTTTTCAAAATGTCTTTGTGGAAGATATGGCACACAAAAAAAGTATCTACAGGGCCAAAATAAAGTGAAGTTAAAATGGTGGACACCTGCCTTTTCTTCCCACAAGCTGTCCCTCCCCATGTACACACACACGCACATGCACACTTTGGCAAAAAAAAAAAAAAACATCCAAAGAAGATTTAACCCCTCCTTACACAGTCATCTCTAAGTCTCTTAAGAATTTAATTCTTTGGGATGGGCTCCCCACTATTCTCCTTTTTGTCTGACAGGCACCAAGAGAACCCAGCCCCCTGTTTGCATTACTAATATCACGAGTAGTGTGTTGGAACTGAAAGGCTTTGCATCATTATTGATGAGAGTGAAGCTTTGATAATTCTATAAAATGCTACGGTAGTTTAAATCATGCCCTATCTTCTCCATATCCTCCTTACTACATCAACAGTGCTTTCCATATGAGCTCCCATAGGAGATATTTTAAATCTCAAATCTAAGTAGCATAAGAACTTCTCCTAAGTAACTCCTTGTTTGGGTACTTTTGAATAATCTCTCAAAATGAAGAAGACAGAGATTGTCTGATAGTGAGGAATGATACTCAATAGAACATGATACCAACCAATTGGAAATGACACAGCTGCAAACAACCAGTACAGCCACCAGGGCACAGCAGCTGAACCTCGGCCTGCTTGGGACTGCTGAAGGACACGTGCATGGCCGTGCACTCTTGCTATCTAACCCACTGCTGAGAAGTTCTGGATACATTTTACGACTGGATTCTGCATACAACATGCCTTATGTGAAGAGATGGCAATCTAATGCATGAAAGCAAGTCTTATTTTTTGTGTTTGAATGTTGTCTATGAATATTTTTTATCAATTTCATTTCTTAGTTTAAAAATTTTCTTATTTGTATCAATGTTACAAGTTACTCAATTAACAACTACAATAACAGTAGATATGCTTTGGTCAGTAGTTACATTCCCTCGCCCCCACCCCTTTTCTGTTCATTCCTCAATCTCGAGGGGTTTGGGAGGATGTCTGCTCTGACTACTTCAGGGACGTAGATATTATGGGATGAGCAGAAAGCAAAGATTGCTTTGCTTGCAGTTGGAGATACTCCTTGTTTTGGTTTTATACTGCTGCAGAATAAATTACCACAAATGTGGCAGCTTCAAAGAATACACAATTTTTACTTCAGGGTCTCCCTGGGTCATGAGGCTACGCATGTCTTAGCTTTAGCTAGATCCTGTACTCAGAGCCTCACAAGGCTGCAATCAGGGTGTCAGTCAGCTAGGACTGGGGTCTCATCTGAGGTTCAGGTTTCCTAGTCCAAGCTCACCTTCCTTTTGGTAGAATTCTTTTCCTTGCAGCTGTAGAACTCATGGTAGCTTGCTTCTTCAAGGCCAGCAGGATTGCTTCTCTGATCTCAGGGAAGGCCTAAATCCTCGGTTAAGGGGTTGCTTGATTAGATCAGGCCCACCCAAGATGACTTCCTTTTGATTAACTCAAAGTCATTCTGATTAGGGATCTTAATTATATGTGCAAAATCTCTCCCCCTTTGCCAAATAATGAAACCTAGTCACAGGAGGGCATCCATGATATTCACAGGTCCCACCAACACAGGTTGGGGGGGCGGGCACTGGGGGACAGGAATCTTGGGAACCATCTTAAAATTCTTTCTACCACACTTACATCGGCACTCTTGTACTCTGGAGATCACAGAGTCAAGAGTACTATTATCTGGGATTGCAGATCACTTGTTGCCAATTAAAGACCAACCCATATATACATTTTCAAATTCAACAGAACAGAATATACGGTGGGCAAGACACCTTATAATACAGCTTTATTCTCGTGCTGTTTTAAATTAGCATTTTCATGTTTCACAAATTATTTGCATTGCCTCCATATATGTTAATGAGACACCTGTGACATTTGTTGGTTGTGTTTTTTTAATTTTTGTGTTGACTAGGCTTTCAAGGTCTTCCAGGTTGTAACTGAGGCATTTTGACAGTAAATGCAAAGTGAGGATTTTAACCGGTCAAAATGAATAGGTATAACTAGTTCACAGTTCCAAGAAATAGCCACACTGCTTCTATATGGAGAAATTAGTCTTCACAGAGTGGCCTGCATATGCATGCTCAAAATCTCTGTGGAAAATGACCAACCTGTGCAGCTTCCTGCTGGTGATTATACTAATGAATGTTTGAAAAATCTCTGATCACCATTCATAAATGTATGCATATATTCCAAGAAATCTCTTCATTTATTTTATTTGCTTACTGAAAATAATAGTGTCCTAGACTAGCAGTCTGTTGGTTACCAAGGCAACAAGGGATACAAACACTGCCCTGAACAGTGTACTGGAGCAACCTCTGACCTCTTGGCTATGACAGAATCAAGGCATACAGTGCCCAAACAAACCAGCTGCATCAATTTTTCCCAGTAACGAGACAAGAAAGGTCCTCACAGGTCTTCATAAAAGGAGTTCTGTGTGATATAGCAGTAACACAGTTACATAGCTGGTTTAGTTTGCTAGGCTGCCAAAAACAATATACTAGAAATGGGTTGGCTTTTCAACAGGGATTTATTGACTTGCAAGCTTATAGTTCTAAGGCTGAGAAAAATGTCCAAATCAAGGCATCATCAGGCAATGCTTTCTCCCTGAAGACTGGCTGCTGGTGATCCTGGACTCCTCTGTCATATAGCAAGGCACATGGCAGCATCTGCTCAACTCTACCTTCTCTCCCCGAATTTCGTTGCTTTCAGCTTCCTGCTTGCCTGGCTTTCTCTCTTTCTATCTGAATTTCATTCTCTTTTAAATGACTCCAGTAAGAGGATTTAGATCCACCCTGAGTCACACTTTACTGAAGTAACCTAATCAAAAGGCCTGCTTACAATAGATTTACACCCACAGTGATGGATTAGCTTTAAGAACATGATTTTCTGGGGTACATTCAGCTTCAAACCATCACAATAGCCAAGGGTATGTCTACCTATAATGATTCTTGGCCCTCTCTAAGGGAAGGTACAACCACAAAGAGTATAGATGCCTCTTACTGAAGGGCTCGGTACTCATGTCAGGATGTATGTTAGAGACTGCTGTTTACAACCCAATATACACTTCTTCCTCTTTCCTTAGTAAGTGAACCCCTATTTTAGAATGGGGATGATATGGCAGTTTGATATTATTTTATGAATCCCAAAAAGAAAAACATTATGTTTGTAAACTAATCTATTCCTCTGGGTGTGATTGCATTAAATTCAACTGAGGTGTCTTTGATTAGATTACCTGTTAAGATTAGGGCTTTTGATTTGACTTTGTCAATGAGTGTACTAGTCAGGGTTCTCCAGGGAAACAGAATCAACAGGAGTTGTCTGTCAATAATATGAGATTTTATGAGTCTCTCACATGACTGGGGGGATGCATAAGTACAGGTTCCGCAGGCAGGCTGCAAACCAGGGGCTCCTATGAAAGTCCACTGAAAGTCCTTGATGAGTTTCCAGGAGCCGTTGGCTGTCCAAAGACAATCTGAGAAATTCTCTCTGAATGCTGAAATCACTTCCCCTTTTAAGGCATTCAACTGATTGGATAAAACATCACCCATTGCTGACAGCAATCTCCCTGATTGATGTAGATGTAATCAGCTATCTATGCAGTAAACTCACTGGTGGCTAAAGTCTATAAATGTCCTTGTATTTACAATTAGCCCAGTGCTTGCTTAACCAAACAACTGGGCACAATTACCTGACCAAGTTGACACATTAGCCTAACCATCACAGTGGGTATGACTCAGATTGAGTCCCCACCCCCTTGCTGGATCTGATATAAACAGACACTCACACAGACAGACACACAGGAAGAGAGTTCTGTTACTTTTTATCCTGCCATGTGACAGAAAGGAGAAGGCTCAAACAGCTGAAGCCCTGGGGAGAGATGAGCCATTTTGCCTGATAGTTTACAGGTGACCTTGGGAAGGGAGCAGGACAAGCCAAGACTGGTATAGGAAAGACCTAAGATACAAACCCTGGCCCAGCCTGCAGCTGAAATTGGAAAGAAGCAGAGCAGCTGAGCCTGAGAGGGGAAGTTCAGAGGGGAAGGCTGAAACCTCACAGAGATCACCAGCCATCAGGCTTCAGCATGTGGCAGCTGACTTTGGTGAGAAAGTTCCTCTTATGGTACCTTGAATTAGACTTTCCATGGCCTTAGGACTGTAAGCTTTTATCCCCCAAAAATACCCTTTGCCAACAGATTTCTGTTAGTTTGCATCAGAACTTCTTTGGCAGACTAATACAGATGGTAAGATGCCCTGTTAAGAAGCTACATTTTCTATCTTACCTTTCAGCTAGAAATTGTCAATAGGATCTGGATTATTGTCTAGGACTCATGGAAAGGCTTTTACAAAAGGAGCAGAGAACTAGCAAGTGCCCTTTGCTCTCCTTACTCTCCTTTCCACTTGCTTACTCTCTGGAAACATAGCAGCCATCTTGGGTGGACAAGAAAAAACTTCAAAAATGGAAGCCACTTGTTAAGGAAGGTAGACCTAAAATATAGAACAAACATAAATCTCTAATGACACCATGAACCTTCCATATTGCCTCTTGGCTGCTTATCTCTGCAACTCTTTAATGTAAGGGAGAAATACATTTCTATCTTGCTTAAAGCACTGCTATTTCCAGTCTCTGTTAACAGCTGTGTAATGTAACTTCCTAACTGAAGCATAGAATAAAAATCTCAAAAATGTCAAAATTACCTTTAAAACTCCTTTAAGTCCCCCTAAAATTACAATAAAGTAGTCTTATATCTCATAGAGTTCCCATATGGTATGTTGAGGCACAAGGCATGAATGAATTATAGGCATGTGGAGATGTTAAGTCTTTAATTCTTGGGATCAGTCAAGAAAATAGACTAAATTAGGCTCTACCCTTCTATAGTTTTAAGTCAGTAGTTGCCTTTCAGAAATTATCTACATTGTCCTCAGAGATTATATTTCAGAAATTAAAAATCACATGTGCTCTAAAATTAAAATATTTGGAAACACTAGTTTTATACATTCCTGACAGCAATATGCATATGTATGTGTATGCATATGTATATGAAATTACTACGTGATTCCATCTTCACCTTTCATAGTCAATTTTATTACCTCCTCTAACTGTATTAGTTAACCTTGTTAAACTTAATTAACATTACAATTTTTTCTTCAAAGCTATTGAATAAGTCATTAACACTGACATACTAACTATCGGAACAGTGTATTTCCTTAACAATAATTGAGAAAAACTTAAAAACGTTGAAAACATTCACACCTTCTTCTCTTAGGTTTTGGACCAAGCTAAGTTTGAGTACTACCTGATGGTATGTGTTCCTTGAGCAGAATTATGAGAAGAGTTATTGATACTATTTAAATTACTCTTTGTTTAATCTTTATTCTTTCTCTTTCTCTTGTATGTGATACAAATCTATTATATGTTCAAAATTGAGAAAAGCCATTTGCTGCCCTGTGGTTTTGTCAAGCTGTGGGCAAGTAGAGCTCTGAGAAGAACCACAGGGAAAGAAGTTCTGGAACTCAGACTTCCCCAAAGAATGTTGCCATGTTGCTAAGCTATATAATGTATCTTAACAACCACTCTTTGGAGCAGAGTGGGAGAAACTAGAGGGAGACAGCTATATTCTTTTAGAAGCATTAGGTAGTAGGCTGTTCTGCCAATTAAAAATTTTCAGCTCAGGAGCAAAGATTTAAGGAAATTAGGGAAAACTCAGTCTAGACCCATTACAAGACTAGGAGGATATCAACAGACTTGGGTTCCTGCCTTCCAGATCATCCACTTTTCAAAATGTCCTCAGGTATAGTTTTAAATTCGTTAAAATAGTTTTCAAAAAAATTTACATATGATTTAGTGAATGGACCTCAAAGTCATTTTCTTTTCAAGACTATGTGAAAGCATAGTAAGTCTGTATTAAGGAAAGGGGTATTATCTTTTAAAGTAAACCACCTGTTTTTAGGGGGAGCATATAAATAAAATATGCTACATTTATGGGATAAGACATTTATTCCATGGAAAATAGTTAGATTCAATTTAACAACTATTGAGCATATACTATGTGATAGGCAGTGTTCTAGGTACTAAGAATTCAGAGAGAAAAAATTGGGCTAGCCCATTCTTTCTTGATTATTACACCCTATTGAGAGAAGCAGAAAATAAACGTAAAAAATAATGTCAGGAAGTGATACATTATATGAAGGCAGCTTGAAGATAATAGTCATTGAGGCTAGGATGATGGTGGGTGTTACTTTAGAAAGGGGGTAGGAGGTCTTTTGGAGAAAGTGTCCTTTAGACAGTGAAATGAATGAAGAGAAGGAGGGAGGCCTGGAAGATCTGAGTGCAGAACAGTCTAGGCTGGGAAAACTGCAAGTACAAAATTACTCAGTTTTCATTGCCTAAATAATAATCTTTACATTCCTGGGAATTCATAGTAACTTCTAACTTCAATAATTAGATATTGCTGTCTCCCTTTGTGAGCAAACATTTTACATATGTACTATTTGGATTAAGAAGTAATACACATCCCAGTCCCCTCAGGATTGGGGGAAGAACTATGGACTAGAGTGGACTTGATGGTATTCTGTTGTTCACATATGGTGATTCTAGCAATGGAAGAAATTATAACAATGAGGTGGAGCCAGTGGCCACTAGACACTTTTGGGGCAGGGAGGGGATGAGCAGGGGCTTCTTTGGGATTTGGAGGTTGTCCTGAGTACCTTTGTGGCAACGGATGTAGGCCATTTTAAAATGGCACATACCACTCAGAACTGTGTGGGAGAGAGTGTTGTCTACGGTGTGAACTGTGGTCTATGGTTGGTGGCAAGGCCCCAGGATGTGTAAGTCCATTGAGGGTGGTGGGCCACACTTGTGGGAGATGTTTGTGTGGGATGTGGTGGGAGGTGTGGGAGGTGGGAAACATGGGAATCCCAGTGGGTTCCATGTAATATTTTGGGTATCTAAGCACCTCTTAAAATATATTTATATATATACATAAATAACATTTTTGTAAGCAAATGCACATATATGCATATACATTTATATATCATTTTGCAATTGTTGTCATGTATTATGAAAATTTTGATTTTTACCCACAATTAAAAATATATATATAAAATATATATAAACAATGAGGTGGAGCCAGTGGCCACTTGACAGTTTTTGGGTAGGGAGGGGATGAGCAGTTGAAATACAGGGGCTTCTTTGGGAGTTGGAGGTTGTCCTGAGTACTGTTGTGGCAATGGATGTAGGCCATTTTAAATCAGCACACACCACTCAGAACTGAGTGGGAGAGAGTGTGGTCTACAGTGTGAACTGTGGTCTATGGTTGGTGGCAAGGATCCAGGATGTGTAAGTTCATTGAAGTTGGTGGGCCACACTGTGGGAAATGTTTGTGTGGGATGTGGTGGGAGGTGTGGGAGGTGGGCAACATGGGAATCCCAGTGGGTTCCGTGTAATATTTTAGGTAATCTAAGCACCTCTTAAAATATATGTATATATATATATATATATATATATAAATAACATTTTTGTAAGCAAATACACATATATGCATATATATTTATATATCATTTTGCAAATGTTTGTATGTATTGTGAGAATTTTGATTTTTACCCATAATAAAAAAAATATATATATATATATATAAGAAGTAATACAGATTACAGATTTTACAGATACAATGTATTTTCTAAGTAACAAAGGCCAGAATTTGGGCTAGGTGTATGAATAATTTTCAAAAACTACATATTTTGAGGATTTTGAGTAATTTAGTCTAAATAATATTCAATAATTTACCAACATATAGGCAGATTCAAGAAGCAATAGGAAAGGAAACATTGCTTCCAGAAATATTTACACAATTCCCTGGATGGTGAATACTAACTTGAATTAAACTTTCCTGCAGATTTACCTCTGTACAGATGTCTGTTTTCCTCTTCAGAGTGAAAACAGAGGGTGAGCATCGCAGTTAAAATAGTTATAAAGGGAACTCAGCACATCTCTTGGATGTATCCTCTAAGTCAGGAGATCTCAGCCTAGGTTTTGCAACATACAGGTAGTGAAGCAAGACCCAAGATCTTTATTACTAATAATAGCTAAAATGCTCGTGTTTGCAAATTGTCTACTTTTTGAAGAAATCAATATAAAGAAGAGTAAGTTCTCTAATATTGTCTCTTGCATTTAGTTGCAATGCCACGTGCTTACCTACCTGGAAAGGATGGAGTTAGAAGCAGCTTATACAGCTCTTCGGAGCAAGTTACTTTTTATGTGGTGATTGTAAATTTTTTTAGTACTTTGCTCCCCCACAATTTTGGGATGGATTCTTTAAAATCTGAACATGTGATGGGAATGTGTCTTCCACATGAACATCATCTGTCGTAGATTCTGGTGGGGAAAAGAGGCTGAGAACTGATGTTCTACATTATAGAGCAGACACCTATAAAGCTAAAACACTGGAAACAAGTATGTGGCTTTACTTATTTTGCTTTGAATTTTTTCAACCTATTATTTATCACAAGACTATATTTGAACCCTGATAAATAATCCATGGCAGCCAGACCAACACCAAGGAATGCTCACAGGAAATCTCTGCCCAAGATCTCAGCCCCAAATATATTATTTTGGTGTCAAAAATGAAGGAGCTTTGTAAATTTTTTACAAATTTTGAAGCATATCAAGTAGTTGTTTACATTTCTTGACAAAATAGGAACTATGGCTACAGAATCAAATTGGTAAAAATCCTTAGATTAGATAGGCATTGATTGGGTCTGCTATTTTGACCTTTCGTAGAAAGAGAAGTGGTTGCAGTGTTTAAATATGTGTTTGTCCATGCTTCCTGTATTGCGTTTTTCAATAAACTGAAAAAAAGGAAAAAAACATCCATGGCACATTTGTAGAAGTAACCATAACTTTATTTTGGTCTACTCTACAGAATCTATCCATGATACTCATTAGCCAGTTTTGCATTAATAGGTATCTCTAATATTAATTTCAGCAAAAATTTTATCACTTCATTACAAAATAAATGAGATCTTTTATTCTCCAATAAAGACAATATTTATTTATCAAAGGGTAAATAATGTATCTACTAGTCTCCACATATGTTAATTATTTATTTTATCAATATGTTCTTTTCAATTTCTTTTCTGTTATGTAAAGAAGAAAATCTACCCTTTTGTATGAGGATGAATGATCCTTTCATTTTTTTCTTAGTTGACAAGGCTTAAAGAATACAGTCTAAACTCAGTGCTTGTCATAAAGAAAAATCTTAATAAATATTATTCCAAACCAGTTCATGGGTTTTGGAAAGAAATCCAGTAAAATCATTAGGAAATCAGGGCTGAAGTCTCTCTTCAGACCCCCGCCATGTTGGCGACCTAATAAATGCCTTCCTGAATCTTGGGGGGAAAAAAGCATTAGGAAATGAATAATCAGCCAAGTAAACAGTGTTGAAATCAATATAAGCTGAGATGGAAGAGAAAAATGTGGGTCATTTCAATATTAAACAATAGTTTTTCTTTTCTTCAGGACTGAGGAAGTTTCATTTTTCAATCATTAGCTCACTTGCTAGAAAAATTCAAAGTACAACTTGGTCCTAAGTTATCCATTTACTACATTGCTGAAAATTTAAGTTTAAACTGAATTCTCAATAGAAATAGAATAGAGAGTACATAATTTTAAATGATGTATATGGGTAAAATATATACGTCTTTATATCTTTAACATTATTTTTAATCTTTCCAATAGAAACAATAAAAAGCCATAACATCAGAATATTACATTTTCTTAAACTAAGAGTAAGCACCATAGCACCTTTTTAAAATACAAGAGCAAGATGCATTTCATACTTCGGAGAAGCACTGCTATTCTCACAAGAGGAAGATGAATAATTCTGTTTGTTGACGTTTTATACCAAAATTTAAAGAGTGTCTCAAACTAACATAAAGGAATTGATGTGGGGAAGACACACATATTAGAATAACTGAATATTCCAGCTGACAAAGTCAATTCCATCAGGTTACAAACAAACCAAAATCTAGGAAATAAAGCAATTCATCTGTGGTCACTTTACTGATTAAACTGGACACAAAAATCCCATTTTCAATTCTAGTTTAGTGTCCTTTCCTCCTTCCACATTGCCTCCTATACCCTTTTTCTTCCCAACACAGATATAGAACTAATCTATTAACTTGATTGTACAAAAGGTCCCACACAGAGCAGTGAGTAATTCTAAGGTTTGGGTTGTAAAAAGATGTTGTAACTAAATCTTTGTGATATTCATAGGAAGCAATAAGAAAATATACTTTTTATAGTTAGATAATAGAATTTTCTGAATTAAAAATATTTCAATATATTTTATTCAACCCAGGATAGCAATTATGTCTATCAAGCTGAAATTCCTGAAAATCAGCTGTTTTGTGGCAATAGAACTGATAATTTATGCACCATACACTCTAAATATATACCTTGAAAAACTTGAACTAGATTGCTGTAGTGTGAAAAGATAGTCAATGAACTAAAAATGTCTACCACCACCCCCAACAAAATCTTGAGATTAATTTCTATAATGTGGAAGTATCTTGACAATGTAAATTATTCTGCTAGGAAAGAACCAAACCATCTTGCCATAGATGAAAATAAAATATGTATTTCCCAATACTGCTATGACGAATAAGGTTTCCATGTAAGATAGGATATATATAACAAACACCAGATGACCATCCTTCTTACATTCCAGAAGTAATATACTGTCTTCAAGAAAGTTTAAATAATTCTTTCCTATGTTATTAATCCAGAAATTTTCTTTCCTGCAAGTTTGTAAAATTTCCAAGAGCTATAAGCATCAGCTTTCTTCCCCTAGGCCTATAACACTATAGGTGTCTAATAAATGTTTGCTGAATGACTGAAGGAACATAATCAAATATTATTGAATATTGCAAACAACCATATGTCAAAGGTTCTCCAGTTTATCATTTGTAATCTAATAGTCTTTTACTATTGGATTTTTTTCTCCTTTAGGTTTTACCATCCTCTTAGAAGATGACACAAATACAAGAGGCTGTTTTTCTTAAAATACAGTGTGACAGGTCCCCATTGAAAATTAATTTAATATGAAATTCATTTGTAGATATTGTAAAGTCATCCTTTTAATTTGCTATATCAAAATTGATAATAACCATATAATATATTTTCATGTGGGTAAGCCAACAAAGTGTAATTAAAAATAGAATATATTTTAAGTTCTCAGAAGTGTTTTGATTTTTCCAGTGAAAAAAATTTTTTTTCTCTTTCTCCCTGTGCCTATTTCTCCCTGTGTCACCAAAGTTTGGTCTAAAAGTAAAAGAGCCTCCACATTGCTTTGATCGGAGAAACAATTTCAATACAAAGCAAGAAGACAAAAAAATGTCAAGAACCTCATGTCAGAGCTATTGTTATTCTGTGATTTCAGGGTCTGAGCACATCTGGAAGTGAGGTTAATCAAAGCAGTAGACCCAAGAAGTTTTGTGCCAAAAGTGGAGAGAGGGAAACCAATACCCCATGAAAACAAACCTCAAATCCCGACCACTGCTCTTCAGTTTGGGAGCAAAGGCAGCTCAATTATGGATAGAAATGGAAGTTGTTTTCTAGTCAGGCACACCCCTCATCCCAGAAGGGTCTGCCACATAAAAGGTAAGGGGATTCAAGGTCCCAGAACGTCTCTCTCTTCTACATTTGAGCTACTTGATAATTCTCCTTGGTTAACACAGAATTGCTATTCAAAATATTTAACCATTGCTAAGGCATTGACTACTGGGCCCAGATGCCAGCACTGGGGCTAGAGCAGAAGTCTGCTGGGTCCTTTTGTGCCAGGCAATCAACCTTTGGATTGCTTGACTGTTAGGAGACGGATCAAAGTGGCCTGGGGAATGGGCGCCACTCAGGGAGCTCAGGGCAGCAACTATTTACCAACTGGTATGGAAGTATTTCAGTATTTTAAGAACTAGTATCCTCCCTCCCTCCCTTCCTTCCTTCCTTCTCTCCCTGTCTTTTATTCTCTCACTTCTTATCCCTCCTTCCCCTCCCTTACTCCTCTTCTTCCTTCTTTATTTCCTTCTTTCCTTTTTATACAATAATTTACACACTATACTCTAGGAAATTAGACATCAATGTGAGGCAGTACAAGTTAGCTTGGAATGAAGAAGTGTATACCGTTTACACATATTTTCAGATGATAGAGAAAATAAACAACAAACAAATAGAAGAGAGAAAATGTACTGATATTTTGAGAGGTAGATTTATCAAGGTTATGAAGTACATGGAAAACAAGAAGAACTGTTTGGACTTGATAGTGTGAAGTAGGATTCCCCAGGATAAGGTAAGTGTGTGATATCCCCCCACTAGAGGAGCATACTAAAATCACTTGGGCTTAACATATAAATTCACACCATCCAGAGATTCTTATACTTGAGGAACCAAGGAATCACTTTTTAAGTAAGAATCACTGCCATTGTGAGCCCACTGTGGGTAGAAATATGTCATTTTCCTGTGGCTTATTGGGACAGAAAAATTGAGACTAAAACCACTGTCATGATAAAAGTGAGCCATCCCTTGTTGAAAAAAGGTAGAGAAGAGAATTAGGAGGCTCTTGCACCTATGTAGACATGTGAGGACAAGTATCCTCACTGTAGTAGTCAGCCAAAGGGGTGCTGATGCAAATTACCAGAAATCTTATAAAAGGGTATTTATTTGGGGTGAGGCTTACCTTACAGTTACCAGGCCATAAAGCATGAGTTACTCATAAAGCATGAGTTACTTCCCTCACCAAAGTTTGTTGCCACATGTTGGAGCAAGATGGCTGCCGACGTCTGCCAAGAGTTCAGGCTTCCTGGGTTCCTGTCTTCCCAGAGCTTGTTTCTCTCTGGGCTCAGGCTTGCTTCTCTCCACAAGGCCATCTGTAGACTACCAGGCGAATGGCTCTCTCCTTCCTCATGACCAAGCGCCTCTGTGTGCTTACTTCCCCAGGCTCCAGCATTATAACTCCAAACTCCCTTCTCTGGGGTGTGGTTTCTCTGTGAGTGCCCGCCCACCAAGGGGGCAGGGATGCAACATCCTACTGACCTGGCCCAATCAAAGCCTTAATCATTATTTAATCAAGTAAAAGTGAAATCTCTGAACCCAATACACTCTAATATGCCCAGAGGAAAATACCAGTTTACAAATATAATCCAATATTTATTTTTGGAATTCATCAATAATGTCAAACTGCTACACTCACTATGCTCCCAACACAATGCTTGAGAGAGTTTCTAAGGAAAAAATTAAAAGGAGGAATAAATCAAAGAGGAACATCTCCTTCACTCCCTCCCCCACCCCTATCATGCCTTTGTCTAAAAGAAGGCGTTGTGTTTGCTGAAACAGAAAAGCAGAGAGGGAGAAGGTGAGGTCGCTTCATTCAGCAAGTATTTATTCAATCTCTAGTACATATCAATCTCTGTTCTAGACATGGGAGATACAGCCATTGAACACAGGGAAAAAAAATTCCTACCCTCACAGAGCTTAAATTCTAGCCAGACCAAGTCAGACATAAATCAGTTCAGTGGTAGACATACTGCATGTGTAGTGACACCAGGCATCCAAATGGAAATGAGCTGCCCATGGGTGGGAGTCTGTGCCTGGATCTGGGAAGTCAGGAATTAGATGTACATTTGGGAGTTATCAATATAGTAGTGATATTTAAAGGCATGAATAAGCATCATCTCTTTATCCATTTTGTCATCTGTCTAGCCATCCTTTCATTCAACTAGCATTTATTTGGAGAGACAATAAGGCAAAAGCCTGGCTTTTAAAGCCAGAATGCCGGGCTGGTCAATTAACTCGCTAGCTATATGGTCTTGGTAAACTTTCTCTGTTTAGTTCCTTCATCTGTAAAATGGTAATAACAAAAATACCTATATCATGGTTCAAACGAAGCAAACGAAGAAGAGAAGCAAAGGGAACAGCAAATGAAAACAGCATAGAGCATTAGGAAATTGTGAGCATAGAGGATTGAAATGTCTTTTATGGAGTATACAGAAGGAAGAAAAGGATAAAGGGAAGTGAGGGAGAAGTGGATAAGAGGCCAGATTTGGAAAGGCTCTGTATATTATGTTAAGGAATTTACATCCCTCCACAGACAAAGGAAATGTCTACACTCATGGTTTTGACTTCCTCACCTCCAAGCTCCTCTTCAATCCACTTCAGCCTGCCTTTCACCCACCATACTGCATAAACTGGGCTTGCTAAGGTTACCAGTATCCTCCATTTTGACAAATCCAATGAGCACAAATCATTAAGAATGCTCCTGGTTACAAGTAACAAAACAAACTAGCTTATACAACAAAAAGGATCTATTGGTTCAGGTAAGTGGAAAGTTCAGCAGTTAGGTGGCCTTCAGGTTTGATTTGATTTGATGGCCCACCTATGACAGAAACAACCTACTTTCTTTCATCTCTCCACTTTGCCTTCCACAGTGTCAGCCTCATCATTGAGCTGACTTGCTTCCCACATAGTGGCTACATGGCTACATCAATCCTTAGCTTCACATCTGCCTGCAACACTGGCATCTTTCCCAGCAGATTCCAGCAAAACTTTCTTCATATTTTATCAGCACACATGCCCAAGTCACGTGCCATCCCTGAACAAATCTCTGTGGCCAGGGAAGTGGCATGCATGGATTAGTGGACCATGGTTCAGATAACCAATCACCATGGTAAGGTAAAGGGTTCAACCTTCCCCAAAACATACAGCTTCTTGGGTTCTGTGGGGTGGATAAGGGGAGGACAATGGAATAAAATATCTGTGTACCCTTAGTAAGGGAAGAAAGAAATGAATTCTGGGTAGACATGACAAATATCCACCACAGACATTGTTATATCCTCATCTTGACCTCTCAGCAAGTAGACAAAATCACTCCTTTATTTTTTTAATATTTTTAAATTTAGCTTCCATAACACCACACTCTCCTGGGTTTTTGCCTGCTTTTCTGGCTTCTCCTTCTCAGCCTTTTTTGCTATCTCTGCAATAAATGCTCGAGTCCCTCACAGTTCAGTCCTTGGCTATGTTCTCTTTTTAATCTATACTGTGATCCTAGGCAAATACTCTCACTCACAAGTTTCAAATACCATCTCTAATGTATATCAAATACTTCCAAATGTATATCTTAGGCTCAGACTCCTAAAATTTAGACCTGCCTACTTGACCTATACATGAGACATTTGGATTATTCACAGGCACATTGAGATTTGCTCTTTGAAACTAGACTTTTGATCTTCTCTCACAAACCTGGTCCTCCAACCAGTCTACCATAACAAGTAAATTGACATCATAAATTTGAGCCTCTTCTTTATCTCCTCCCTCTCCTTCCTATCCTCTTGCAATATTTCACTTGATCTTGTCACTTTTCCTTCTAAATACTTTTAAAATTAAGCCACTTCACTACTCCATTGTAAGCCATTATTATCTCTTGCTCTGACTACTTTTACCTTTGCCCTCATCCAATCCGTTCTCCACAGAACAACATTTAATCGTATATTAAAATGTAAATCTGACTATTTAAATACCTTGCTTAAACTCCTTCAGAGCATTCCCATGCACTTAGGATAATGTTATATATTTTGGCATAGGCTAAAAATGTTCCCTATGATGTAGCTTCTGCCTATCTCTTATGATTCATCTCATATCAACACCCTGTGACCTCATTTTACATATGTCACATTGGACTTGTCTAAGTTCCTTGAATATGTAACAAGCTTTCTCTGGCCTCTGAATTTTCACACATACTGTTCTTGCTAGTCATAAAACTTCTTCCCGTTATAGCATTTCAAACAACCCCCCAGGCTCCACATTCCCAATATAAATTAGACCTCTTTATGATATTTTCTTATAGCACCCTATAGTTCCTTCAGAGCAACTGTCTTAGGTCAAGTTCTACCTCAGCTGTTCAGTAATTGTGTATCCTTGAGAAATTATTTTATTTTTTTTTATTTTTATTTTTTAAAGATTTTATTTATTTATTCATTTATCCCTCCCTTGCTGCTCATGCCCGCTGGGTCAGCCAACCACGCCGTGCGGGCAGGCTCTGCCTTCACCAGGAGGAGGCCCCAGGAACCGAACCCGGGGCCTCCCACATGGCAAACGGGAGCCCCACTGACCGAGCCACAGCCGCTTCCCGAGAAATTATTTTAAAAATCATTCTGGCTATATTGTGGAAGAGGATCAGAGGCCTAGTAAAAGCTTAGGAGATCAGTTATTCAGACATACAAGTGAGAAATGAAGGGCAACGGACCAGGGCAGAGAGAAGAGCAAAGAAGTAAAGATTGAACTTTGGATCAGAGCAAAAGGAAAGCCCAAATGAACAACAAAGATAGAACCAACAGAAAGTTATGTGTTCAACAAGATTTAAGGAGAAGGGCTGGGTTACCATCAAAGTCAAACTCCTACAAGAAACTGGGAAAATAAAGGCCATGAGTAAGCAAATAGATATTACAATAAAGACATTGTAGATGGCCTTGGAATATATTGTCTTGGCAACATCTGATAGTAGAGTTTTTTGTAGCCCACAATGTGAAAAAGAAATCATATTTAATTGGAACTCTTTCTTTTCTATGGAGAGCAAATACTCCTAAACTAAGTATATTTTTTCTGACTTCAAATGCCTGAAAGCACTCAATATAGGCCCCTTCTATATTTTATTCCACATTCTGTCTGGAATTATCTTATACCTATAGTACACTATAAAACTGTTGGAGGGCAAAGGACTGAGTTTTATGTTTTCAAATCCCCTACAATACCTAGCACAAAGCCTTGCTCATAGGAATATATATTCACATAAATATATGTTCAACTGAATAGAAAATCTTCTTTGGAAATCTTTCAAGGATATCCATGCCAATTCTAGAAAGCCTAGCTACTTGAATTGTATGAATAATAGAAGAGAGGCAAAGTACTCTATTACGAATATTAACAGCTATTTTAAAAGTTAATATGTGCTTTGAATCCATACTCAGTACAAGAACACTAAAACTAGTTTCACTAGTTTTATCCCAAAGATAAATTTTAATCCATTTTAGCAACACTTGAATGTTTATAGTCTGTGATATCTAATGTTGTTCTCATAGTTAAATGCTTAAAATATTAAATCAACAAACGTTAATTTAAAATCTTAAATTTGTGATAGTTATTTTGCTTATGCTTCTTACTAAGGACACAAACATAATAAGCCAAAGTTGGGCTCACAGACTAGTTGGAGAAAACAAGTATTACAAGGAATTAATTATAATATAATATTGTGTGTGCAATGATACTGAAAGTTCAGATATAATATAGGGAGAAAGAAATCACAGGAAGAGTGTCATAAATGTACTTCACAGATGTTTTGCTTGAGAAAGATACATATGATAAATATTAAGAAGAAATAATCAGGAGAACATGGGCATTTATTGGATTGGGGAGATGGAAAAGATGAAAAAGAGTAAGAAGTCTAGAATTACTAGCAAGTTTCTATCTTGGTTGATTGGATGGTGGAACAACCAATTACTCTAGAAAATACAGGAGGAAGAACATGTATGGGGGTAAGAGTGGAAGCTCCATTTTGAACATGCTGTACTCAATGTGCTTGATGTGGCGATAGAACATCCAAAGAAGAAATGTCCAAGTAGAGAAATGGATATAAGAGCTTGGAGCCTAAGGACTGGGTGGAGCTACAAAAAGTCATAAGCATATAGGTTAAAACTGTAACACTAATCACTCAAGAAAGCAAAACAGACCCAACAGAACCTGAAGAGCAGCAGCGACAGCAGTAACACCTAAGGAGTGGGGACCCATAGAAAACCCAGTGAGCGAGAGAAAACATGTCAGAGATGCTGGAGGGAACCAGGAAGAGCTTGCCTCAGGAAATGGAGGGAAAAGCTTCTGAAGAAAGAGAGCAGTAAATGGGATCATCCACAGAAAGATCAGCACATGGAAAAGCTAAAACATTTCCACATAATTAACAAACTGGTGATCTCTACAAGCCCCACTCTGAGAATAAGAAAAGCCTGAATTTATAGAAATTATTATATTAAAATATTAATTTTGCATGGCAGAGGTTTTCTAACTGTATTCGTATGAGTCCTGGTGATCCAGGCAGAACACAAAGTTTGAACAAAGGTTCAAACTAAAGAAGTCTGACTATTATTGTGTGACACAAAGCACTATAAGCAACTATTATAAGATTAAATAAGGCTTTTCTTGCTGTTTTAGCATTTTGACTAAGGCTAAAATTATCTTTTGAGATATCTGTGAGATTATCTTTGCGTAACTTGCTAAAAAGTAATAGTAATAATAATAATAATAATAATAATAATAATAATAATAATAATAATAAAAATAAACTGGCCCTGCCATAATGGCCATTGCCTACCTCCAGGCTGTTTAATAGAAGAGTGAAGGTTCATTGAAAGAAGAGAGTGAGGATTTCTTTGGAAAAAAGTCAGTGCCCTTCCCCTTCCCTCTATGAGGAGCAGGAGGGCTGCCTTCACCTGCACCTGCAGGGAACATTTGTAGAGAGTGGGGTATCTGCAGAGAGGGAGATAAAAGACCTCTCTGGCTGGCGGGGCCCTTGCCTTGGCTGTTCCTGGTCTGCCCTCCGCTGTCTCTGCAGTGGGGTATGGGGAGACTGTTTTTGGGGCAAGCTAGTTCCATAAGGAAGACACAGAAACTCTCTTCCAAAATCGAAAGACAAGAGGCTGGCTGGAGCTGGCTGGAACTGGCTGGAGCTGCTAGTGCCAGAGGAGCAAAGGGTAGGATTAAACTGCTCTTCCATGGAAAGCTGAGAAAAGAGTCTTATTTCCCATAGGTTACAGCAGACACTCGGGAAGGAAGCTGGCCTAGAACTATCTTGAAAGGATCCAGCTCAATAGGACCAAGTACTATAATGGGGCAATCCCAGTTGAAAGAGGCAGGGTGAGATTGTACTTTGGGTCTGGAGGAAGAGGAGTAGACTGAAAAGTTATCTGGTAAGTACATTATCTATGACAGTGAACGGTGTTAGAGATCTCAGCCAGGGTCTCTAAAGAACCCATAAAAGTACCCCAAGGTCCAGAGAGCAGTATTCTTCTCTGCCTCATAGAATTAAATTAAATTAAACTAAATTAAAACACCGTGAGGGAAGCGGCTGTGGCTCAATCAGTAGGGCTCCCGTTTACCATATGGGAGGTCCCAGGTTCGATTCCCCGGGCCTCCTGGTGAAGGCAAGCCCGCCCGCACGGCGTGGTTAGCTGACCCAGTGAGCACAAGCAGCAAGGGGGGGATAAATGAATAAATAAATAAAATCTTAAAAAAAAAAAAAAAAACACCGTGAAGCAAGTATGCTTCTGTGTCTCCTCTAGCATTCCTCATCCTTCCATCCCAACTCTGGGGGAGCTAGAAGCAGTGAATGCGGAAGGAAGAGTGGAAGAATAAGGTAGAGGAAAAGAAACATCATATTTCCCCTTCTCTCATACTGTAGAAGCCAGATTAAGACTTATCTGGGAAGGAGAAAATGAAAAGGAAGTTATAAATTGAGATTGACTACTTTCACAGCACTAACTATGCTAATATAAAATTTTGGCATTCTTGATGGAGGATTTTGGGCACAAAAAAGACGACTTGCTTGTTATTTTAAAATTTCATTCGTCATTAAAAATTCTAAAACTTTTGGTTTTAACTTTTAAATTTTAATTTATCATTAAATTTGACTTATGAATATAGTAAATTTTAATAATCAATTCCAAGAACATCCTTAATGAATTTTTGGTCCCATTAGTTCCTAAATGAGACCAAATTAGTTAATTAAGTTTACTAAAAAGATGTTTAGTTAATGAAATGTGTTTAAAATTTTAAATGACAATTACTCATTAAATATAATTTTCTTTTTAAATATTTCACATTCCTAACAAGCAAATTCCTTAAGGATGTAAATAACTCAAGTAAATAAAATAAACATTTTTTTTTTTTTTTTTTAAGCTAGCAAGTAAAGGGTTTAATGAGAAACGAAAGGAAGCAAGAGTACATACCTGAGACTTGGGTGTGGGCATACTCAAGGGCGAGATGCTCGCAAATAAACTTTAAGTATGGTGAAACACATTATTTAAAACACTCTTATACTGTTTACCAACTTCATATTTTCATACCTTTCTACTTTAAATCAGAAGTGTAAAATCATTTTATACACATTTTAAATTGGAATATCAAGGCTAATCTTTTAGATATTCTAATATGACAAATTAGCTTAAATATTCTACACATTTTAAATACACTGGTTTTTACTAAACTTAACCTATGAGTACAAATACTATGTATTTTTCTTACTTCATCTCTTCTATCTTTAATTCTAAACTTTCCCAGAGTTAAAGGCCATTCATCCACTAAGGGAGCAATTATACTGCACAAAAAAATTAGAGTTACTTTCTCAACAAACTGAGGTTGCACATTAATCAGAGATCAGGCAGGGATGTGAGACTTGAATCTTTACCCAACACTTGCTGACAAGGGGTGCCTTTATTTATAATCACTATACTAACAGAAACTTGATGCCCTGTAGGGAAAGCTGGTTTTTCTTGTGCTCAAGACTCCATTACTAATTCTTCTGTTTAATCAAGGAAGTTAATGAAATCCCCTCAAAGACTGGTAGCTAACCTCCTTCACTGCTGGATTGAATTTTGCATTTCCCTAACTTTAATTCATTTAATGTTGTCCCATTTGACTCTAAAGCCACTTTAATGGTATTCCATTTGACTCTTCACATTTTTATATAATTCTTTCCTGGCTCTTGAATAGATGGAATCCAAATTTATTCATATCTATCTATCTATCTATCTATCTACACACACAATTTATTATATATAGAAGGTAGCAGGGAAAATAGGGCTTTTCCATTGATTTGTAGCAGAGAAAATAGGGTTTTCCCATTGATTTGTTTGCATTTGGCAGGCAATGTTTCACTATGCACCTGGGCCAATCACTAATCCAGGTGTTTAAGATAAAATGAGGAAAAGATGTGATGCTGTCTTCAAGGATTTTGTTCTCATTTCTCTTTAGAACCAGTTATTTTCAGTAAAGTTTTAAGTATTAGACTAAATAAAAGCTTCAAATTTGACTGTGCTATTCATTCATTCAACAATAATCATTGAGCCAGTACTTTGTACCAGGCACTATTCTACGTACTGGGAATAGAATAGCAAACAAAATAGACAAAACTCTGCTCTCACGAAAGCTTAAATTCTAGTGCAGCTCAGACCAGTAACGTACAAACAGATAAAACTTGACATGTGACAAACATTGTGAGAATAATAAAAGAGCATGGGAAGCAGCAATGGGGTGCATTTCAGACATTGGGTTGTCAAGACCTTTTTTAATCTTACCTGAGATTAAAAGAAGGGAATGGACTGATGATACCAGAGGTGGATTTGGAAGAATTGGCAGGTGTGATAAACACATTTTCCTGCCTCCCATTCCTCACTCCAACAGCTTTTTACTTTTTGCCAGTATAAAAGAAGAGCCAGTCTACCTATTTTAGGAGGCTTTATTATATTGAAGCTTTCTGGATACTTTCAAAAATCTAAATCTGACATGAAGAGTATTAGCACAATCCCTCTTAGTCATTATCAAGAATTGAGAAGTGAAAGGTCTGTCTGGAATAGAGGGCAAATTTACTTCACTTGGCTTCCAGACTAAGATCAAAGATGTGGGCCTGGCTTGAAGGCTGATAAAATGGGAGAATTTTTTAAGGAAGCATGTATTGCAAACAACATGGGCTATACGGACTTTCAAAGGATATCCACTTAGCACTGTTGAATACAATTTGTAGTCCAATTATTGTTGGGAAATTCCTGGTCCCTTGAAGAAAACCTGACAAAAACCTAATCTATTATGGCTTTTTTTCCTTATTCAGGTTTGAATAACATTCCGATCTGTACTGTGAATGATGATGAGAACTCATTCAGAACACTCTGGAGTGTCAGCCAGTTGAACCATCTAGAGAATGAGGTGGCACCGCTTGCCAAATGCAGTAACCCACCCAGCACTGCAAACTTGGAGAGCCCCATCAGAGGAGCCTCACCTGCCCTAAACTATGTGAACGTGCCCCCACGGCCTCATTCTGGTGAGTCATCTCAACTGACAAAAATTTCCTCAGACCTCCTCCAAATCACCAAGGGTTGGAATGGGGGATCTAGTTGACTGCTTAAATAGCTGCAGTGATTTTTAAAGTAATAATAAAAATTCTGCACTGTGAAATACGTTACTCATTACAAAAAAATTTCATTCTTCTAATCTCAGTTCAGGAAAATATGCTAATAAATATTATTATCATCATTATTAATTGCTCCTAAGAAATATTTGGGGTGTGTCTTAGTTTTCTAGGGCTTCTGTAACAAAGTACCACAAACTGGATGGCTTGAAACAATAGAATTTTATTGTTCCACAGTTGTGAAAATTAGGATTCTGAAATCTAGGTGTCAGCAGGGCCAGGCTTCCTCTTAAACGTCTATGTTGGGGTGGCGGCGGGGGCAACCTGCCTTGCCTTCTCTTCTTGCTTATGGTGCTTTGCCAGCAATCCATAGTGTTCTCTGCATGTCATCACATGATATTTCCCCTTTCTCTCTGTTCATGTCTCCCCTCCTCTTTGTATAAGGACACTAGTCATATTGGATTAATGCAGTATGACCTCATTTTATCTTGCCTAATTCCATCTGTACAGACCAATTCCCAAATGAGGTCACATTCTGAGGTACTGGGGATTAAGATTTCAACATATTTTGTGGGGAGACATAATTCAATCAATAACAGTCTCTGACCCCTACAGACTAATTAAACGATACTAAGAAAGGATGTTTAGCCAACACTGATAGGGTAACTATAAAATGTGAGTCCAGGAAAAACAACAGGGTTTTACATCTTCTTCACTGGCCTGTGACCTCCTCAAGGGCAGGCTCCAGTGTTATTGCCATCTGTGTTTTTGTCTCTCTAGGTTACAGCACAGTACCTGGCCCTTAGTAAGCAATCCAATTCATTAATTAATGTTTATTGAGTTGAAATGAAAAGAGATTAATGAAAAGCAAAATATGCAGCTACAATGGCCAAAGTAAAATGGAAGAAATGAATTCTGGATGGTAGAAATTATATCCAGTTCTTCTCTTTCCCCTACCCTATACAAATACATGCACTTACTAAAAGTTTCAGGGTGCTTGAAATTTTTATTATAATATGGTAAAATATATACCTTTCTAACGATAACAGTAAGAGTGATCATTTATAGAGCACTTACCCTGTGCTGGACACCATTCTAAGCTCTTTAAGATGTTAACTTATTTCATCCTTTCAAGAGCTCCACTTCCCTCCTTTTCACTAGCAATGAAGAGTCAAAGCCCACTCATTCCCCTTCTTTCTGGTATACCTGCTTATACACAGAAGCTAGAATATGAAAACTACCTTTCCAAGAGTCCCTTGCAAGTAAAGTTCTACACAAAAATTAGGTGTGCCATCTGGTACGATTTCTATGACAGATATGAGGCTAAGGTCATCTTCTTTCATTGCTTTCTGCTATCAAGCACAACTGTGCAGACATGAGGTTTTCCTGCTATGACATACCAGTGTCCAGATTCTGGACTTACAGGTGTTAAAGGCAAAGTCAGCAGATATGGTGGCTTTCTGATTGCAGTAGGATTACAGTACCTAATCTCTAGTTTCCTGGAGATTGATAGCAATTGAAATGGCAGAGGCACATTGACTCCCCTTCCTCCTGATTGTGGTAAATACTGTGGCCCCCTTGGTGGGCCAGTTCCAAGGTGCTGTTCTTGGAATCATTTGTGAAGGACAAGACTAGAGTTTGCTGCTCCAGCCCTTCCAAACATATCACAAGCACCTAATTCCCTGTATTGTTTACCTCTCTGCTTAAAATTGCTAGAGAACTTTTTGCTTCCCACAAGTGAGCACTAACTCACCACCCATTAACTTTTTCTCATTATTTGAAGAGAGGTATCTGTATACATGTTATTTTTCTATCTTTTTTCAGCTAGAGCTAATGAATTCAGTTTTCTGGGATATATGCACAAAATATTTCCATCTTTTAAAAACTTGGGCTAACAATGACTTCAGTGAGAGGGAGCATCACTTACACAGACTGTATCTTTAAGTTAGTGTAAAGGGAAATTAAACAAAACTTTAATAGTGTCAGGGTAATTTAAAGGGATTTAGGTAGGAGATTATGAATGAATTGGGTAGGGTTGAGAGACTGATGGAACAGGAAAGAAAAACTCAGCACACATCATCTCTTTCTGTCTATAGGGCAAACAACACATATACAATCTCTTTAATTAGAGAAAAGGAAAGTCATATGAATAGGAAACAGAGAAAAATATGTCTTATACTGAAATATGTATGTATAAAAATCAGTTTTTAAGCACATCAAAAAAGCACTTGCAGTGTTTCTTTATATCATTTTCTTGGGCACAGAATTAGTTTCATGATATAAGTGTGTTTTGCTTATGTTATTATAAGGCAATTGCAATTTTCCTCATATTTATAAACACATCCCTAAATTGACCTTAATTTAAATTTAGATGTATTCTCATCCATTTCAGCAACTGACATATATGTCATGTAATAGCAAGGATTTTTTTTTTTTTAGTTTGAGCTAAGTATGTTTCCTCAATTTCATTTCAGAACCCTGTAGAAATATCAAGGAGTGCTTCAAAACTTCGGGGGAGAATCCCTTAGTAATTAAAAAGGTAAAGAAACAGTTATTTAAAGCTACTTATTTAGCTTAATTTTATAATTACCTCTCCTTTTCCCATGCTCCACATTATTTTTACAGCTTTATTAAGATATAATACAAACTGCACATATTTAAAGTGTACAAGTTGATGGGTTTTGACCTACACATACACACACACACACAGAGAGAGAGAGAGAGAGAGAGAAACATGCCAAGGAAACCATCACCAAAATCAAGATAACGAACATATTCATCTCCCCAAAAATGTTCTCATGACCCTTTGTAATCCCTTTCCCTCCAGAACCTGGCCTCCCCAAAGACAAATATTTATCTGCTTTCTGTCACTAGAAATTAGCATATGCTTTTCAGAATTTTATATAAATGAGATCATATAGTGAGTTCTCTTTTTTTATCAAGGTTTCTTTAACTCAGCATAATTTTCTTGAAAGTCATCAGTGTTGTTGTGTCTACCAAAAGTTCATTCCTGGGGAGCGGATATGGCTCAAGCAGTTGAGTTACCGCCTCCCACATGGAAGTTCATTCCTTTTTATTACTGAGAAGTATTCAACTGTATGGTTTGTTTATCTATTCGCTTGTTGATGGACATCTGGGTTATTTCCAATTTTTTTTTATCCCCTCCTTGCTGCTTGTGCTCACTGTGTCCATTTGCTGTGCGTTTTTCTGTGTCTGCTTGTTCCTCTGTTGCACCAGCTCACCCGCCATCCAGACCCTGAGCTTTCTGCACCACTCAGGCACTCCTTCACCAGGAGGCCCCTGTGATCGAACCTGAGGCCTCCCATATGGTAAACGGGAGCCCAACCAATTGAGCCACAGCCGCTTCCCCCATTTCCATTTTTTGACAAATAAATCTGATATAAGAATTTGTGTACAAAACTTTGTGTGGATATGTACTTTCCTTTCTCTTGGAGTATATTGGCTGGGTCTTATGGTAGCTATATATTTAACTTTTTAAGAAACTGCCAGACTCTTTTCCAAAGTGGTTTTACCAGTTGGCATCTCCCCATCCCCACCTCAGCTATGGATAAGAGTTCCCTTTACTTCTCAACCTCCCAAAACTCAGTATGGCCAATCTTTTTTAATTTTAGCCAGTCTCTATATATTCTAGTTATTAGTCCTTTGTCACATATATATTTTGCAAATATTTTCTTCCAGTCTGAAACTTCTCTTTTTTGTGGTAACAGTATCTTTTGAAGAACAAAAATTTATAATTTTGATAAAGTCCAATTTTTTAATTTTTAATTTTATAGTTTCTAATGTGCATGCTGTTTATTCCTCTATTATGCATTATTGCAATGGCTAGAACCTCCAATGAAGTTAACACAAGTAATGAAAGCAGATATCTTTGAATTTCACAATTAAGTATCATGTTAGCTTACTTTATTAACCTATGCCCTTTTTATAGTTGAGGAAGTTTCCTTTCATTCCTAGTGTGCTGAGAGTTTTTATCAGAAATGGGGTTGGATTTTGCCAAATGCTTATTCTGTATCTATTGAGATGATCAAACAATTTTTTGTCAATTTGATAAAATGTTGCTTAGCATTGTGTATAGGTTCATGAAGGGTATTTGTTTGTAATGTCTTTTTCTGTTTGGCATCAGCATTATGCTGGCTTCATAGAATAAGTTGGGAATGCCTTTTTAATATTCTGGAGGAGTACATATAGAATTGGTATTATTTCTTAAATCAGTAAAATTCTTCAATGAAGCCATATGAGCCTAGAGTATCATTTGAATGAGAGTTTTAACTACAAATTCAAAAATTTTTTCTTGCATAAAGGCTATTCAGGTTATCTATTTCTTCTTTAGTGAGCTTGAATAGTTTGTGTTTTTCCAGGAATTTGTCCATTTCATCTCAGTTGTTGAATTTATTGATATGAAGTTGTTGATAAAATATCCTTAATATACTGTATGCTCTGTAGAAATGTCTGCTCTCTCATTCCTGATATTATTAATTTGCATCTTCTTTTTTTTTTGTGTAGCTAGAGGTTTATTAACTTTATTGATCTTCTTAATTATCAGCTTTTCATTTCATTATCTTTATTGTTTTGTTTTTCTGTTTCTATTTCACTGATTTCTCTTTTTTTACTTTATAAATTGATTTATATTTAAATTTTCTATACATGGAATCATACCATATGTAGTACTATGTCTGGTTTCTTTCACTTAACGTAATGTGTTTTTTTGTCTGATATTAATATCTTGAAGTATCAACATACATTTGTTCAGTTTCAAAGAAAGATGGTCTTTTTATGCAATTTTACCCATATTCATATTTCACATGCAATTTTACTATGCTATACAGTCCCATGTTACATTTTTTTAGCTTTCCTTTTAGTAATATACATAACCTCAGACTTTCCCTTTAAACCACTTTCATACCCACAAAATAGTTCTGTTAGTTACTAACATTATATTGGGCTTTTAGCTTTTCTATTCATTTCCAAAGATTAACATACATCCTTTTTTAACAATTCTGCACAGGTTAACCCATACCTTTCCATTCTCTAACCTCATTCTATTTTCTGGTGACCCATATTCAAGTTAGTAACTCCATGAGATTATACAATATATTTGGTTCATAGTAACATGATCATACAGTATTTGTCCTTTTGAATCTGGCTTGCTTCACTCAACATAATGTCCTCCAGGTTCATCCATGTTGTCATATGTTTTACAACTTCATTTCTTCTTACAGCTGCATAATGTTTCATTGTATGAATACACCACAGTTTGTTTATCCATTCATCAGTTGATGGACACCTGGGTTGTTTCCAACTTTTGGCAATCATGAATAACACTGTTATAAACATCAGTGTGCAGATGTCTGTTTGTGTCTCTGCTCTCAGTTCTTCTGGGTATATACCCAATAGTTGTATTGCTGAGTCACATGTCAAATCTATATTCAACCTCCTTAGGAACTGCCAAGCAGTCGCCCACAGTGGCTGTACCATTCTACATTCCTACCAAAAGTGAATAAGTACTCTGATTTCTCCACATTCTCTCTAGAACTTGTATTTCTGTCTTCTTAATAATGGCCATTCTAATAGGTATGAAATGATATCTTATTGTAGCTTTGATTTGCATTTCCATAATTGCTAGTGAAGTTGAATATTTTTTCACATGTGTGTGTGTGCTTTTTGTTTGTTTGTTGCCACTTCTTTGGACAAATGTCTTCAAGTCTTTTGCCCATTTTTTAATTGGGTTATTTGGCTTTTTATTGTTGAGTTGTAGCATCTCTTTTTATATCATAGATATTAAACCCTTATCAGATATGTGACTTCCAAATATTTTCTCCCATTGAGTCCTCTGCTTTTTCACACTTTTGACAAAGTCCTTTCAGGTGCAAATGTGTTTAATTCTGAGGAGGTCCCATTTATCTGTTTTTACTTTTGTTGCTCGTGCTTTGGGTGTAAGGTCTAAGAAACCACCACCTACCTCAATCCCTTCTAGTAGGTTTATGGTCCTGGCTTTTATATTTAGGTCTTTAATCCTTTTTGAGTTGGTTCTTGTACAGGAAGTGAGATAGAGATCCTCTTTCATTCTTATGGTTATTACTATCCAGTTCTAGCACCATTTGTTGAAGAGACTGTTTGTCCTGTTAACATGGCTTTGGTAGGTTTGTAGAAAACCAGTTGACCGTAGAGAATGAGGGTTTATTTATGGACTCTCAGTTCAATTCCACTGACTGATATGTCTATCTTTATACCAATGCCATGCTGTTTTGACCACTATTGCTTTGTAATATGTTTCAAGGTCAGGTAGTGAAATTCCTCCCACAATACTCTTCTTTCTAAGAATGCTTTTGGCTATTAGGGTACACTTTCCCTTACAAATGAATTTGGTAATTGCCTTTTCTATTTCTGTAAAGTAGATGATTGGAATTTTGATTGTTATTGCATTGAATCTATAAATCAGTTTGGGTAGGATTGACATCTTCATGATATGTAGTCTTCCAATCCATGAAAACAGAATGTCTTTCCATTTGTTTAGGTCTTCATTGATTACTTTTAGAATTGTTTTGTAGTTTTCCACAGAGTTCATGTACTTCTTTGGTTAAAATGATACCTGGGTATTTGAGTCTTTTTATTGCTATTGCAAATGGAATTTTTTCCTCTGATTTCCTCCTCAGATTGTTAAATATTAGTATAGAGAAACATTACTGATTTTTGCATGTTGGTCTTGTATCCTGCCACTTTGCTGATCTCATTTATTAGCTCAAGCATCTTTGTCATAGACATTTCAGAATTTTCTAAATATAGGACCATGGCATCTGCAAACTGTGAGAGTTTTACTTCCTCTTTTCCTATTTGGGTGCCTTTTATTTTTATTTTTTTCTTGTCTAATCATTGTAGCTAGAACTTCTAGCACAATGTTGAATAACAATGGTGACAGTGGGCATCCTTGTCTTGTTCTCAATCTTAGAGGGACAGCATTCAACCTTTCTCCACTGAGTATGATGTTGGCTATGGGCTTTTCATATATGCCTTTTATCATATTGAGGAATTTTCCTTCTATTCCTATCTTTTGAAGTGTTTTTATCAAGAAAGGATACTGGATTTTGTTGAATGCCTTTTGTGCATCCATTGAGACCATCTTGTGTTTTTTTTCCTTCAGTTTGTTAATGTGGTGTATTACATTAATTGATTTTCTTATGTTGAAAAATCAACAAGGAATAAATCTCATTTGGTCCTGATGTGTAAGTTTTTTGATATGCTGTTAGATTCTATTTGCAAATATTTTGTTTATAATTTTTGCATCTATGTTCATTAGGGAGATTTCTCTGTGATTTTCTTTTTTTGTAGTATTTTTACCTGCTTTGGTATCAGGGTGAGGTTGGCTTCATAAAATGTGTTAGGTAAGTTTCCCTCCTCTTCAACTTTTTGGAAGAGTTTAAACAGAATTGGTGTTAATTCTTCTTGAAATGCTTGGTAGAATTCACCTGTGAAGCCATCTGGTCCTGTACATATCTTTGTTGGGAGATTTTTTTATGACAAATTCAATCTCTTTAAAATGTGATTTGTTTGTTAAGTTCTTGTATTTCTTTTAGCATCAGTGTAGATTGTTTGCACATTTCTAGGAATTTTTTCATTTAATCTAGGTTACCTAGTTTGTTGGCATAGTTTCTTATAATGTGCTTTTATGATCCTTTTTATTTCTGTGGGGTCAATTGTAACTTTCTCCCTTTCATTTCTATTTCATTTATTTGCATCTCCTCCCATTTTTTCTTTGTCTAGCCAGGAGTTTGTCAATTTTATTGATCTTCTCAAATAACCAGGTTTTGGTTTTATTGATTTTCTCTATTCTTTGTTGTTGTTGTTTTTCTCAATTTCATTTATTTCTGCTCTAATCTTTATTATTTTTTTCCTTCTGCTTGCTTGGCAATGGTTTGCTGTTATTTTTCTAGTTTCTCCAGTTGTTCAATTAGATCTTTGATTTTAGCTCCTTCTTCACTTTTCATATAGGCATTTAGGGCTACAAATTTCCCCCTCAGGACTGCCTTCACTCTATCCCATAAGTTTTGATAAGTTGTGTTCTCATTTTCATTTGTCTCAATATATTTACTAATTTCACTTACAATTTATTCTTTGACCCACTGATTATTTAGGAATGTGTTGTTCAGTCTCTACAAATTTGTGAATTTACCTCATTCTCTTCTATTATTGATTTCCAGTTTCCTTCCATTATGATCTGAGAAGGTGCTTTGTATAATTTCAATCTTTTTATATTTATTGAGACCTGCATTGTGACCTAACATATGGTCTATCCTGGAGAAAGATCTATGAGCACTTGAGAAGATTATATATAATCCACTGAGTTTGGGTGCAAAGTTCTGTATATATCTGTTAGGTCTAACTCATTTATCATATTGTACAAGTTCTCTGTTTCCTTGTTGATTTTCCATCTAATTGTTTTATCTAATGATGTGAGTGGTGTGTTAAAGTCTCCAACGATTAATGTAGAGATATCTATTTCTCCCTTCAGTTTTACCAGAGTTTGCCTCATGTATTTTGGGGGACCCTGGCTAGGTGCATAGATATATATGACCATTATTTCTTCCTAGTGGACTGTCCCTTTTATTAATATATAATGGCCTTCTGTATCTCTTATAACTTTTTTGCACTTAAAGTCTATTTTGGGGGGCGGATGTGGCTCAAATGGTTGGGCGTCTGTCTGCCTTATGGAGGGACCTGGGTTCGATCCCCAGCACCTCCCGGTAAAATTAAAAATATATATATAGAAGGCGCATAGGCTGCCAGGCTCTGTGTGCTGGTGAGCCGCCAGGCCCTGGGAGCCATGCAGCAAGATGATGACATAACAGGAGAGAGACGCAGGAGTGAGACAAGACGGGATGCTCCAAAAGCTCCAAAAACCAGGAACCGAGGTGGCGCACGTGGCAGAACACCTCTCTCCTACATCGGAGGTCTTTAGGATCGAATCCTGGCGAAGATAGGAGGAGGAGGATGAGAAGAGATGGCAGGAAACAGACACAGAATTGCCCAGCGAATGGACACAAAACAGCAAATGGGGAAGGGGGGGTTTAAAATGGATAAAGTAAATAAATGAATCTTTATAAAGTCTATTTTGTCTGATTTTAGTATAGCTACCCCTGCTCTGTTTTGGTTACTGTTTGCATGGAGTATCTTTTTCTAACCTTTCACTTTCAACAAGTTTGTATCCCTGGGTCTAAGGTGAGTATCATCTAAGCAGCATATGGATGGCTCATATTTTTTTTACCCATTCTATCAGCTTATATTGGGGAATTTAATCCATTCACATTCAATGATATTATGGTAAATGCATTATTTACTTACTATTTATTCTTTGGTTTTCATGTGTCATATCTTATTTTGGCTATCCTTTTTTTTTTAAGAAATGATATTTACTGGATAGTTTTAAATATTTTTAATTTGTACTTTCTCCTTTCTTCTTTTTTCTTCTTTAATTTTTAAAGAAGCTTTAGATTACATAAATGTTACTTCAAAAATATAGGGGATTCCCATATACCCCATCCCCTCCCCCTCCCACACTTTTCCTCATTAACAACATCTTTGACTAGTGTGGTACATTGGTTACAATTGATGAACACACATTGAAGCATTGCTACTAATCATGGTCAATAGTTTACATTATACTTTACACTTTACACTGAATATTTTTTACAGGTTTTGACAAAATGCATAATGGTCTGTATCTGTCATTTCAATGCCATTCAGAACAATTCCAATATCCCCCAAATACCCCATGTTACACCTATTCTTCCCTCTTGTTTTCCTCAGAACCTCTGGTGGCCACTGCTTTTATATCAATGTTAAAAGTTCTTCCATTGTTAGAATAATAAGTCTACTTTAGTCCATAGTTGCATTCCCACCTTATGTTTGTTCATTCCTTAGTCTTGAGGATTTTAGCATGGTGATGCCCACTCTTTCTGATTGAATGGTCTAATGTGTTCTTTACCTCACCTATTGTGTCTTTCATTCCCATGAGATCTGTTACTTTTCTATTCAGGTTTTAAAATTCTTTGTGTTTCCTCAGTGTCTTCTTCATGTCCTTTATCTCTTTAGCCATATTGTCTTTCAACTTATTAATTTGATTTTGACATTTTTGTTCATCTCGTTGATTAGTTTTCTCAAATCCTTTGTCTATTCAGGGACTATGATATATTCCATTTCTTGGGCCATGTCTTCCATTTTCTTAGTTTGGCTTGTAATTTTTTGCTGATTTCTAGGTATCTGATTAGGATGGTGAGATTACTAAGATGTTCAACTTCTCTCTCTTTCAGAGATTTAGTTATGGGAGGCTGTGTGTTACTGCTGTTCTTTGATTCTTGGTTCAACTTGTTCTGGTCTTCAGGATTGTCCCTGTTAGTTGCTCAAGTCTGGGCCCTGGACCCAGTAATGGGTTACAGACCCATTTCCTAGGGCCCTGGTGAGGGAGGCTGAAAAGGCCGGAAAAAGCCTTTCTTACTTATTTACGTTTATTTCCTCACATACACTTCCTTGGTCCACCAGCAGATGGTGCTCTTTGACAGCCATCTCAGTTCAATGTCTGGTTGGACTGTATGCTGCAACACAGACCAGATCCATGTGATAGAGGATCCTGCTTGGAGGCAAAAAGCTTTGTAATTCAAACTTTCTCAGAGACTGTTCTCCAACCTTTGCTGGAAGCCCCCTCCCTTTTCCTGGGTAGGAAATAATTCCACTCCCCTCTGTGTCCTCAACAACCAGTCCTAGTCAGTAGAGAGGAAGGTTGAGAGGATCAGATCTCTGTAGTCCCTTGCTGGCTCCCAAGGTAAACAGTGGCGCAGCCCCCTTGGCCTGGAAGGGCTCATGGGACACAGCCGACCAAATTTGTTGGTCAAAAGCTGAGTCAGCCTTAGGCTATGCCACTCTCTCTCCTCCTTCCAGGGGAGGTGGATCCCTGGGGTGCCCTTTGTCTATAGCTGCCAGCCCGGAGTCCTGAGATTTCAAAAGTGTCTATAGGGTGGGGGAAGATGCTGGCAGTTGCAGCTGTGGTTTTTAACTTATAGTTTTGCTGTTGCGATACTTTTCCTTTGCTCCTCTTTCTTCTGGGCAGTATCCAGCCTTCCCCTGGTGTCCTAACCCTAGATTTTTTTCCAACCATTTCTGCCTGTCGTCTAGCTATTTTTCCGGGAGAGATGAGAGTCCCTTGTCTTTCTAGTCTGCATCTTCCTGGAAGTTCTATTTCACTGTTTTCTGCTCTTAACTTTATAAAAGTTAAAAGCTTAGGTCATTGATTTGAGACATTTTTCTTTTCTAATATAGACAGTAATTAAAATTTTTCTAAAAGCACTTCTTTGGTTGCATTCCAAAAATTTTGTTATGTTGAGTTTTCATTTTCATTCTGTTCAAAATATTTTCTAATTTCTTTAATTTCTTCTTTGACGCATGTATTGCTTAAAATTATTTAATTTCCAAATATTTGGGGATTTTCCAGATAAGTTTCTGTTATTGCTTTCCAATTTAATTCCAATGTGGTCAGAGAACACACTTTGTATAATATGAAACTTTTAAAATGTATTGAGCATTGTTATATGACCCAGAACATGGCTGACCCTGACAAATGTTTTCTGTGCATGGGTAAAGAATGTTTACTCTGCTGTTGCTGTATAAAATATAATATAAATATCTATTAAGTCAAGTTGGTCATTCTGTTATTCAAATCTTCTATAGCCTTCCTGATTTGCTGTCTACTTTTACAATTATTGAGAGAGAGGTGTTGAAATCTATAACTATAATTCTAGATTTTTATATATTGCTTTTCATTTCTATCAGTTTTTAATCATGTATTTTTGAAGCTCTTTTATTAAGAGTTTGTTACATCCTCTGGATGAAATGACCCTTTTATCATAAAATTACTATCTTCATTATTGATAATATTCTTTTCTTTAAAATTTATTTCGCTATAGAACTATTCAATTTTCTATTTCTTCTCGAATCAGTTTTGGTGATATATTCTTTTTCTAAAAATTGTTCATTTAAAATTTAAATTTATTGACAAAGTTATTCATAATATCCTCACACTCTCTTTTTAGTATCTGCAGGATTTATAAGATATATCCTTTTTTTAAAAAAGATTTACTTATTCACTCAAATTTTTTCTTAACTTATTCCCTGCCTCCCCCAGATGGTTCTCTCATCTTTCTGCTCATTGTTTTGCTTGCCTTCTCTAGGAGGCACCAGGAACCGAACACGGAACCTCCCACATGAGAGGCAGCCACATCCGCTCCCCATGGGCTGTGGTGTTTCCTGGCTTGTGGCATGTGCTTGTGGCAGGGACAGTGTCTGTTCATCTTCTTTTAGGAGGCACCAGGACCTAATCCTGGGACCTCCCAGGTAGTAGGTGGGTAGCCAACTGGTTGAGCCGCATCCACTTCCCAGATATATTCTTTTGCATATCAGTTTTGGTCATTTGTGCCTGTTTTTCTTGACCAGTTTCAACAGAAGTTGATCAGTGTTATTAGTACTTCAAATAGCTAATTTTTTTTGATGCTCTATTGTATGTTTTCTATTTTGTTAAATTCTGCTCTTGCCTTTTTTCTCTTTCCATCCACAAACTTCATTTTATGGTTCTTTTTCTAACTTCATTTTTCTTCCTAATATATGTATTTTAAAATTAGAAATTACCATCTAGGTATGGCTTTACTTGCTTCCAAAAGTTTTGCTATGTAGCATTTTCATTAGCATTAAGTTCAAAATATTTTCTATTTTCCATTACAATTTCTTCTTTGGTCCATAAGCCAATTGCTAGATTATATGTACCAAAAATTATTTATAGGAAGCCCATGATAAAGGGATTTCTTCCAGAGAGAATTTGTGTTTTATTCTGAGAGGAACCTGGAGGATCTATCGGCCTATACCAACTTAAACCAAGTTCAACTCTTGATCACTAACTGTATTTCTGCAAGGACTGTTGTACTTCCAGGTCACCTTCACCTTGAAAGTGTAGCTCTTGAGTGGTCTTCATTTGGGTTCTAAGCTTTGAGTCCTGTCTTTCACACTGTCAAAAGGAAAGTTCTCATCTTCCAGGATCAGGTAATGCCCTCAGGGCAAAAATGGGTCTTGCACTTGCTACATACATCACAGGTTTATCAATTCTCCTTCACTTTTCACCTGGCAATTCTTTACTATCTTATTTACTCTTTGATACTGTTTTCCTAGGCTGCTGCTCAAGCAAATACCATGAAGTGGGTTGCTTAAACAATGTGAATTTATTAGTTTATGGTTTTGAGGCTAAAAGAAAGCCCAGATCAAGGCATTATCAAGGCAATACTTCCTTCCCAAAGGCTGGCATTCTGGGGCTTGCTGCTGGTGATCTTTAGCTCCTCTGTCACATGGCAAGGCACAAAGTGGCATCTGCTATTCTCTCCCTTCTCTTCTAGCTTCTTGTTTCTGTGGCTTTCTCTCCCTCTGTCTGAATTTCATTCCATTTATATAGGTCTCCAGTAATAGAATTAAGACCCATCCTCATTGGGCTTTAGCCACCAGGACTCTGCAATGCATTCTGGGGAAGCAGCAGCACCAGATCCAAGATGGCAGCCAGCAGGAGGCTGATGAAGGAGCATGAAGAAATCCACAATTGTGGAATGAAAAACTTCCATAACATCCAGGTTGATGAAGCTAATTTATTGACTTGGCAAGAGCTTATTTTTCCTGACAACCCTTCATATGATAAGAGGGCCTTCAGAATCAAAATCAACTTTCCAGCAGAGTACTCATTCAAACTAGTGAAGATTAAATTTAAAACAAAGATCTACAACCTGAACATCAATGAAAAAGAACAGGTCTGTCTGCCAGTAATTTGCTGAAAACTGGAAGCAGATCGCCAAAACCAACCAAATAATCGATCCCTCCTTGCACTGGAGAATGATCCCAAGTCCAAACATCCCCTTTGGAATGACCTAGCTGAAGAATACACTAAGGATCATAAAAAATTCTGTAATAATACTGAAGAGTTTACAAAGAAATATGGGGAAAAGCAACATGTAGACTAAAATCTGCCTCAATTTATTCCAGCAAGTGTGAGAAGAGACCCCAAGCAGTGCATTCAGACACCCTACAAAGCAGGACTCTGTGGAAAATTGACACCTGCCACTGTCTGGCATCCACTTGTGACAGTTACTAACTTAATACAGTTTTCTTAATCAAAATTACCTAGGTACCTGTAAAGAAAGGATTGACAATTTAAGATATTCTAGTTTTGCTTTCTTTGTTTTAAAAAAAACATGGCTTCAGTCTACTTCAAAAGAATGATGTTTCTTTTCTTGTCCAAATTCATCTAAAATCTTCAAGTGACATTCAGCCTATAGGTTTATATATATATATATATATATATATAGTTCACCTTCTCCCATTCCCCTCCCCTTGCAACTCCCACTTTCTCTCATTCAGTTTATTTTTCACTTACTCACTTTCCCAGATCTATATCCCGTCTCTTCTGCAAAGGAAAAGAGATGGTCCTAGCTTTTCTGATGGCTTTTCCTCTCCCATGGTGCACTAGCCAGTATGGGAGTTGGTTCAAATTCTCCTGACTCCAGTAGATCACACCCTTTAAAAAATAAAAGCGAGCAACAACTCACCCCACCCTACACTCACCCACCCCCAACCCCGGCAAAGCCGTACAAAGGGAAGCCCAGTTCTTATAAAAAATCTGACTGACATTACAACCATAATGTTGATTAAATGGGCAAACCCTGATGTGTGTTGTCACTGACTTCCAACGTGGCACCCAACCTGCAGTCACAGGTCTGGGCTGACTCTGGCAGGAGGGCCTGCCAGCCAAGGATGTTGTTTAATTGTATAATGAATTTCTTACCAGAAAGGCTTCTGAGGCCAAAGGCTGCTACTCTTCTCCCCAGCATTAGAAGATCCAATGGGCATTGTAGACAAAACTAAAGCCAGAATAGCCACTTGAAATGCCAAGCTCATCTGTCACTGAGCTCCCACTGACTCCCACCACAGCCTCCCTCAGCACGCATGACCCTTTGCAGGTTGGAATTGGTAGGAGTTGACCTTCGACTCCCCAGTCTGTGCTGGATGTCACACCAGCTGGTCCCTGAGGAGCAGGCCAGTAGCTCAGCCCAGGAGCAAGACTGTCTTCCTCTCCCTTTGTTTGTTTTTTTTTTTTTTTTTCCTCTCCCTTTGGATTCAGGTCCTTTATGGAAGTCACCCTCTACTTGAAGCTTATTGAATATCCTTTAAATGGGTTTTATATTGCTTTGACTGCCATATTTTGTAGAAATAAAAATTGATCTTCAAATAAAAAAAAAAAAAAAAACCATCTTGATTGAGGTGGGACATACCTTAACTGAAGTAGCCTCATAACGTACAGTGGATTCACATCCATAGGAATGGATTAGATTTAAGAACGTTTTTCTGGGGTACATGCAGATTTAAACCACTACAGATATTATTAGTTGTTTTTTTTTTTTTTAATTTAACCAGCCTTATTAATTGTTAAACCAAGAAGTATACTGCTATTGCCAAAGATAAGAATTCTACAAAACAAACTTTAAAAAGAATGTATACAGTACAGCTTTATTTTCACTGTGTTCATGATTAAAAATTGCTTTATCCTTTCTAATTATCACAGTTCCAGGTTGTTGATTCATTCCATCACTAGCTTATGTGTGTCATTATGTATCACTCACTCCTGAAAGCTAAAAAGCCTTCCCTGGAACAAGATCTAAGGCTTCTATAACTCCTCTTGGACTTAAAGCAACCACAAATTTCACTGTAAGCAGTATATTTACTTCACAGAACAAGAAAACTGCTTTTTTATTTCTTCTTACAACTAATCAAGGGAAGTAATTTAGTTTGCCTCTCTAACTCTCCAGCTCTGCTGCCATTTGGCAGAGCAAGGGAGCAGCAATTCACATCATGAAGTCTCTTCACAGAGACAGCATAAAACCTCCCATCTGTCTTTTCCCAGTCCTAAAAGAGAAATCTTACCAAGTCAACATATAATCCCATGTGTCATGAGTTGGTTGTTATCTAGGGCTGCAATATTTGCTTAAAGGTTATACATTGAACATATGAAAAATCATCTTGGTATTTAGCCAATGATTTAAAATGGTTTCACCAAACATAACTAACACATTATTATTTGTCCTGTCTCTGCATCTAAATACTTGATAAAGAGGGTTTAAGGGTGGATTAATGCTTTCATGGATCTCTCTTATTAACTACAATATTTCTCTTTCATATTACATTTAATTTTATTAGAAATTATAAGTGGATGAAAATGAATATTTATTATATTATACTTTTTATTTAGGAAGAAATTAAAGCAAAAAATCTACCTTCACCTCCAAAGGCATGTTCTAGTGCTGGTTCCTGTTTTTCAGAAGTGATGAACGCCAAGACTGGCATCAAAGAGAATACTGTTTGCATACCCAACTATCTGGATCAGGAAATAAAGGTAAGAGGCAGGTTTACTAAATCCATAACTTGGGATCAGCATTAATATACAAAAAATATCATGTCATTAGCTCCTTAAGACTCTTTTATGATTCTCCATTGACAATTGAATTGATTTAAAGCACTTAGCCTAAAATCTGAGGCTTAATACTATTTTAATTTTCAGTCTTACTTCTCCCTAGAATCCTGTCACTTTCACATAAACACAACCTATGATTTAGACATAATGAAAATCTTGGCATTTGCCAAACAAACCCAGCCCTATTCTTTTCATGTATTTATCATCTTCCTAATGTTTGAGACATTACCCTTATCTGGCCACTACTTATGCATCTCCTTCACATATTTTAAGGCATAGATTCCTCCAATCAATATTCACCTTTCCCTCTTATCTATGGAAACAGTTTCCTCAGGCCTTCTCTACTTGGTATTATAAACTGGGTCATATAATAGTAATATGTCACATCAGCCTATTGGAAGGTTCTCCTCAGCGACAGTTATTTCTGAGAATGACATATAATTAATAATAAATCAATCAGCTGTCATGTGTCATCTGCCTTTTTCTTTCTGCTTTGGATCCCTTTGGTAACCTCCACATTGCCCAAAGTAAGATCCACAATGAACTAAGGGTTAAAATGTTGTAATGATGCTCTGAGTAGTGATAAATAATAGGTATCTGTAATAGCAACTACAAGTAACAGAGCAGGTTGTAAGGATGGCTATTGAATAATCCTGGCAAGGAATTGTTTTAAAAGTAAAGCATAACAATAAAATTAAGTATAATAATTTATGATGATGAATAAAATTTGGAGGGAGAATAAAAACATGGAGAAGGGAGAATATCTGCAGCTTGACTTGTGTTTATACATGGTTTCCTGATGATACTGGCTAATGACTTTATAGTCTACAGTGTCCTCAGAACCACTATCCATCTCAGAATTCTGGCCACACTGATATTTCTAAATTTTCTCATTCCTACCTTGGAGACTTTCCACTAACCATTTCTGCTACTAAGAATGCTTTTCTCCTTGTTCCTCTCAGTAGCGGCACCTTCGACTCATTCAAGTCTGTTTAAATGTCACTTATGCAGAAACATTTTCCCTGATAACCCAGTCTAAAGGAGCTACCTAGTCATATTCTAACCCATTATACTTGGTTGTTTTTTGCATAGTAGTTGCTATGTATATGTTCATTTGTTATATGTTTCAACTATTGTCTCTGCCCCACCCATACTAAAATTTAAGTCCCATAAAATCTTTTTGGCTACTGCTTTATCTATCTTCAGTGCCTAGAGGAATGCTAGACATCTAGTAATTATTCAACAAATATTTACTGAATGTTGAATAAATGAATCAAAATGAAAAGTATTACCAAGATCAAAGTGGAACTATAAAAAATTAGCTAACACAAAGCCCTTGACTCAACAAAATCTAAGCTCAGTGCAATTTTAGTGAGACTGCCTTGCTTCCATGGACACATTAGTAGAGCAGCATGATCCTATAAAACTGGCTTTGTATACATTTATTAAAGGGCCCTCCTCTCAAAAGTATTAGATACCTTACAGATATTGACTTAATTGAAAAGATACAAAAAGCCCACTAAAATATAAAGTCTTTGAAAGAAGCAATCTTGTCTGTCTTGTTCATAATAGAATCTACAGCACTTACTACTTTGCTTGAAATATATTAACTGGTACACAGAGCATGGCATTTTACCATGTAGTTCTTGACTATTTGCTAAATAAATGAAAAAAGAGGGAATAAAGTGAGATTCCTTGGTTTATATGAATTTAGATGAATCCTAAAAATAAAGCCCATCTTGGAGGTAATCCATCCTTCCATGTTTTTCACCAAAAAATCTGAAAAATATCTCCCAATTTTCTAGTGTCCAAGCTGATAACTCTTAATGGGTTATGGGAATCAAGAAATGTTTATGCAGATGTGTTCATGTGTGAAAATCTATAAAGTTCCATGATTAATTACTTTAAAAGAAAAGAAAAACAGAATTTTGTGTTTATTGACACTTGTTTTAAGCCTTCCTCCTAAAGATCTTGATTTTATAGAAAAGTCTATTTTTGACACCCAAAGTCTGCCAAACACATTAGTTTTTTAAATATTTAGTGTCAAACTACAAAGTACTAGCGTTTGGGGATACAAATGGTTCCTTCATTCATAGTGCTTATGAGAGGGACTGTCCAGGTATTTTAAGATTGTAGAGGAGGAGATTTTGGAGAGTTTTCAAGGATAAAAAGATCTAAAGAATGCTTAGTATATAGTTAGAAGATGAAGAGAAGGAAGGGGGAGACTGTTCCCAGCCACGATACCACTATATGTAAAGGTCAAGAAATAGGGGTAATGCTTATTCAAGGCATTAAATGTAATTCAATATGGTTGGTATAGAAAGTGCAGGGAAAAGGTAGCAAGAGAGGGGGTTGGAGACTTAAGCAGAGACCAGGTACTTAAGTACTTTGTAAGCCATATTCAGGTGTTCTGATTTTATCCCAAAGCTTTAGAGAGCCAGTGAAGAATTTTAAGCACTGAATTATACTAAACTACTTTGTAGGTACCATAATTTCATGGACAGCTGTTATTTCAGAAACATCACTCTACTTAATATGCAGAATTAACTTGAGGTGAGGGTAAACTTGCAGGCAAAGGACTCTGGTTCTGAAATGATAGATTTGGCATCAGATAGCCTCCTACTATAAACAACTATATATCTGGACAAAATATACAAAGAACCTGTTTTCAGGTATTGGACAACAGACAGTGCAGTGTTCTAAACACTGAGAGATGGGAGGCGGCTGTGGCTCAATCAGTCGGGCTCCCGTTTACCATATGGGAGGCCCCGGGTTAGGTTCCTGGGGCCTCCTGGTGGGGGCGGGCCTGCCCGCACAGCGTGGTTGGCTGACCCAGCGAGCACAAGCAGCGGAGGGGGGATAAATGAATAAATTAAAAAAAAATAAAATCTTAAAAAAAAATAAAAATAAACATTGAGAGAAGGAAAAGTATTGGGACGACTCCCACATTCAACCCAGATTTCTGGAGAGGCATATTTCCAATCACGGTACAGAGAAGTGGTTGTGGAGCCCAGCAGGAAGCAGCAGCCTCAAAAGGCAATGGAAACAGAGCTTCGAATTTGGGATTGCCGAAGTGACTGTAATTTTCAAAGTAAGGTACTGTAGAAGAAATCTGAATAGGGCTCCCATTGAGTCTTTGGACCAATATTAAGCTGTACACATACATTCACAGGGTGAGATTCTGAGGCTGGCAGAAGAGAGCTACTGGGAGGCTGCACAGAATTTGGAGATGTGGGAATTCTGATCTGCCAAAGTGGAGAGACCTTGTTGAATACACCAGTAATTCAGTTGGGACCCAAGAAAGGCCATGCCTTAGGCGTACAGTTACTTTAGCCCTAAAGTCAGAGCTGCTCTAGATCCCTATTAGCAAATCCTAACAACACGTTTCAACAGATATTAAGCTCATCTGCCAATATATTAACTGTCTTCCAGAACAAAACTCAATATTCTTTAAAGGGAGACAAACAAAATCCAAGCTCTCAAATATGTAGCATGTATAAATTCCAGCATATGATTAAAAAGTTACTAGACATTAGATATGGAAAGAACAGGAAATATAACCCATAACCAAAGAAAAAAGGACTCAATAGTAACAGACACAGACATGGCATAGAAGTTGAAATTAGCAGGCAAGGCTTTGAAAATATGTTTTAAAGATTTTTAAGTATTTATAGGAAAAGATGGGCATAACAATTGAACAGATGGGGAATGTCAGTAGAGAAATAGAAATCATAAAAAAGAGGGCCAAAAGGAAACTCCAGCATTGAAAAATACAATATTTGAAATCAAAATGTCACTGCACAGGCTTAACAGTACATACAACACTACAGAAGAAAATATCAGTGAACTTAAAGACAGGGCAATAAAAAATATTCAAACTAAAGAAAAAGTACTTTAAAAATAACATAACCTTAGTGACTGGTGAGGATATATCAGGTCATCTAACATATGTGCAAGTGGAATCTCAGAAGAAAAGAAGAAAGACATTGGAGTAGAAAAATTATTTGAAATAATAGCCAATTATTTTCCAGTCTTGATGAAAAATAAACCACAGATCCAAGAAACCTTACAAAACCCAAGCAGGATAAACACAAAGAAAGTCACATCTGAGCACATCATAAGCAAGTGCTGAAAAACAAAGATAATGAGAATATCTTAAAAAGTAGTGAAAGAGAAAATGCACATTACATACAATGATTTTAAAAAAATTACTGCTGACCTCATTAGAAACATGCAAGGCATAACACAATGGACTGATATTTTAAAGTGCTAAAAGTGGGGGGCAAAACCTGTCAACTTCGAATTCTATCATTCAAAAATGAAGGCGAGGGAAGCAGCTGTGGCTCAAATGGTTGGGCTCCTGTTTACCATATGGGAGGCCCCAGGTTCAATTCCCAGGGCCTCCTGGTGAAGGCAAGCCACCCGCATGGTGCAGTGAGCTGGCACGGCAAGATGACCCAACAAAGGGAGACAAGCAGACACAGAAAGATGCAAAGCAAAATGGACACAGTGAGCACAAGCAGCAAGGGGGTGATAAATAAATAAATCTTTTTAAAAAATTATTTTAAAAAAAGGAGAGAGGGAAGTGAGTATGGCTATAAAAAGAGAAACAGAAGGGATACTTGTGGTCTTAGAACTGTTCAATATCTTGACTGTGGTGAAAGATACACAAACCTACAGAGGCAATAAAATTGTATAGAACTTAATACACACAAACAAACACATACATGAGTGAAACTGGAGAAATCTAAATAAGGTCACCAGATTGTATCAATGTCAATAATCTAGTTGTGATATTATACTATAGTCTTGCAAAAAGTGAACATTGGGGGAAAGTGGGCAAAGTGAACAAGGGCTCTCTCTATATTATTTCTTAAAGTGCATGTGAATCTACCACTGCCACAATAAAAATTCCAATAAAAATAAAATAAGTTAAAAAAGAGAACAAGAGACATTTTTGGATAAACAAAGATTGAGAGAATTCATAAATAGAAGAACTGCACTAAAAGAAAGTTCTACAGGCTAAAGGGAAATGATAAGCAGTTGAAAAATACAAAAGGAATTAAGACTGCTGGATATAGTAGCTATAGGGATAAATATAAATGACATTTTATTCTCATTTCTGAATTTCTTTAAAAGACAATTTACAGTTTAGAGTGAATATACAAAAATATATTATGTTTTTATAGCACATATACAAGTAAAATGTATGACAACAGTAACTCAAATTACAGGATGGGGGTTAAATGGAAGTATAACGCTTAAATATAACTCACATGAAGTAGCAGAATATTAAGTCAAAGAAAACTATGATAGGTTCAGGATGCATATTTTAATCCCTAGAGCAATAAAGAAGTAGCTACAAAGTCACTGAAAAAGATATAATGGACTACGAAAAAATGTTTTATTAATACAAAAGGCAGAAAACCAAAGGGGAACAAAAACAGGAGACAAATAAAAAAAAGCAAATAGCAAGATGTACATTTACACCCATGCAAAAGTATAAATGCACATAAAATTCCCATTCTTCAGCAGAAATTGATAGACTGGATAAGAACTTTTAACAAAGGCCATTATTAGATTCTTTAAATGTGTGAGGTAGTCAGTTAATGAAAATATTTTTAATTGTTTAATTTAACAATGATGTGCAGAATATCTGGCAACTCCTGCATTGGAAATATTAAACAGCCATCAATCTAGTGTCTCTTTTGGATGGCAAATGTAAATTTACAATATCAAACAATTCATTCCTATGTTTTCAATTTAAAAAATATTTTGAACAAACATAGGCATAGAAGTCTCCTATTTCAGGACTGCTTGGCAAAATCAGCTTTCTTTGACCAGAGAAGACAGCTTCTTCTATCTCCAGTTCACAGTCCCTCCACCATGGCTCATATCTCTATTCTAGGTACTGGTTTGGGTAGTGTTGCCTTTTGGCATAAAGTGGTTTAAGACCATCAACTAATTTCCCCTATACTAACTAGTGACCACTCATTGCAGAGATTCAGAATCATTAAATCCTGTCAGACTTGACCTATGACTTGGGAGGGGAAAGATTTTAAGAGGTACTGAGCCATGTTCTTTGCACACTCCCTTTCAAGCTGTAACACACACACACACAAATCAAGGCTGGTGTCTTTGACTTCAACTCATAATCCACTAGATCCAGAGACTAGGGAGCTTCCTCCTACTGTGAGCAATTGAAAAAGCTCCATCTTCCAGTCTGATTGAGCTCATGCCACAACCTTTAAAATTGGTACTCATCCATAGAGACACAGACTTGTCACTCTAGGACAATGATTTGACTAGGTTTTGGGTTTTTTTTTTGCCAGTTTTTTAATTTTTTCTCCTTTATCAAGTCCCTCATTTCCCATAAAAGCCAGTGAAATTGGCACTAGTTTACTAATCCACTGAGCTCAGCCTCCTTATAATAAAACACCTTCCATAAAGTCTAAATGGAGATTTTTTAAGGAAACATTGTATTACACTCAAGAGGAAAAGGAAAGTAAGCTTTGATTATTTAGTGACCTCTTTTTCTACCTAGGCTTTTCCTTCCCCTAAAATATTGGTTGATCAATAATCCTATTAACCAAAGTCACATACATGATTACACTTCCAGAATGAGAGCCTACTGATATCATGTGTAGATGTTTTGGTTTAATTTCTATGAGAGCCACCTCTTTGGTCACCCAGGCACAGCTGACCAGTCCAAGTAAGCACTCTGCTACTGTGCATTTTTATAGAAAAAACTACTTGTTACTTAAAAAGAGTGTGTACATTGTAAAAATATCCTTTTCATTCAGGAATGGATTTCCTGACTAGTTTTGGGGTAATAATCAGTAAATTGGGTTGTTAGACACATTTGGAAATGTGCTTTGAAATTAATAATAATTTGAGGGAAAAAATAAAAAGCTGAGTCTGAATTCCCAGTTACAGATTACTTGAAAAATGGCCATTCAGAATGTTTTATTTTTAAAATATCATATTTGATTTCTTCTTTGGCATCTTATTAAAGTCTGGGATATTTTGTAATAGATGAGGTGTGTGTGTGCGTGCATGTGTGCACGTGAGTGTGCTCTCTTCCAAGTGGCTAAAAAATAGCCAGGTGTTCTTGTATATAGTTGTTTCATCACATTTTAGAAGAGATTAATGATTAATGATTAATTTTTAAATTTCAAAATTTCCACAAAAGAAAAATAGCTGTCAAAAAAATGAGAGGGTCTCAATGATATATGCTGTTTCATGAAATATGTCCAGGACAGACAACAGACACAAAGAACCTAAAAGTTTTCCGGAATGATTTTAGAGAATTTTATCTTTAGAATGAGAACCAGAAAATTCTGCAAAAGATAGGATGACAGAAAGACAACATTTATGATAGATAACCAGGGCTAGCACTCTAGAGTCTGTGATGCTGCGAACCCATCCTTTGGGGTATAAGTCAGATGCAGAAGCCTCCCTGGCAGTCTCCTGAGATTTTGACAACCACGATACTGAGGACCCTATATGCAGTCATCCAGTTACTCCTATGGCAGTTACCTTGAGAATTTAAGGTTACTCAGTTCCAAAAAAAGCAAGAGATCAAAGAAGAAAAAAGGTCTTTGAGGGATCAAGGAATGACTCTGATAAACCTCCAAGGGTGGAATCCCAGAAAAATTCTATGTCCTGGATATTTTTACCATGTTCCCCTCTGGAACAGCCACACTTTCCCTGACACTCAGAGATCTGGTTTCTTGCTGTTCCTCATTGAGTTGCAAAAACAAAATGTTTACTTCAAGGGATTAGAAGCTACTGTGGTCCACTGTGCATCTGCTTGGGTACCTGTAATGAGGAAAAAGCAGGAGGTTTTTTTAGGAGGATATATTCTACTTCCTTTCACTAAAAGGATTATTATATTGTTGAGAATATATTTGATCTATAAGTAAGAAGAAGCTGAGAGTAATGTGCAATCACCATATTGATGAAAAGAACATTAGAGGCAGAGCGGCCTAAAGAATACCATGGGAATCTTCTATTTTTGGCATGGCCATTGATTTATTGAAATTAGGAACAATCTTTTAGGATATTTTATTATTGAGGACAAAAATCTTAATATTATAACAAAGCTCAAATAATAAGTGGGGTTTTCTGCTTTTTAATTTCATTTCTATATTTCCATCATCTAGATCAATGACTGACAAATCTTTGTTGACAATAATAATTTAAGAAAAGACTACAAGCAGAGAAACTAAGATAGGATGTTGCAGTAGCTCAAGAAAGATTTGTTGATGGTTTAGATTGGGTCAAGGCAGTAGGGATAAAGAGACATGAATAGATTGGAGAAATATTTAGAGGGCAGAATTTACTGGCTTTGTTTAATAGTATGCTGTAGAAAAGGGCAAGTGAGTTGTCTGGGATGAATCCCAGGGTCTGGCTTGAACAACTGAATGTCTGCTAGTTCCATTTACTGAGATAGGGAAATCATGAGGAAAAGGAAATTTGGAGCAGGTTTTAGGGAAAGATTGGTCTAGTTTTGGATATTTGGGGTTCAAAGTGCCTGTAGTTCTAGTAGTATTACATCTGGTAAACAGATGGATACACAACTGAAGTTCAGCAAAGAAATATGAATTCTAGACATGTCTAGAGTCCAATAGCAGACAGTTTAGTTTCAAACTGCAACTTCACTACGTGCTTACTTAGTATTTTGTATTTATATTTTAATGTTTATTAAAGTATACTTTTCCTCTCTCACCCCTAACCCCCTTACCTCCAGATAAAATCTCAGGATTCTGATTGACTAAAAGGAATTACATTCCTATCCCATTGGGCCAATCATTGTTTCAAGGAATTGGAGCACAATGATGAATCCAGCTAAGATCACATGTCCCACCCCACCTTAGCACCCCCACCCACACCCCCTGAGAGGAACAGTACAAATGGGGGCAGTACTGTGACTGGCAGCTGCTCCTCAGTAGACTACGAGGGGCAGTGGGAGAGGATCAAATCCCCAGAAGGAGAGTTAATTGCTCCTGCCAGATGGTGGTACTGAACAGACAAAATAGACACTCACTGCATTGCCTACTTGTCTTGGAGAGCTTGTTTACTAAAATTCCGCTGTGTACTATTTGAAATCTGGCTACTAAGCTAAAACCACAATTGACTTAATTAAGCCTCATGTACAGAGTGACATTTGGGAAGATGAGATTTTAGAAAACATAAAGGAAACCTTATAAGCCTTATACCATTTATTTGCTTCTATGTAACTCTAATGTTCTCCATCAGATCCTGGCAAAGCTCTGTGACATTTTACATACTGATTCTCTGGGGGAGGTTCTTCAGTGGCTGCTTCATGCAAGTTCAAAAGGTGAGAATAAGATAAGCCTTTATAAACACTGAAAGCAGTTTATTTTCAGAAATCGGGATTTGGTGATAACTGGTTTTCTACTTTGAATTTGCAAAGATAATGTTGGAATAGTATTTCCCCAATGTTTCAGTATCAGTCATTGAAGTCTTATATATATCCAACTGTATCCATACTGATCACTCAATGAACCCAAATCCATTATGTCCCAAATTGAATTCATTTGAGTGATGCAAAACACTTGCGTCCAGGGGCGGCTTTATTCCCAGCAAGAGCTGATTTGTGCTTCTCATCCAAAGTCCATACACTCAGACCTCTCCCTGGGCACATCTTCTGGCCTGCTGTAAATCCTTAACACAGTGCCTGTCTGTTTCCTCCCTTTGGGATAGATAGCACTAGCATAGCCTTCCAAATCCCAGACTTTAATAGTTCTGCCAATTCTCCACCAAAACCATCATCTCAGTCATCTATCTCCCAGTCTTCTTTGGGCCCTTCCTGGCCTGTTTCATGAAAACACATGTCCATCCCAAGTGGGACAACCACAAGTGGCATAAAGCAGCTGTCCTCAAACCTAGCTGGTCTTCAGACTGACTGAGGCAAAACCTCTGGGATGGGAGCTCAGAATCAGGGCACTTCTAATAAGCTACCAATTGATGCTGCTGATGCTGGTCTGGGGACCACTCTGTGGGAATCACAATGTTAGCAAGTACCAATGTATAAAGGATAGGCTAATAGCTTAAAATGGGGAACATTTTGGAAATAATTCCTTACCTCAGAAATTTAAGACAACTTGGCAGGCAATTGAGAATGTATTTTGGGAGCACAGGGGGTCTTTAGTTACTCTTTACTTTGTTTTTCCTTTTAAAGAATTTAACTTTTTAAAAATTACACAAGTAGAATTAGAATAAGCAAACCCAAAGAGTCAGAATCTAGAATAGAGGTTACCAGGGAATGGGGTGGGACTAGGGAATGGGAACTTAAGGCTTAAAATGTACAGGGTTCCTATTTGGAATGGTGGAAACGTTTTGGTAACGGATGTTGGTGATGGCAGCACAACATTGTGAACGTAATTAACGTAATGAAATACATATCTGAATATGATTAAAAGGGGAAATGTTAGATTGTATATATGGCAACAATTAAAAAAAAATAAAAATCAATGGAACTACACAATACAGTGAACCCTAAGTTAAATCATGGGCTATAATTAATTAGCACAATTATAAAAATGCACTAGCATCAATTGAAACAAATGTTCTAGACCAATGTAAAGTATTAATAACAGGGTGGTATAAGGGAATCCTGAATTTTATGCATGATTGTTCTGTAAACCCACAACTTCTCTAATAAAGAAAATAATAATATAAATTTTTTAAAATTACACAAGTAATAAATGCTTATTGTTGGGGTAAAAAGATGAATAGAAAAAAAAAGAAAAGAAAAAAGAAGAGAAAGAATAAGCAACAAAATTACCCCAGACATCATTTCCATAAACACTCTGGTGTAGATTCATCTACCCATGTTTGTAACTATTTATCAGTCTGCATTTTAATGAGCTCATATTGTACTTATTATTTTGTATGGGAATCCTTACATTTCTTCATTTGGTAGCCTTATAAGAATGGTTTTGTACTCAATATATATTTAAAAATTATCCAGCCATCATCCAGTATCAAGTATCTCAGCGAGTTAATACTCTGTGCACACTATAATGTCACAGTTCAACAGAAACTAGGTTGACAAGAACCAACTCTTTGCAAAAACCCTGATTCAAACATAGGTGCATATGCAGAAAATAGATTACTTTCGCACTGAGGTACTGTGTAAAAGAATCTTGTGTGTTAGTCGACATGATAATTAACAGTCCCCTACCTCTTCCTTCTTAAATCAGAAAAAGAGTGGGTTTCAGCTTTGGTTCATTCAGAGCTGGCTGAGATAAACTTACTGACTCACCACCGAAGAAACATCTCAAGAGAAAGAGCAGCAGAGACTGGGAAGCCACTCACAGTTAAACCATCCTCAAATTTACCAACAAAATCAAAAGTGCTGGCCAGATCTAAGGAAGGACATCAACAGGCCAGGTAATTAGACATAATGGCTGCCTAGAGAGCATACAGTCCATAAAGCCTTTGAATTCTCTTGTTATCTTCCCACTCAAAATGTTGAAGTTTTTAAGTCTCCTTGTTACTCAGTAAGTGACTACAATGTGTTATTTGTTGTCTTTGATTTTCATAAATTTAAGATGAGAATTGGTCTCAATCCTACTGTTTAGAGCATTTTTTGGCAAGGCTATGTCTTCCTTGACCAACAACCTTTATTTTTGAAGGAAATTCCCTCTCCACCAAAGGCAAAGCAAAATTAGCCCATCCAGAAATCTAAGAAAATATTTAGTTTAATGAAAAAAAGAATCAGTAAATCCAAAATTGGATTGTTAATATTTTGTTAAATGTATGTCACACAGTTTTAACAATTAAAAAATAGAATTCTTTACTTAATTTCCTCTGACATGCACCTGGGTACTGCCATGGGAGGGGGGGGATTATTAAAGGAGTTGGAAACTATGTCAGTAGACATTTTTCTTAAACCTTGTAATTTCAATCACAGAAAATACATATTTATGTAAAAGTCATGGTGAAAGAATGTTTTGTAAGATGTTAGTAAGCTAAGAAAAATATCTTATTGCTTTAAAATTAAAATTTGGAAAAAGCATAAAGCCAAAGAAAATAAATATTTTAAAAACTTAATGAAAAAACACACAAGTAAGTAGCACTTCAAAAAGCATTCAGACAAAAGGGAATTTGCATTGCAATTTATCTCTAACTTGAAGTTTCTCTAATATCAGAAACTCGGAGAAAGGGCCAGTCTTTCTATCTCAGTGACTAATATAAGAAATACTGTTCAGATATTTACTCAAAGTCAGAAGAATTTTTGATTGGGAAATAAATTTAAAATAAAAAAACACTTAGCTTGTTAATGACAGTGCCGACCACTGAAAAACTTGTACATATCCATGAAATTCATTTGCTTTTTCTCCAATTGATTTAGAGTGTCAAGTCAAGGATCTGATGGATATAAGGAAGTACCAAAAGGTTAAGTACAGTTTGATAATTACTGAGTTGGTATAAGAAAACCAGTAAGTATCTAACTACTTAGAAACTAAGATTTTAAAGATGTGTGGTTTTAAAGGAAAAAAAGTAAAATAAAATAATAATCTCCAATTAGACTCCTTAGGGATAGGAGTCTGAATTTTCCATAGAGATACAGGACAGCAGGAACTATGTAGATCTGGTCATCCCAATCCAGTCACAAGAGAAGCTCTGGATTGACAGAGGGTCAATGATCTCAGAGTTTTGGTTCTTTATAGCTTAACTGTCATGGAGGCAAATGATTTTCTCTGGAAATAAAAGCAACCAGAGAAAACAGGGCAATGGCAATCAGCTACAAGCAGATGAACTGTGAGACATCTAAAATACAAACAACAGTTTTGTGCCCTCACCAGAGGCCCAGCCCCAGATTGCATTTTCCCTAGCCTAAAATTTGGAGGAAGGGGAATCAAAGTCCTACTTTCGGGTTCAGAAAAAAACAACTAAAGCATCCGTATGGATTTGGCAGCTTCTATTTCTAAAACATGCATAGAAACAATGACAATAGAGTAATGACTATGAAGTATTTCTCCAAGTCTCAAACCAAAATCTGTCTTGTTAGTTCTACAAGTTCTCTTTACACCAGGAATGATATGGTAATCAATTGGAGTTCTCTGGGGTTACTCTGGGCCCTAGCAGGTTTTGTAGGCTCACCTTGGGTTAACCAAACCTAAAAGTTACTGCCATTAAGCAGTAGGTATACTTTTGGAAACAACCATGAAGACCTTGGAAAGATCTCATGAGTACAAATAATTTGTTTTAACTAGCTTGTCTATTCTCTTATTTTGTCTATCAGGACCATAGATTTTTCTCATTTCTCTCAATTGTGTCATTCTTGCCCACCACACTTATCACCAACTCTAAAGCATTCCTACCAAAATCATGTTTGTTTCTGAGAGTGAGAGAGCATATCCTGCAAGTCACAGAACAAAAAGTTCATTGGAGATGAGCAGGTGATAAGAAAAAAAGATAAGAATATATTCTTTTGTGAGTTTTGGGTACAATGGATTTACCTAAACTTCATATAGTTTTGCGTATCATGTGCTATCAAAACATGGCAAAAGCTGTTTGTTACAATTACAGTATGGTCTTATTTAGATTTTTTCTGTTTCAGAGACTGAGCACAAGCCTCCATTATTTATAAGAAAAAATAAGATGAAAATTCCCGTTGCAGAATATTTCAGCAAACCAAAGTCTCCTCCCAGGCCTAAAACCCAGGAAAGCATATCAGCAAAACAAGGAAACAATCTTTGTCCTCAAAGAGGGTTTTATCCTTTTACATACCAAAGTTAGAAATTCTAGACTGGACTAATTCTTTCTTAAACTTTACCTTCACTTTGTTACAGCATCAAGCTGTTTCTTAAAAAAATATTGTTGGTATCAAGGAATCCAATAAGTTCTCTTTATGGTGGCAGGTGTAAATCTCAAAGCACCTGTATATAATACTATTATATAAATATTAATGGCAACAATATTTATGTTTGTGGTTAATTTTAACGCTATGTGTAAAAGAAATGTTTTTATGTGTGTGTGTAATGCATATAATACACACACACACACACATTTCCAGTCTTGCACTATTAGTATTAACTCAAAAGCATAGGGCCATGATACTACAAAAACCATCCATAATCAGAATTAGGCAGTTAGTTTGACACCTATCCCAAATTCTGTTAAGAGAAAAAATTCAGTGATTGCTCCAAAACTTTGAAAATGCATAGCAAAGGAGGAACAGATATGGGCTTGATAGTCTAAAAGAAATGAATTAAGTCTATCAATCTCATTCTTCCTAAAATCACTACATTCCTTTGAAGTAACTAAATTGAACATGAAATCTGCAGAGTAATAGTGGGTAACCCCCAAAACAGAATATTCTGGTAGACTTAGAAGAGATTTCTGAATATCTACCTCCACAGGTAAGTAGCCAATAAATCAGAAAAGACATAGCTATGAACATAAAATAATAAAACTGAAGGTCAGAAGGCACATTCTGAAGAAGAATACAATCCAGGAAATGGAAAAAAATGAAGATATAATAATAAAGTAAAATTCCCTAGAAATTCTTGCAGTTTACAAAAACTTTTTTAAAAAGCACAAATTTAAATCTCCTTGTGCAAAAACAAAAAAGTTTTCTTACAGAGTGGAAAGAACTAAGCATTTAGCTTTTTAAATAAAAATGTTTTTAACTCACAACAGAAATAAGAAAAAATAAATTTCTTCCAATTCTAAATATTCAATGAAGCACCTCAATTTCTCCTAATTTTTCCTAAACTAAAAGAGAAACAAATAACATTAGTATAATATAGAGTTCACTGTAGATTTGGTGCTATTTTCTTTATCCTGCTTTTCTTCTTCATGTGCTGATTCTAGTTCATTTCTGCTATATTCCTCCTCACTGGAATCACTGTCCAATCCAACTTCAACCTTGACAGATTTCTTGTCACATGAAGAACTTTCACAGGCTTTGTCTGTAGGAACAGCTCCTTTCCGTTGAGGTAAGATAGTAAAAAATGCTTCTTGCCAGTCTCTTGTTTCCAGGTATTCCAGAATAATCTCAAATACTGTAATAAAGACAAACTTGATTCATTTCTTAGCCAAGTTCATCTTAATGTTACATGCTGCATTTTAAAATACATTGTCTTTAGGACATTTTAAAATATTGTGTTAGGAGTGTTAGTATATCCTAAATGTCCTACTACTTCGTTCCATCTCTTCTTTCTCCTACTGGCTGCCAGGACTGTCCCAAGGTCCTGAAGTCTCTTCCAATTCCTAAAGTTTTTTCCAATTCCTAGAGTTTTTCCTCAATTCATTTCTTAAGTTTACCATCATTAATTATAATCAATCGACAGGGGACCTTTTTAATTTCTTCCTATTCTTTATCTTTATTATGTGCTAACATAAAACTAGAAAAAAAAAAAAAAAGGTTAGAATTAATCTAATTTTCTTCTCTCCCCTCTATTTTTCCTATAAAGAAAGCAGGAAGCTTCCTGCTTTTTTTTTCTGCTTTTTTTTTTTTCCTAGTAATAAAGAATATTAATACTGGATCCAATATACTCACTTTAATATATAGCTGAAGGGTTAATTTGGATTCCTTTGCAGAAAAGCAATTTCCATTATATATCAAAGGTTTCAGAAGAAATCATTCCCTGAATCAATAATTTCATTCAAATTACTCCCTAGAGCCTGCTATATAGAAAGTATGTAGCACATAATAAGGGCTCAATAAATAGTTGTGTACTGACCAAAAAAAAAAACAAAAACAAAACCCAAAAATTCCCTACAAAGACTTAGGTACAAGGATATCCATTAACCATCGTAAAAAGGAAAAAAAAAAAATCAACAATAGGCCAATGGTTAAATTATTGTATATTTAGGTGATGGAATATTACATAGCTATTAACATGACAAATTTTTAACAACTTTATCTCCAGGAAAGTACAATATTTTCTAACTTCTCTAAAACTTAAATGTAACTCTTTTTTTCATAATGTTCACTCAGATATATTTTTAGTTTTACCACTTTATAGCTTACCATGATTAACTGCCAAAACTTTTCGACTATTCATCTTCACAAAGTTTGCAAGGGGGAGCTGTGCATGATCGATTCCATGATCTGATGCTTGTTTATATGTGAGTCCCTAAAACAAAGACACTGAATTAACTAGGAACATTACTTCAAATTAATATTTGAAGTATAAATAATCCTTAGAGATAACTTTAATCCAGAAAATATTATCTGAAGAATTTTGAGTGTATATATGTGTGTGTATTTTTAATTGCTAATTTGGAAATATTCTCTTGACACCTAGTCAAAACATGTAGGGCATCTGGTTTAACCTCCTCAATTTACCAATGAAGAAATCAAAGATGTTAAGCTGCCTTCAGAGTCACAAAGCTTCTCAGTAGCAGTACCACAAGAAAAACCTAGGTCTCCTACATCTTAACTCAAATAACTTTTCATCATTCCACACTGCCTGTCACTCAAAACCTTTTTTTTTTTTAAAGATTTATTTATTTAGCCCCACCCCACCCCCATTTGCAGTCGCTGTCTGCTCTCTGTCTATTTGCTGTGTGCTCTCTGTGTCTGTTCCTCTTCTCTTTAGGAGACACTGGGAACCGAACCTAGGACCTCCCATGTGGTAGGGGGAAGCCCAATCGCTTGAGCCACATCTACTTCCCCTCAAAACCTTTAAAAATAGTCTAGGGGGCGGATGTGGCTCAAATGGTTGGGCGTCCGTCTGCCATATGGAGGGACCTGGGTTCGATCCCCGGGACCTCCCGGTAAAATAAAATAAAAAAAAATTGTCTAATAAACTGAAGTCTTAGGATCATCACTGTCTCCATAAATGTAAATATATATATAAAATAGATAAAACTAAGTTTCAATTATATACCATAAAGGGGCATAAATGGCAAAGATAAGTTAAATAAATAAAAATATGAATGGAAAAATAAAAACTACCTAAAAATTTTATTTTTTGTCAATACAATTCAATGTTGAATGTGAATTTCATTTCTTCTCAAAATCTAAAATTAAAATCCTTGAAGCTTAGGTCTAATAAGGACACAAATGGCCAAAATCAAGAGTACAGGAGAAAGGAGGGCTAAATTTCCCAACACCAACAACAGTTTGCACAATTTGGGGGCCAAATAATTGATAGTAGATTGAGGCAGATGGTTTTGAAAGCATGATCAAAGGAGCATACAACACTGGAGATGAAAATTTGGTTCTAAAATATATTAAAATAGAACTTTTCCACTATAGATAAAACTCCCTTTGATATTAGAGCTACACTGTCCAATTGGTAGCCACATGTGACTAGTCATATTAAAAGTTATTACAATTTTATCAAGATAGCAGCATAAGATGCTCCAGGGTACCATTCCATTAAAGAAACTTTGAACAATTAGTAAAAACTGGCAGAGGCAACTTCCTCAAAACTCTGAAAAACAGTTAAAGACTTGTAGTAACTAGATAAGGGCTGTATCAAGAAAAAGCAGCTTTAAAAACAGTAGGACAAACTCATGGTACCCTTGCTGGCTCTTCCACTAATCCCATCCTGACATGGTATGAAGACAGCCTGAGCTCCCATTGTGGGTCTCTGTCCCTGCCAGACAGGGATAATACTGGTGTGCCTACAAGTCAGTACCAATCTATCAGGGGGCAGCCTCAAAGATTAAAGCAGGAAACTCATCTCTAGCTTCCCCTCCCCAAATTTGCCCTACAGGCAGGATCAGATTGGAGACAACTAAAACAATGTAAGAAACAATTAACTCAAAGCAGCCTGGAGCAAAGGATTACCTGCTTTAAGTCATTCCATGGAGCTCCCCAGAGGGGAACAATGTCTATTTCATAGGGAGTAGAGGAGGCATTTAGAAAAGAAAGAGGACCCTGCACTTCACAATCACCTCAGGAGGCTGATCTTCTTGGTAACAGGATTAAACTCTGAATGAAAGCACCAGTCAATGTAGAGCCAATTTGCAAAGACTGTGAAAGATGTTTTTTGTATTGGCTTGCTTTTGTTAGCTCCTGGCAATCAAGGAAATCTCTATCATATCACCAGAGCACTTTGGAGCTATCTGCCTTGTTTCAAATACCTGTTTTAACAACTAGCAGTACTGAATCTAAATTTCTCATTGCCCTGTGTTCCCCAGCTGTAAAGGGGATAATTATAGCATTGACCTTACTGGGTTGTAGTGAGGATTATACAAGCCAATACATGTGAAGTGCTTTGCTTAGTTAGAAAGGTGACTGACACATAGTAGGCGCTCAATAAAGATCAGCTACTACTGATGTTATCATTACTATCAAGAAACTCTGATATATCAACTTTAAGTACAAGCAAAAGCAAAAATAAATGCTTAAAAGCACCTTGTGATGATTGTGATCTACTAATCCTCCAATTACATAGGCCTTTGATTCATCTAATTCCTTTAGTACATTAGGTGAATCTGATGTAAGATAAATCAGGTCTTCTTTCTTTATGAATTCACTATAGTGCTCTGGTTTGATGTGGATATCCTTTAAGACACAAGGGGAAAGATTACTAATTAGTATGGTTTTGTAAAGTTGACTAAAAGCGATTATTCTCTTTTCCCAAGACAAACACATACAAAATGAAGTCTGAAAGAACATCAATATAATGTATGATTTAGAACCTACTATTTCAACTCCTTATTACTTTACCCTTTAATTATTGAAAAGAGCCTTCTAATTTTATTTCCCTCTCTTTGTCTTCAGACTCCTCCAATCTACTTACAAACACAGATAGTGGCTCATTTTCTAAAAACACTACTCAAAATGTTTCACCTTTTTCTAAAATCCAAGCTACTCAACTTATTAACTAACTTTTTCCTAAATATGGCACTAACCTACCTTTTCAACTTTATCTCTCATAGCTCTAATCCTACAAGAAAAAAAAAGTATTTTTACTGGCACATACTTGCTCATATTGTTCTCCAATTACTTCTTCTCCATATATTCATTTAAGGCCCATTCAAGTTATATGAATTACCAGAAGGAAATGGCTTATAAATTTAATAAATGCCATAAGACTTTTTCTATAAAGGTACAATTCTTCCTTCAAAACTGTTAGATCAAAGGCACAAGACTGAACAACAGCTAACAGGATTTTGCAAACCACATCAATAGAATAAAGATACATCAATGGGTTCAGATGAATTTACCTATAATTTTTAAGGAAATCAAGAATGAAGCAGAATTCTCTCCTAAAATATATAATCTTTTGGTTCATAAAGAGCCACTTTTCTGAAAGACAGTATATCACAAATTTGACCCCTATACCTGATAAGGGCCTTAAGAAGCATCTGAGTAACTATAGACCAGTGAATCTTACATCTCTCGGACAAACTGTTGGTATAAATAATAAATTTAACTGAAAGTACACCGACTCTAACTTACTGCATTATTTATTGAGAAACTAAACACAAATCTACAAGATGTGATAAACGTACTTGAAACTTAAATAGCCTTTGAACATATTTCATACTATAGGTAATTAATGAAATAAATGCAACCATTATGAGATTATTGGGTGTGAGAGTGAAAATTTGTCACTGTGAGAACTAGCTCTGAAAAATAAAGAAGATAAAAATAACACAGTACTTCACTGAATAGGATTATAGTACCTCATGGATACTAAAGGCAATCTTATCAGTCATCTTTACAAAGGACAGAGAACAATACAGTCCAATAGGGAAAAAATGCAAGACATATGTAATTTTAAATTTCTAGTAGGCACATTAAAAAAATGGGGAAGCAGATGTGGCTCAAGTGATTCACCTCCCGTCTACCATATGGGAGGCCCCGGGTTCGATTCCCAGGGCCTCCTGGTGAAGGCATCCTGGCCTGCATCTGCGCAGCACCCGCATGGAGTGCTGACGCAGCAAGATGGCTCAACAAAGGGAGACAAGCAGACACAGAAAAACGCATAGCGAATGGACACAGCAGATAGCAAGCATGAGTGGTGGGGGGGTGGGAATAATAAATAAAATAAATCTTTAAAAAAAAAAAGGTGAAAATGTGAAATTAATTTTAATAGGACATCTTATTTAACACTGTATAGAAAAAATGTTGTCATTTCAACATATAATGAATATTTTTTTAAAATTACCAAGGAGGGAGCAGATGTGACTCAAGTAGTTGAGTGCCCATCTCCCACATGGGAGATCCCGGGTTCAATTCCTGGTGCCTCATAAAGAAGACAAACAACGAGCAGACAACAAGCAGACATTGAGCAAAAACAACGAGCAGATGAGAAAAAAACAATGAGCAGACAACAAGCAAAAACAAACAAGCAGGGAGCAGTTGTAGCTCACGCAGTTGAGCGCCTGCCTCCCACATGGGAGGTCCCAGGTTCACTTCCTGGTGCCTCCTAAAGAAAATACAAACAGACAACAAGAAAACAATGAGCAAAAAACAACAAGCAAAAAACAAATGACAACGAGCAAAAATAATAAGCAAAAAAACAACAAACAAACAGATGAGGGAGCCACTGGAGTTGGGGGGGTATAATTGCCAAGGAGATATTTTACATTCTTTTTGGGGGGGGGTACTAAGTCTTCGTAATATAGCATGTATTTCATATTTACAGCATATCGCAATTCAGATGAGTTACATTCAAGAGCTCAACTGCCACTTGTGACTAGTGGCCACCATGTTAAACAGTGCAGGCTTTGAACAAACAATGCAGATTATTATATGTCCAAATTTTGGAATGACTTCACTTTTATAGGTAATGTATGGATAGCCAGTATGCTAGAGAAAAACTGTATAAAGACCATTCAAATTTCTGATTTTTCATATATTTTACAGTTGGCAGTAAAACGGCAGGTGATATTTAATAAGAACAAGTACAAAATCAGCAACTTCTTCTCACGATCTTCTTTAGTTTCTCCCATACATAACCTTAGATTTATGTATGAGTGACACAGGGCTCGGAGACTGCTGACTCCTACATTCAGTAGTATTATGTAGAATCTATGCAAAAATGTCAACATTTATAAGCATTACACTACTTGAAATTAGGTAATAATCTGTTTTAATTACCTTCCAGTTGACCCATCCTTTGTCATTTTCATCCATGTTCTTTTTCAATTGGCCTCCATGGCTTGTCAAGTAAAACTGATGTGATTAGTACAGACAGAAGGAAAGAGAGAGCAAAATGATTAAGTCCAATATTTTATTTCACAAATACACTCACCTAATCATCAATGAATCACAAAATATATTCATTTCTACTGCTCTAAAAACTCTCTGCTTCCATGTCCTATTCCCTTCCTTTTGCCACCACTGGTTTTTTGTTTTGTTTTGTTTTTAAATCAATTCCAAAGTATTCATAATATATCTTTGATTCTAAATCCTGACACCTATTTCAAGTCTGAATCAAGGGTGAGAAGGGGTCTATTACAGGTGAAGATGAGGACACAGATCTTTCATAGAAGTGTGAAGAGTCCATGGGAATATAAAATTACTACCACTTGGTAAAAAAACAGTCAACCAAAAATATATTAGGAGTTCCTGGCTTTTAACACCAATAAGCCACTGTTAATTTTTAGGTTACCCAGAATTCAAATAAATTCAATATGAAAAAAAGACTCTCTCTTAGCAGTAGAACTAATCTGCACAAATCACTTCCTCACTCCAATCGAAAAAAATACCTTTCAACATTATAAGAGCCAAGCTATTATTATTTTCATAATCTACCAATAGTTTAGAAAATAATTAAAGCATGTTCTCTTCAAAACTCCAAACAACCAGTTTTTTCATACTATTAGGACTGATCTACAACCTTCAGTGATTCAACAGGAAACTAAAAGCCTTGAAGAAGACAAAACCAACCAACCAAATACCATAGCATGCATCAGGCAGGGGCAGTATTCCCCTTTAGGAGAGAAAGAAATTGAGAGCTGAGAACTGGTAAGGAAATATGTATATATCTTATTACAAAGAAGTTCAACTAAATAGCACTGTACAGGTGGATATGCACAAGATTAAGGATGACTGAGAAGAGTGAGTATCTGAGAATGACCTAAGTGAAAAGATGTTTAAAATATCTTACTTTATTTCTGTAGAAAAAGAAAACAGATCTCAAATAGGAATAAAGGAAGATTACCTATGAGACTTACAAAGGCCACTGCCTTGGAAGGTATAAAGGGAAACGAGTCTTTGTTTAAAATTCTTGAGACATACCTGCACAGGATGCAATGCACGTCGGTTTTCTGCATAACATCGTTGAATCTGCTTATGAAGTTTCTTAATGTCCTATAAAAGAGTGCATTTCCTTTTTACAGTAGAGTTATCAAAATCCATCTATGGCCATTCCACAATCATAGTGGAAAAAGAATAAGCAGAGGTGTTACTAGAGAGGTACAATTTTTCTTGTGAAATACAAACCCATCCTGATAATTTTCATTCAATTTCCTATACACTAAAAAAAATAACTACTAAAGTTAATACTCCGTAAATGACCCACAATTTCATATTTTATATCTATTTAAAATGCTGGTTCGTGAAAATATCTATTCTTTTTAAAAGCCAACAAAAAAACTTTTAGAACCATGCTATTACTATTTAGATGCCTTACCAATGGTTGGAGAAATAATTAAAGCACGCTCTCTTTACTTGTATTTTCCAACAATCAGTTTTCTCAAACTATTAAGAATTCTATTAAGCCAATCATATTTCCTATTTTCTTCTTTTTGATTAAGAAAAATAGCAAAAAACAAATCTTTTAGATACATATGTTGTTGAGTTTTATAATCAAATTATATAGTCTTCCTCTGTGTATTTGTATATATATATATGTATCCGTATACATTCATCTATACATACACATACATATATGAAACAATTTATTAGTAAATTTAATTTTGGGGACAAAGACTTTTAAAAATTTGATTTTAGGTACACTTTAGCACATAAATCTATATCAAAGTGGTATTACATATCAAGGCGAGAATGAGTTAGCCTAGCTCACCAAAAGTATTTTTCTGACAATGATTCATGATACCTTTAATACCATCAAGTCATCAAAACTACAGTCAATGATAAGGCGAAGTGCACTGTGAACAACATCTCTCCGAACACGTTTTCTATCATTTCCATTGGAGTTTGATTCCAGCTGACATTGTCGCTCTAATTTTTTCCTCGTGCGTTTTTCTTTCCGCTTTTGTCTAAAATTAGTAGTTGAAATAACTTTAATGTCATTTTACATTCAAATATTCAGAAATAAATATTAATATATATATAATATATAAGAAATAATAAATTTTTTAAATCATTAGGTTGAATCATATGAAATTAGCCTATCATGGGTCAAAAATGGTCAAATAGCAGCAATTTCACTTGATCCATTTAAAAGCTTTAGATAATAAAATGAGTTTGCAAAAATAACCTATAGCTTTCTATCCAAATCGTTAACTATACTACTCAATAGTTTAATTTCTTCTCTGGTTTCACATTACTTATTCTAATAAAATTTATAAATATCAAATTTGAGAGTTAGAATGAATTTTATGTTCATCGTTCTTCCCCTATGATTTTCAAGCAATGTTTAAATATTATAGAAAGAAAGCAAAATAAAATTGTTTGTAAAAAATAAAACTCGCCCACTTTTTCTCTTATCTATGTCACCTATAGTTTATTTTCTACCAGTAAATCTTGGCATTATAAAATAATAGCTTCAGCCTCTTTTCACTGAAACTCGCAATGGTTCTTCTAGCAAAATTAAAGTTAGTAAAATTTTGATCTTCACGAGTTGGTTATTTGTGTTCCATATCTATGACATGGCTACTAACTATACCCTTATTTAAGTCATTTGTTTCAGAAATTATGTTCCCACTCACAATAAGTTCTGGGTGGGAAAACGTGGTCAATGCAAATTTATCAATACTGCTAAAAAAAAATAATTCAAAGCATATACAGTTTTAATAGCCAAGCAACAGTGTTAGTAATATTGATAGCTCCAATTCTCAGTAATAAAACTACTTTTAATGTGGGAAAGGGCTTTTTACAAGGACCAACGTTCCATAGTTCTAGACACAGGTAGAGTATATGCATCTTGGAACACATACTTGCGGAGTTCTCGTTGTTCTTCCCATTGTTTCTGTTTTATTAGCTTCTTCATTTGTCGTTTAGATATAGGTTCGAACTCTTCACCCAATTTTAGCTTCTGACTCTCCCCTTGATCTTCATTTACATCTTGCTTTCTTTCAACATTAGAAGTCTCAATAAATGCTGGTAACATTTCAGATGACATTTTTGGTGCTTCTGAAAAATTGAAAATCAACTTTGACATGAACAGATAATTTACACACACACACTAAGAAATTAAAAAAAAAAAAAAAGACCAATAAATGTAACTAAAACGAAACCTTATTAGTAATACATAAAAATACAAATTTAGACAATTAAATGGCAATACATGGCAAAGCTCACTTAAATATAATTTAGTATCAATTTATTAGTAAGTTGGTAAAGGTCTGGAGAAATGGGTGTTTTCATACACTACTGGTGATCATGGTACAATTTTTCCAGAAGGCAAAACAGGAATATGTTTCAAGAGCTTTAACATGTTCAGAACCTTTGGTCTGGTAATTTATTTTCTTAGAATAAATTCTTATAAGTGAATCAGAAATGCACACAAACCTAATGCACAAGGGTATGTATACTACAGTGTTATTTTTAATAGTGAAAAATAAAAAACTACTTGAATGTCATCAAAAGGGATAATAAATTACAGCTCATCTATTATATGGCCTGGAGTACCAAGCAGCCAGTAAAAATAATATTTCCCAAAAATAATTAGTGGTAAGGGAAATAATTATAATAAGTTAAATTTATATATACATATATTATGTCCAATTTTGTTTTTAAAAGCATACATATATATGCTTAATTATTACACATGGTTTTCTGCATTTTCTAAAATTCATATAATAAAAATACCTTGGTTTTAAAAGAAAAAAGTGTTATTTTAAACAAATCTTTTTTTGTAGTATTTGTTTAATGCTGTGGAACTAGGGAAATAAGAATATTACTTTCATTATCTAGGTATATACTCACAACAGGTTTTTAACAAAAGATATGCTACAGATTTTTAAACATCCAGACAACAAATCTGGATAACCTCTAATACAATTAATTGTAAATATGTAATTGCAAATGTTCCACTTTAATCATGGCTAAAAAAAAAAAACAAAAACATGGAAGTTGGTAATATAATCAGTCTGGCCTCCTAGAATGCTATATAACAGTCATTTCAAACTTCTTTATTTGGATTTAACCACACACATCTCTATACCTACTAACTAGAACTGAACTTGGCCTCAGAATTAGGGAAAGGGCTAGAAATACTAAGATTTCTTTTCCCTTTAATAGAGTATTAAGACCAAGCCTTAAAAATGTATGTTATTTATCCCTTCCCAAGACAAAGCAAAATTATATGATCCTTCTCACAGAAAGCGTTAACAAATCCCTACAGAGAGGCTATCTAAAGGAAGGAAAAAAAAAAAAATCCCCACAATTTAAATAATGGAAGGACAAAATCTTTGCAGAACATAATTGAAGCAGTAGCTTTTGTTATATGGTTCTTGCATTCTTTAAAACTGCAATGTTATAACAGGACTATGAAGATAACAAAGCAAATTTAGAAACTACCAAATTTTGACTGACAGACAAGAATTTTAAGATATGTCCTTTGAGGGCTACAGCAAAGACACTGGCATTTTACTAAGTCACAAAACTTCTAAGAGGAGGAGAGAACCATCTAGTAATCTGAGTAAGAGTTCACAAATTTTCCTTATTCCACTAACCAAATAGTATTCTTAGTCTGGAGGAGTAAAATTACTACTCAAATTTGATTTTACACTGTAGTCTATGCAGACAGGAATGATCTCTATTTCTGCCAGTACCAGCACAGTGCCTGGTGTACTTAGCAGGTACTTATTATATATTGGTGGAACAATTATATATTGGTGGAACAAATAAGTGAATGAGATATGATAAAGGATTTAAAAATGTAATAAAAATCACAAACATTAATTCTTACTGTATGTACTCCAAAGACTTTATCATCTAATTTAATCCTATAAAACAATCCTATGAGGTACATAGTACTATCTCTATTTTACAAAGGAGAAAACAGAATAAGGTTAAATAGGATCACAAACCTACTAATAATCCCTAAACAATAAAGCACAAAGTACTTAAATTACTAAATATTTGTTGAATGACTAAAAGAATAAAGTGAGTGAAAGAGGATTCAAACCCAGATCTAACGCTAAAGGCATTGTCTTAATATACCTCTAATAATCCAAAACCATAGAAAATAAGGGCTTCCTACGAGCCTATAAGCTGTGTTGCTCCAACCCTGTTGATAGAGGGTTCTGAGAAGACCTGTGTCACTGAAGGATAAGTAGACAGTTCTATTCCTAGGCTTTTTTTTTTTTTTTTTTTTTTTAAGATTTTATTTATTTATTCATTTATCCCCCCCTTGCTGCTTGTGCTCTCTGGGTCAGCTAACCATGCCGTGCGGGCGGGCCTGCCTTCACCAGGAGGCCCCGGGAACCGAACCCGGGGCCTCCCATATGGTAAACGGGAGCCCTACTGATTGAGCCACAGCCGCCTCCCTATTCCTAGGCTTTTGAATCAAAAATTTGGGAAAGATTTCTTGGAGATGGTTGACTGAAGTTTGTGCTTTGAGGCACTCTGCCCTCCGATCTTGAAATGCATGACAATAATTGATAAAATATAAAAAATGAGGGGGGCTGATGTGGCTCAAATGGTTGGGCGTCCGTCTCCCATATGGAAGGACCTGGGTTCAATCCCCAGGAACTCTTGCCCGGGCAAGCCCCAAGCCCCCAAGCCCCCGAGCCCTGCGTGAGGGCACGCTGCCAGGGCCCGGGTGCGGGCATGCCAGACCCCGCTGGGCCATGCAGCAAGACGATGACGTAACGGGAGAGTGACACAAGGCAGAGCCAAGAAAAGACGCACTGAAAAACAAGGAACTGAGGTGGCGCAGGTGGCAGAGTGCCTCTCTCCCACATCAGAGGTTCCCAAGATCGAATCCCAGTGAAGACAGGAGAAGGATGAGAAGAGAGGGCAGGAAACAGACACAGAGAATTGCCCGGTGACAGAGAATTGCCCGGTGAATGGACACAAAAACAGCAAAAACGGGGGAGAGGGCGGGGGTTAAAATGGATAAAAGTAAATAAATCTTTTAAAAATGGTACCGATGGAAACCAAAATCAGGAAATGGAAAACATATCATTCCTGCAGGAATTGCTAGACAACGGTAGCTGGGAGTTTTCACAGCTTTAAAGTAGAAAAAGTAGAATACTACAAGATGGGATGTGAGATAGATGACCAGAAATCAAGGGTTAGAGTGGGCCTTCTTCTATGAAAGAAGCATGAAAACAGGTACAATTAGACTGATTTAGAACAAGCTGAGTACTTGGGGAAGCACAGAGGAAGCAGATACAGCTTCTCAGCTAGGATGTAGGCCAAGCCATGAAGTAACGAATAAAACTATAATACTACGTGATCAGAATTCTGAACCAGCCATATAAGAATTGCTGTGAACTGAAGCACTGGAAAGGGTCATGGGTGGAAGCAACCATAAAATCAGTATCAAATAGAGAGGTGATAGAATTTCATTCACAATGCAAGGTAAAATTACAAAAAGAACTGATTTAAAAATAAATCCAACAAAATCAATGCACTCTATACCAACAGAAAATAGAGAAAAATAAGTTTAGTTGGAATCTTTCAAAGAAATCATAATAAGGTAAGCATTCAGTTTAAGAAACTAGAGGAAGGGGAACTCAATATGCCTGAAAAGATGAGAAAGAAGGAAACTTAAAAATACATATTGTGATTCTTAGGTTCATTCTTATTTTACTTATCCTTTCACAGTACGTTAAATAAAATTCAGAAGTGCCTGCATCCAAAACAATTTATCAACTTTATCAGAGAAAAGGTAAGCCCCACTAAGAAAATATGCAAACTTAAAAGAAAAATTAAAATTCACAGGAAACAAATTGTTCATTATGAAGCAATGACTAATATTGGAAGAGAACATGTCCGGTCATCGGTGTGGTTTTTTTGGCCAGTTTTCTATCTTGTTTAAACCGCCAAGTGTTGATTCACTCTATAATGTGAAAATGTTTTATAGCATATGTACAAGAGAGGGAGCTTTTGCTTTTCCTATCCAAGAAATCTCAAGTTAAATTTAACTTGGCCTATCATTGCTACTAATGTTTTTAAATAGCCAATCAAATGCAAGGAAAGGCCAGGAGCTAGTTAACTTCCCCACACCCCCAGCTTGTTCAGATTCCCTGTTCAGTAAAATATGGCATTTTACTATGCATACTTGCTTTCTAATCATTGTATAGTTTTTGCCATAGTTTCTAAGCTCTGGCAGTTTTGCAGTTTGCTTCTTTTCTTTGATGCAGGGAAGCCTAAAGTACACTTTCATTCATTTATTCAATCGAGTTGAACAAATATTTGTTAACACGTTTTTGTGTAGTAATTGTAGAAATACTTGCCTGAAATTTAGTTGGCTTTATCATAAAATAATTTGATGGGGGTTCATTTGGTAACTGAAATAAGTTATCAGGTCATATAAAACTGAAACCTGGATAAATAAGACTAAGGCCATTTGGTGTGGGATTAGTTGTGTCTTTTCATGGGTTTTATCGATTGGGCTAAAATAAAATCCTCAAAATTTACGAAGACAGCTTCTATTCCAGAAAGATCCAAACGAATGTTGGAGTAATTGCAGAATGGAATTAAATGGCCTGACAGTGGTGGGAAAAGAGTATCCTTTAAAAACGGGCCCGCCAAATCTGCACTAGAATGAGGGTTTTTGTTCAGCTAAAACACATGGGATAAGGGAGGGAAGTAGTAGGATTAGAAAGAAAGTCATGTTATTCTATTTATAACTTTAAGGGGGGGGGGGATGACGAATTTTAAAATATTTCAGTGAAATCAATTAACACCTCGGTCTTCCAAAAATCGTCCTCAGACCGCCACCATGAAGCCGAACGGCACCAGCAGCAACTTCCCTTCGGGCCCCCTCTACATTCCCAGCGGCGCTATGGCAGCCCCTCCCTGGAAAGATTTGGTAAGGCAGGTTTAATGAAAGAAAGCGACTTGCCCATGGCCTCTAGCCACAAAACAGCAGAGTCGCGACTAGTTTTCTTGCCCTTCAGAGACCTGGTTTCCCTCCAACCACACTCATACTCTTCACACATTAAGGGCCCGATCCGGACCCTCCCAAACAAAAGTAGACCGAAAGCATCCCAGAGCAGCCGGCCACCCTCCCATCTCCGTCACCCTCCAGCAGACGCACGCTAGAGGCGGGACTAAGCAGCAGTCAACTAATGGCTCAGAGGGCCGCGGGGACGCGCTCGCTCCACCGTCACTTCCTTCGAGAACCGGGTCGCTACAGCTACTTCCACAGTCCCGTTCCCCTCTCCCCCGGAAGGCCTTGTTCAGCTAAGAGCGAGCGAGCCTCTTTTGCACCCAGAGAGTAACAGATGGCAGGCCTGCACCATCCAAAGTGCCAGGAATTTTACCGAACTGAAGTGCAGACGAGGAATATGAGAGCAAGCGCAGGAAGCCGTTCGGAGTAGTCTTTGTGCTGCTCACGAGTCCTTCTTCGGAAACTTCAACTCCCAGAGGCAGGGGTGGTAGCTACACGTTGGGGGCTGCGGCGGTTACGTATTACGTCATAGAACTGCGCCAACTCGGGGACCTGAGTCGGGGCAAAGGGAGGGGGATTTCAGGGGGGGGGGATTCCATGGGGGGGGGCTTGGGGTTAGAGTTAATGGCTGTGCGAGTGCGGGCTTGATTAAAATGTGAAACACTGAGGAAAGAGGGTTCATACTATTTTGGGAATGAGGAAGATCTCTCGAATAAACTATCCCTAATTTATAGAGAAGTGGTTGTCAGTACTTCATGATTTCACACAGTTCAAGTGGAAAATCAAATTTAAAAAACAAGTCAAATACACGAGATTCATTTAAATTTAGAGTTTCTAAGTCTTTTTTCTTACAGCCATAAGCCTTAGTCTCCATTCATTCCTTGCGCTATTTTTCCTGTGCTGTTTTGCAAAGCATCAGGTGACATTTCATTGTTTACAGTACCTGACCTTATATAACCATTTTGCTATATATAGACCACGTCAACGGAGGGACGTAATCCCATAGATTGTCGCTTTCTATTTGGTTTTTCATTTGGCTCTACTTCTAACCGGTGATTACTGCAGAGTGTGGAAAAAAAAAAAAAAAAAAAAAACGTTTGAAATTTTGATAAACTGACATCTCAGTATGAAGAGAATTCTGAAGTAAATATTCTTGGTGTTTGAAGACATGCTTGAATATGTGTGAAAGCTTTAGTGCAATAGAAAATTAAAATCAGAATTTCAGATTCTCTATAAGAATTGAAATTTCTCTGAGTTTTTAGTCAAAACTGAAGTCACTCTGGCTTTCAACTCTCAAAGTTTATTTTAAAAACTATGTCAGCTATTAAATTGTCGGTCACTGTTTCTTCCTCTCCTCAAATCTTAAGATGTCTGTTAACTGAGCATTGGCAACAAAGTCTGCATCCATTTCTGATATGTTAGTAGGACATCTTTTTTCAGCTACCTCCATATCAGGGCAAAGAGTAGCTGAGGGAGGATTAGTAATTGGATATGTAGCCCTTCACATGTAGGACATTAAATTCAAGCTGGCATAGGGATATGCCAAATCTTTTAACAGCTGTTCAGTTGCCATGAGGGTGTGTTTCATGAATTTTTTTTTTTTTTTTTTCATATTAATACCTGGCATCCTTAGATATTTAAACTAAAGTTTTTAAGTAACATATAACACATAAAGAAAATCCTCATATGTTAATAGTGCAGTTAGAATACATTGTCTTTTGACACAGCCACTTAACTTTGTAGTTACAGGTGCAAATTTTAAAATGATTCTAGCAGCAATCCAAAGTCAGCACCAAAAAAGTACCAGCAAAAACAGGCAATTTAACCAAAGATTGAAGTATTAAGAAAGTTTGGAATGTTGACATCAAGTGATACAACAGTCTTGTTTTCATTGATTGATAAAATTCATGTGTTTATTTATCTGACACAGATTTATGGAGTTCCATGCTTTTTGACTTGTTATTGGGGATACAAATATGACTAAATCACAACCTCTGTCCTTAAGAAATGCTTACTCTAGTGGGAGAGCCAGTGGTAAATAAATGCCATAAAACATAATTAGCCTGAGATGCCTATACCTGGAAAGGTACAACTAAATGCTCCTGAAGGCAGGAGGCATAGTTTCAGAGATTGAATAATTTTGCTTTACCTTGTAAGTAAGCAAGAGTTTTCCAGATGTCAGGAAAGGAAAAGTGTTTAAAATATTAGGAACAGTGAATGAAAATACCTAAATATGTTATAATTTGGCACATGACTTAAGACTTATGGTAGGGTGAGGAAGAAAGAGATCAGGATAACCCTAAGAGTTTTTCTAATTTGAACAATTACAGGAATGTAATTCTATTAACTGGGTCATTTCATTGGAAGAAAATTAGATTTTGAAAAATAGAAAAGTTGGTTTTGAACTTTTTTATTGTGGGGACATCTAAGTAGAAACAGATTTGTAAATCATCAGCACATACTTGGTAATTTAAGCCAATTTAAGAAGTTAAGTCAATGAGATACTAACTAGTCCATGAGTTACAAACCTATAATGACTATGGAGCCTGGAGAACACCAAATGAGGGAGCGTATCTGGAAGGAAAGTGTCACAAAACTGAGAGCATATGCCCTGTGTAATTGTGTACAAGTTCCAAATGGACATAATGATGCCAGATCTCAATTTTTCAAGAACAGCCACATATCTGGAGTTTTATGTGAAATCTTATTTTTCAAGTGTTGGCAATTAATTAAAAAAATAAAAAAAATACTAAGGCTAAACAAAAAAATGCCCGTGGACTACATTAAGACAATGGGAAGGCAGTTTGTTAAATTGGGCTAGACTGTAGAATAGTAGGGGCACTACAGAATTTTAGGATACAAAACATGTGATAAAAACAGTGGTGTGGGGAAAGGGATGTGGCTCAAGAGGTTCGGCGTCCGTCTACCATATGGAGAGACCGGAGTTCAATCCCCGGTACCTCCCGGTAAAACAAAACAAACAAACAAACAAAAAACAGTGGTGTGCTCTTTATATGTTGGGCCTGAAAACATTGAGGATCATGACAAATCCCATTATTTTTTTAAGCCTAGTTCTGATCTTTCATTCAGTCTGAGAGTACTCTTCAGCAGGTTGGGAGTAAGGAGGTGTGGGAATAGGGTAACATTTGTGAATACTTTAATTTTTAAGCTGAGAAAGCCAAAAAGAAACAAACCAACAACAACAACAACAACAAAAAAAAAAAAAAAAACCAAAGTCTTGAAAGCTATCTGAAAGGAAGAATGAACTTCTCATCTATAATCTCCATTCCAATCAGCTTTCAATAGACTTAAAAAATGTAGAAAAAGTGCAAGTCTACTTAAAAACTTTAAAAATATTTTGTTCCCCGCCCCGCCAAGTACTACATGCATATTGCAGATCTAGGAAGATGACTATGGAGACAGTGTAGTCTTTGAGCTTCCTGAATCTCGTAATAAGATATAGGGCAGATAGAATAACAAAACAACAAACCCAAATCATAGCTAAGCATAACTGGGAGAAAAAGAAGTCCCACAAATCTCAAAATATGAGCAGGTGGGAACAAACCACCAACGTAGTATCAGCATCTGTGTAGGAGTAAATGGTGGGAAGACAGCAGAGTATCTGAAGGCCTTGAAAATGGGAGAACCCCAAAACTGACAACAGGTATTCACTGAAAAGCAAGAGGAACCAATGCAAGATCAGCAATGAAATTGGCAAGGGGTGCAGTGACTAATTTCAGGATAAATACTGCAAAAGGATGAGGAGGAAATTCTGAAGGTGCTTTAGGGATGTGTGGCCTATAAACTCTTAAACCAGAGCTTCTTCATGGACAAAGCCTTACACTATGGAGCAACTGCTAGGAGTAGAATCCAAATTGAACAGGACAGGGGCAATAGGGGCTGTGACAGTTTGAGATTATATATAAATCCCAAAAAGAGAAAGAGTATGTTTGTAAACTAATCTATTCTTTTGGGTATGATACCCTTTGATTATATTGAATTCAATCAAGGAGCCCTTGATTAAATTACATGTTAAAATTAGGGCTTTGATTTGACCAAGTCAGTAAGGTGTGACTCAGGTTGAGTCCCCACCCCCTTGGTGGGTTGATATAAACGGGCACTCAAGAAGATAAACAGAGGGGAGAACTTTGTCATTTCTGATCCTGGGGCTCTGGGGAGAGGTAAGTCATTTGACTCATAGTTAGCGGCTGACCTTGGGAAGAGAGCTGAGACAGATATAGAAAGCCTGGAAAGACACAAGCTATGCCAGGAGAGGCCTGGAAGCCCAGAAGGAAAGAAGAGACCAGAAAGAGATCACCTGCCATCTTGCATCAACACGTGGCAACTGACTTTGGTGAGAAAGCAGCCCTGAATTGGACTCTTTAGTGCCTTGTGACTATAACCTTTTACCCCAAATAAATACTTTATAAAAGCCAACAGATTTCTGGTACTTTGCATTGGTGTACTAATACAGGAGCTAAGGAAAAAAACAGTCCCAGATAAAAGTGGAAGAAGGGAACAGAGGAGACAGCTCAGAAAATACGTGGATACATTTATCTTGTTTTATGAAAAGAACAGAAAAGGACAGTACAGAATCTTTAGCTAGAAAAGCTATCCTATGACTTCTCCCTCTTAAAAGTACAGAATAGCTTATTTTTCCTTTGAAAAAAGAGTATCACAGGAAAGGATCATGGTTGTATCCCATTTAAAGTTGTGATAATTTTTTTTTTTAAGTGTGAAGTAGAGAAAAACAGATAAAGCTATAATCCAGTATTTCAGAACAAAAAAAAATTTTAATGATATGAGATAGGAAAGAGGAACATAAAACAAAAAAAATTCAGAAATAAGGTGATTGAAGAAAAGATTTGAAGAGTAGTAATAGAACTCAGAAAAGAATAAGGAATAAAAAGTAAACACATTTACACAACACAATACTGGAAATCCTACCTAGTATAACAAGACAAGAAGAAGAAATAAAAGGTATACAGATTGGGAATAAAGAAATAAAGGTGTCTTTGTTCACAGTGGGCATAATTGTCTATGTAGAAAAGCCCCCAAACTCAACAATAACAACAAAAACAGGAACTACTAAATGATTATAGCAAGAAGATCATAAGATACAAAGTTAATATACAAAAGTCAATTCCTTTCCAGGGTGCTTCAACATAAGAAAATCAATTAATGTGATATACCACATTAACAGAACAAAGGAAAGAAAAACACGTGATCATCTCAATTGATGCAGAAAAGGCATTTGACGAAATCCAGCATTGTTTTTTTTTTTTTTTAAGATTTATTTTATTTATTTATTTCTCCTCACCCTTGTTGTTTGCACTTGCTGTGTCTGTTCATCTTCCTTGTTTCTTTAGGAAGCACCTAAACCTGGGACATCCGATGTGGGAGGGAGGCACCTAATCGCTTGAGCCACCTCCATTCCCTGCTTTGTTGTGTCTCTCATATTTTTCTTCTTGTGTCTCTTGTCATATTATCTTGTGGTGTCAGCTTGCCACACCTGCCCATTGCGCCAGCGCTCTGTCTTCTTTAGGAGGCACCAGGAACCAAACTAGGGACTTCCCATGTGGTAGGCAGGAGCCCAATCACTTAAGCCATATCTGCTTCCCCAGCATCGTTTCTTGATAAAAACACATAGAAAAGTAAGAATAGAAGGAAAGTCCCTCAACATAATAAAAACTCCACTGCTAACATACTCACTGAAAGCTTTCCCTATAAGATCTGTGTCTTAGTTTGCCAAAGGGCTGCCATGCAAAACCAGAAATGGGTTGGCTTTTATAATGGGAATTTTATTTGGGATAAAGGCTTACAGTTCTGAGGCCATGAAAGATCCAAATCAAAGCACCATCAGAGATGCTTTCTCACCAAAGTCAGCTACTGATGTTCTGCCATGTGGCGAAGATGGCAGCTGATTTCTGCTGAGATCCCTGTCTTTCCCTCCCAAATCTTCCCCCTCTAGGAGATTAGCTATGGGCAACCAGGCATAGGGCTTGTGTCTTTCAAGGCTTCCTCTCTCAGTCTTGGCTGCTCTGCTTGCTTCCTAAGTTCAGCTGTGGGCTATCAGGTATATGGCTCATCTCTTCAGCCTTAAGCTATTCCATATGCCCAGCCTCTTGGGGGCTTCATGCTTAATCTTTGACTGCTAGCAATCCTCAAATCCTCTCATATGGCAGAGTCAAAAATGGTGGCTTCCTTTCTCTGTGCCTCCATTTATATAAAGCTCCAGTAAGAGGGCGGAGACCCAACCTGAGTCATGCTTCACTAACATATTCCAGTCAAAAGGGCTCCACACCCAAAGGAATATATTAGTTCAAGAAGTAATCTTTTTCTTTTTGGGATTCATAAAAGAACTTCAAACTCTTACAAACTGGAATAAGACAAGGATGCCCATAGTCATCACTGTTGTTTAACATTGTACTGGAAGTTCTAGCTGCAGCAGTTAGGCAAGAAAAAGAAATAAAAGGCATCCAAATTGGAAAAGAAGTAAAATTTTCACTGTTTTCAGATGACATGATCTTATAACTACAAAGTCCCAAAATATCTACAGCAATGTTACTAGAGCTAATAACTGAACTCAGCAAAGTGTCAGGGTACAAGATCAACAAACAAAAATCAGTAATGTTTCCATACATGAGTGTTTTAGTTTCCCAAATGGGATGGCAATGAAAAGTACCAGAAACATGTTGGCTTTTATAAAGGATATTTATTTGGGGTAAAAGCTTAGCGTTCCAAGGCCATGAAAAGTCCAACTCAAGGCACCATAAGGGGTGATTTCATACCAAAGTCAGATGCCACATGTTGAAGCAAGATGATCTCTGTGTGGTCTCTGCCTTCCCCTCCAGTCTTCCTCTTTCAGCATCAGCTGCTCCACTTTCTTCTCAATTTCAGCTGCAAGCATTCAGACATAGGGCTCATCTCTCCCCAGGGCCTCACCTCCGGAGCCTCTCCTTTTTGTCACATGGCAGGGTCATAAATCACAGAACTCTCTCTCTGTATGTCTCCATTTTTTTTATCAGACCCAGCAAGAAGGCAGAGACTTAATCTGAGTCATGTGTTACTGAGATAGTTCAATTTGAAAAAGCATCTCACACACACAGGAGAAAACGTAATCTTTCTCTTCTTGGCATTCATAAAATAATTTAAACTGCCACAACTAGTAATGAGCAAACTGAGGAGAAAATCAAAGAAACTGACATTTATAATAGCAACTAAAAGAATCAAACATCTAGGAATAAATTTAATTGATGTTATAAAGGACTTATGCAGGGAAAACTATATAAAATTTTGCTAAAAGAAATCAAAGAAGGTCTATATAAATGGAAGCACATTCCATTCTCATGGATTGGAATACTAAATACTGTTAAGATGTCAATTTTACCCAAAATGATTTACAGATTCAATGCAATCCCAATCAAACTTCCACCAGCCCATTCTGCAAAATGGAAAAGCCAATTATCAAATTTATTTGGAAGGGTAGGAGACCCCAAATAGCCAAAAACGTCTTGAAAAAGAAGAATTGCAATGTTGGAAGACTCACAGTTCCTGACTTTAAAGCTTATTACAAAGCTACAGTGTTCAAAACAGCATGGTACTGGCACACAGATAGATACATAGACCAATGAATTGAATTAAGAGTTTGGAAATAGACCCTCACATCTAAGGCCAACTGATTTTTTTTTTTTCAGATTAAAAAAATTATTTTAATAACATATATACAACCTAAAATTTCCACCTTTAACCACATTCTGGCCAATTGATTTTTGACAAGGCTGCCAAGTCCACTCAGTTGGGAAAGAATAGCCTCTTCAACAAATGGTGCTCATGGATATGAGTAACAAATGGTGCATATGGATAGCCATATGCAAAAGAATGAAGGATGATCCCTATCTCACACTATATACAAAAATTAACTCAAAATGGAACAAAGGCCTAAATATAAGAACCAGGACTAAAAAACTCCTAGAAGAAAATGTAGGTGGAGAAGCTTCAGGATCTTGTGTTAAGCATTGGTTTCTTAGACTTTATACCCAAAGCAAGAGCAACAACAAAAAAATAGATAAGTGGAACTTCATAAAAATTAAAAACTTTTGCACATCAAACAACTATTACTCAATGGGAGAAAATATTTTGAAACCAAATGTCCAAAAATAGTTTAATATCCAGAACCTATAAAGAAAACCTATATTCAACAATAAAAAGACAACCCAGTTAAAAAATGGGCAAAAGACTTGAATAGATATTTCTCCAGAGAGGATATGCAAATAGCCAAAAAGCACATGAAAATATGTTCAGCATCTTTAGCTATTATGGAAATGCAAATCAAACCCCCAATGAGATACCATTGCACACCCACTAGGAATAGCTACTGTTAAAAAAAACAGGATCAAATAAAAGGGGCAGAAGAGCCATGTATAGGGAAATTATAAGTGAGTCTAACTGTTACGTTGGGGAACATATATTCCAAGGTAAGGCCACTGACAGGGTGCTGAATTTCTGAGATTGTCTGTCCTGCCTATAGTGTCCAGATGTCTCTAGAGCCCTCAGGAGCACCCTGCTTGAGGCACAGTTTACTGTGGCAGTCAATGAGATCCTCTTGAGACATGCGTAAGTATAACCTCTGTAATGACCTCCTAGCTCACTTTGAAATCTCTTGGCCTTAAAAACTCATTTGTATTTAATTTGAACCTATAATTAGCATTATACTCGTTAAATATATGTACCAGAGACTTTAATCTTTGGTCTGTTCATATGCTGGTTGAGTCCTGAATCTCAGCTGAGTTCAACACTTACTCTCCAATTAATCGGACTCACCCAGGGCAACTAAGAAAATGATGAGGATGGACAAAGTCTATCCCCAAAAAACAGAGACTATCTACAGCTGCAAGCAAGACAGTTCCATCCATCTGCCCCATGGGATCTAAGCCCCTCTCAATCAGGAACATCACCATCCTAAAATCAACAATGAACAAACATAAGAGGGGACTGCAACTATGGACTAAAGTAGACTTATTATTATTCTAGCAATGGAAGATCTTGTAACATTGCTATAAAGGCAGTGGTCATCAGAGGTTCTGACAGGAGGGAGAGGGAAGAATAGGTGTAACATGGGGCATTTTGAGGGGCATTGGAATTGTTCTGAATGACATTGCAATGACAGATACAGCCCATTATATATTTTGTTAAAATCTATAAAAATGTGCAGTGCAAAGTGTAAACTATAATGTAAACTATTGACCATGGTTAGTAGCAATGCTTTTAGATTTTAAACTATTATGATCGTTTAGGGATAAGCTGAAGTGTCTTTCTAAAAAAGAAATTTTCATCAATGTCAAACCTCTTTAGAACAGGGTAAAGAGTCCTGATGTTATAAATACACTTTTTTTCTATAAATGTTATACATACTGACTTACTATAGCAATGTCTAGTACAGTAATATATTTCCTCCCAACCTTTAACAGGGTGAAGTTCATTTATCTTCTAATCTGGGGATATGAGTTGTTTAACTCCTAACAACCTCTGATACTCAACAGAAACACAACTGTACTTTGGAATTAGTCATCCATCTTTATTTCATAGTCTCCTTATCACTGCAAAACAGTAGTATAGCAAGTATTACAGGTGTTATGCACTACTAAAAGAAATCACATTGGAGGAGAATTTTTAAAATCTATTATTTGATTTCTGTCTAACAATACCAGAATCAATTTTGCCCCCTGGATGTTCAGCCTGGAACATCTAACCACAAAAATCAATGCTCCATACAAAGTTGTGATGAACTTATTAAAGTATAGTCCCAATTAATACTTTCTCACCATCTCAAGAAATCTATTTTTCACTACTTATCTCTAATATTTTTTAAGCAAAGGATAATATTGGATCTAGATTTGAATGTTTGTGTTTTCTGTTTTCTTTATGACACTGAATAAAACTGAGCCTCAGTTTTCTAACATGTAAAATGACTGTTGTGAGAATTTACTAAAAAATGTAAAATGTTTAACAGTGTAATGTGCATAGAAGTTGTTCCACAGGTGGTAACTTTTGTTGTTATTACTGCATATAATGTGTTTCTGTCCTGTTCCCATGCCATATAAATGCGGTGGTAAGCTTTGGGAGGTATTTCCCACATATATTGTACAGTCTTTGCTCAGCTTGATCAACAGAGCAACAGAGGAGAATGCCTTTTCTTTGGCACATGGAGTTCACTGAATATCAAAAGGGTTGTCATCTCTATTGACAGAAGCTCAAGAAATATGTCTCTCAAATGTCTTTATAAAAACAGTATGTTACAAGTAAAATATAAAATGGTCATCTTATTTATTACCAACAGAAGCACCTTATTTGAACATCTTATATTGAAATTACTACTTAATAGCAGAAAGCAAATGCTCAAATGAAACAGCATTATTTTATTAGGCAATAGTGATATGTCTTTTATTGGTTGGACTCTGGTAAACACCTGACAACTGATAGTACTTTACCCAAAGAGACACGTTTCATGCACCACATAGTCTAATCACAGACATTAAAGGTCTAGGTAACTGTGAGCCTCAAACGAAAATACACAGACATTTCTCATAAAATCAAATAAGAAGCAAACTAGCCTTGATTTAAATAAATACATGTGTAAGGTTACTTGTGTAAAATTTAAGTGACTATAATGCCTTCATATCCCTATATATGTAATGCAGAAATTGTAGGAACACACAAAGATCTATTCAAATGTAAAGAGATAAAGCACTTTCAAAATAAATTGTATTCACAATGGCTACTATTTCATAAAAACTTGTATTTCTTCAACAAAGGTGTTTTTCTAAGACTGGTCTTTTCTGTTTAACCCCATGAAAACGTAATATTTGGAACTTTAAGATAATATTCCCCCCAAAATTATTTATTTTTGTTTAGCTACTTTAGCCATATTTGTATGCAAAACTTATGTAAATGAAGTTTCTAATCTCAATAAAGAAGATAAGGACAATTTTCATCTTTCAGTTCTTTATTTAAAAGTATATTTCGAACGAGAATTTGCTTGACTTTGGAGGTTTTTATAATTTATATTTTGTTTTGTGGCCCTCCCTGACAAGTCAGCTATCCTTGATAAAAGATGTCAGTTCAAGGTTAGGATTCTAGAAAAGGGTTTTTAGAGGGACCAGGGTGGATGCAAGGATCTATTTTAGACTGAAACATGGCTATAGTATGTTCAAGTACATTCAAATAGCTCTTAAGAAGGAAGCACTTTATTCCTTCTCTTGCCAAAACATCCGCACATGTCCCTTATACCATATTATTTAGTAGGTTTTGTTCATTACAGGTCTCTTTCATGGGAGTTTCCAGGGACAAGAGGTGGTTCAGTCAGTGTGGCCTTTGCCATACTAGGATATTCGTTTTAGTTCTAGATAAGTTTCACAATTAATTTTCTGAATCTTTTCCTAGAAATGGGATTCAAAAAGCACAGGATTCAATCTAGCCAGTTGTGGTACTCAGGCAAGTGTTTCTATATAGGTATAGGTCTGCTATACCCAGCTGGCCTGTTCCAAAATTCTCGCACATTAATGATAGACAATGCTGATTTGCTACAATCCCATTTAGTTATAGTCTCATACATAAGGAGAATCACAGAATCACCTAGGTTTCAATAATGAAAGTTCTGTTTACCATTATTTTGATGTGATTGGTGATGGTTATAACTTAGCAATTTACATTTAAATCCTAAAAGTCAGAATGACATTTTTATAATAGCATGCAAATAGTTTTAAAAGTTTAAAGGTGACCATAAAAGAAATATAAAAATTCAATTAAGCTTAGCCGAGTTTGAGAAACTTCATCACCCACCCACGTAGATTGTTGAAATGTGAAGATAGGCAGTTATTATTATCAGCACAATGATAAGTATATGTTGGGGAGAAAAGTGTCAGCACCAGTTTTCTTGTAATATGCTTCAGTACATCTGCATATATGAAAGGTAGACTGGTTTGGTTTAGCTCTTTAAAATGAAAACTTCCTTGATTTTCCTTAATGAGTGAAAAAATGCACAAGAGTGAGAGACTGGAAACTGCAGCCCACCAAAGTTTAATCATTAACAGTGAGCCCTTCATTAAACTTAGGTCCTGATTTTGGAGTTTGGAATCTGACCTTTCCCCAAAGATAAACATTATTGTCGCTGGTTCTGTGGGGGGTCACTTCCTCAGCTGCAGTCTGAGGAGTCCACTTCTCAGTGACTCTTAGCTGGGAACTGGATGCAGAAGAGGCAAGCTAGGCAATATGATTCTTCTTGCTGTGCTTTTCCTCTGCTTCATTTCCTCATATTCAGCTTCTGTTAAAGGTAAGTTTGTGTTGCTTTTGGCTAAATTTTAATTTCAATCTCTGGGGGGAAGAAGTGCATGTGTATGCTTGTGTTTTAATAATGAAAGAGTTTTCTAACTAAACCATCTTCAAAACCATGTAACTTCAGAATGCTTGTGAAGGCATGCCTGGGTGGAAATGCAAACCAAATTCAAATTCTTACATCCATTGAAGAAAACAGAGGTTCCTTTTAGTTTTCAGTCCCTCAGACCATGTGCTTCTTGCTGGATTTCCCATTCATGCTCTATCTCTAAAAGGGGAAAAAAGATGCCTGCTATTGTTACCTGTTGCTGTTGACCACTCATTGAATGCTGCTCCCTCATTTGAATTGGAAAAGAGGATTTTAAAAGAAAAAAAAAAAACAAAAAAAAGCAAAACAGCTCTTAAATTTCCTTCTAGTTGCTTAGCAATGTGACATCAGTTAGAATTAGACTCAATGAAAAAGGAATTTGATTTACCAAAGAACTATCAATGAAATGATAAAGCATGTGTTTAATCCCATTGCTGTTCAAAAGTGATAGAATTATCTTATTGGTGAATTTAAAAAATAATAAAACTACATGATATAAACTTCAGAAAGAAGACTTATTATATTTGAAAAAATAGCTTTGTTATGTACAGTTTTCATTTTAAGATAAAAGTGATTAAAAATTAAAACATGAATTGATACCCTTCAGCGAAAGCAAGAGGAAAAACAAACATTTTATAAGGAAAGGTTTCAAAATGCACTATGAACTCTTGTTTTTAAATTAGCTGTATTTTAAAATCCTTGCATTTCTAAATATCGCTTCATGTAAAATTATCACTTTTTAGAGTCTCTCAGCCAATCTAACACATAACTGAGTATGATAAGGTTCAATTTAAAAAACTATTTAAAAAACTATTCACTATTTTGTAAAACAATTAACTTAAAAACTTTTAAAACCCTTTGGTGATAAATGTGGATTTTGATCATAAAGTAGAGTTTATCTCAACTTTTTTTTTTGCATAGAAAATTTCCACATGAGGAAAAAGTATCATTTTTGTTATAAATAACAATAAATGGAGGGCTTGATTTAAATTATTTCACCTAAACAAATCACACTTATCGTGAACAAAAGATAATTTTGTTTAACAATTAATTTTTTTTCACCAGATTCTAAAAAGTTTAGGATTTAAAGATATAGTCTTTCCTTGGATGAAACTTTTCTTAAAATGAGAATAAAATGAAGATTTGTAAATGATATCTGACTGAGAATTGTTACATGGAAAACTTACTATTTTAATATCTGTCAAATAAGCTGTTGAGAATTGGAAATAGGAGTGATTTCAACACCATAATATAAAATTTAATATCATGATTATTTTGATGAAAAATAATTGCAATAGGACACTTATTGTGGGCTTCTCCTTTATTCCCATTTTATGAATCAGAAAATTGGAAAACTTAAGGTTTTCAAATAAATGTACTCATAAAAGTTGAAACACACACACTAGACAATAGCTTAGGATTTGACAGTAAGTACAGGTTTTTTGTATACAAGCTCAGGCAGATCCAGAGTTTTAGAATCTGAAATTATGCAATTTAGAGGCAGTCTTTGAGAAAAGAATACAAAAATATATTATTTTTCAAATTTTCCTGAAAATATGTATCTAAATTTTGGTATCCCATGCATCACCTCAAAATTCATCTCACAATTTAAATTGCATTTGTTAAATGTAACTGTTTCGCAAATTCCCAGATTTATGGTAGGGCAAGTTGAAATGTGAAGAGAACAAAGGAATAGGGTAAGTATGAAGGAGGGTCTATTTAGAAGAGTGATGCTAAGTGTCTACATTCTAAAGACTCAAGTTTTCCCTACTTTTTCATAATTATACTTTGTAATGTTTTGTCTACCCTAGTGCCTTCTTTGAGTTCTGTTTTGTTTTTGTTTGTTTGTTTGTTTTGGGGAGGTACTGGAGATTGAACCCAGGACCTCATACATGGGAAGCAGGAGCTCAGCTACTTGAGCTACATCTGCTCCCTGAGTTTTCTTTATATTACTTTTACTTCTGATAACCCACACATAAACTTTCCATTTAATCTTATCACCTTTAAACCTGACCTGTTCCTTCACTTCCTTTCTTTCTCTTAATCTCTAGTCCTACTCTTACATTTCAGTCCATTATCATTAATCACCTACCAGTTCTTCTTTTTTTTCCCCTCCCTATCAATTCCTTTTTTTTTTTTCTTCCTTACCATTCACCTTACTCCTTATAGTTTTCTGTTAGATTACTAAACTCCATTATCTATTAACCTTATTACCATATCACCATTGCACTTCTCTTTCAACCCCACCTTTTACTTTTCTATCCTTTGTTTTCTAAGCCAATTAACTGTTGTTATTATATAAATTTTACCAATGAGTATTTGAAGACATTTCTTCAAAGGTTCAAAACTAAGAGTCTTGCTGCATTTAAGTCCCTTAAAAATTCTAAATGCACTCGAGGGAGCAAATTCAAGAGATACTGATTCCTTTTGACTAAAATTAATTAGATGGTTTTACCTAACATTGGTTCTCACAAAATGTCTTTATGCATACTCTAAAGAGCAACACCTTAAAAAGGAAATTAAATCAGCAATATAAATGGACCAGAATTAACTTTAATTTCTGTCCCCATTGCCCAGTATTGCCAGGTCTCTGAATTACGTAACACAAGAATTACTTATCAAAGAGGAAAAAGTAATAGGAACAACACTACTGCACAATACAGCTTTTTGAACTATTTTTGCCTATATCTCTTATTGAAAGAAGTAGGAAAAAGTTCTGAGAGAACAGGGCTCATTCTTTCTTGTGTTTCATCACTTTTATGTGATATTCAAGAGCTACAAAAGAATGAACAACATGATAAATTGGAACAGTTTGGAATTTTTAAAAAAAGCCTTCTCACAATTAAAAAAATATATATTTATTTTAGAAGACACCCTCATGTAGTCTACAAAATTTGGATTTCAGTAAACTTAAACATCAAATTCCACATAATGACTGCCACATTATGTGCTGCCCAAGTTCAATCTGCTTCTGTCTTCAATCATAACTTTACGCTTGCCTTTCAGGACTGTTGTGCAGATTATATAAGACAATGTATATTTCCTCATGCCTTATGTGGAATTTGAGAAGTGCCATAAAAGGAAGGCCTCCTTGGCTGAAAGATCTTTCTTGGCCAGACAGCCAGTGTCTGAACTCTCAGCAGAGACCCTGGTTAAAATGCAGAAGAGATGGAGATAGGAAAGGCTGGCAACATCACAGACAGGCTTCATCTCCTTCAAGGTTTTTTCTCCTTCTGTATCTCATACCTCAGGTTCTGCCTGCCTTGATGCTTGGACACAGTCTGTTTTGTGTGTATGCACTTGGATACCCACTCCCACACGTCCCTCTCCTGGCTCTTCTTGATTCCTATTAAACAGCTTGTCCCTTTTCTTTGAAGGTTTATCAGATCATGTCACTCCTACAGCCAAACTCTCTGATTGTTTTCCATGCATGCAGAGCCAAACTCTAAGTCCATGCAAATGTTCCCCCACCTTCCCCTGGCACCCCATAAGTACTTATTTCACTTCATCTCCTACTGCTGTATCTGTCATTCAATTCCATCCTCTCTGGCCTCCCTGCTATTCCTCTCTTCATCTCTTCTGTTCCTCCACCACACCTGCCTTTTCGCATTTCCACATGCTATTCCTGCTGCAGGGAATATTCTTCCCACAGATATCCACATGACTAGCCTAAAGCCTTTGTCCAGAGTATTATCTTCTCACAGAGACCTGCCCCTCAGCATCCTTATTTCCCTTCCTTGTTTCATTTTTCTTCATTAGCACTTCTAACATATTGTTCAAGTTTGCTAAAGTTGCTCAAGCAGATACCATGAAATGGGTTGGCCTTTAACAATGGGAATTTATTAGTTTACAAGCTTACAGTTTTGAGGCTGAAAAAAATGTCCAAACCAAGGCATCATCAGGCAATGCTTTCTCCCCACAGCCTGGCTGCTGGCAACCCTGGACTCCTCTGACACATGGCAAGGCACATGGCAGTGTCTGCTGTTCTCTTTCTTCTCTTCCGGTTTTCATTGCTTTCAGCTTCTTGCTTCTGTGGCTTTCTGTCTCTTTGCCTGAATTTCATTCTCTTATAAAGGACTCCAGTAATAGGATTAAGACCCATCCTGAATTAGGTGGGTTCCATCTTAAGATCCCAGTCACCAAAAGATCCTACTTTCAATGGCTCCACACCCTCAAGAATGAATTAACTTTAAGAACATACTTTTCTGGAGTACATACAGCTTCAAACCATCATGCATACTATATAAGGAACCTATTTTTTTTTTAATGGTCTGTTTCCCCCTTATTTAAATGTAAACAGCATGAAGGTAGACATTTTTTCTACTTGTTAAATGATATAGTAGTAGAGTCTAGAACAGTGCCACTGTACATATTTGTAGAATGAATTCCTAGCTCACTCCCTAGAAATAGAAAAGAATCCAGCCTAAAGTTTTAGAGCAGAAGAGTATAGTTAAAAGCATAGTCTCTGGAGCGGGGCAGCCTAGGTCTGAATCCTGGGTCCACAACTCAACTACCTGGCTTTACCACTCAACTACCCTACCACTCAACTGCCTTAGATAACTTGTATAATCTCTGTACTCCTCAGTTTCCTCATCTGTAACATGAGAATAATAATAGCACCTTCCCTATTAGGTTTTTGTGAAGATTAAATGAATTAATACACATAAAACATTAGAACAGTTTGTTAGAGATAATGTATTTTGACCTTTATTTTTCTCTGGGCAGGCGGTGTTATTTTAGGTTGTGGAAACAATGGAACAGATTGTTTCTCTGTAGATGCTAAAGACTTTGCAAAAACTTTTCTTAATTTTTTGGCTTTGCAAAGAAATTTTTCTAATTTGGCAGCCTGCCTCACTTCCAGCCCAGTCACCTCAACCCCCTTTTCTGCCCCTCCCCACCTCAGCATCTGCATATAGCCTGAGGAAACAAAAGTTATGATTGCCTACTATATATAGTTAACTAGATGATGCAATTTCATTAGCAGTGAGGGAAAAATGTATACTGAAATCTTTTGACTATCTCCTGAAAGACACAGAGAGAAAATAACTTAAGAATTTAGTATGACCATACTTCATGTCATCTCTGGGAAAGACTTGATGCTACTCCTTTTGTATTTCTTTGAGCTAAGTTACACTGAATTGGAGAGACTGAACTATTCCACATGTCAATTTTCTTGGCTCACAATATTGACCGTATATTCTTAGGTATTAAATTACCACCTCATATGTATGGCCCTAAACTCTTCTTTTGTACCTAAAGTTTGCTAATTAAATTAATAGAGTACATTACATTGGAAAGATATCCTTTAAATAAATTAAGAAATAGACCTGCATTTTAACCCTTAAAATTACTTTAGCATTGCATTCAATTAATATGTTAATTTCAAATGTTTCAGATTACTTTTATAAAGCAATCCCTGTCAGGACCTCTGCTTGCAAAACTAAAAGCACTATTATGGCATTTCTTTAAGAATGTTCTATAGTTCAACCAAGGCAATATTTAGATCAACTAAATTTCTAATTATTGAGTAAGGATACAAACTAGGGTCTTCTGAAGTGAGAGCTTGTTTGTTTACCTGTTTTTTTCTTTTTCAAGCCAATGATTTAAATAGATGGATACATTTTAACACAGCCTCATTCTTTCATTCAGCCAAGACTTACTGAGTTTCCTTTGAGCACCACCATGCTAAATAACAAGGAATGCACTGATAACAAGACTGCACAGTCCCTGGCCTGATGAGTGCCTTACAACTAAAACATTACTTATGTCATTATCTTTATGCAGGTCACACAACTGGTCTCTCATTAAATAATGACCGGCTGTACAAACTTACATACTCCACTGAAGTTTTTCTTGATCGGGGCAAAGGAAAACTCCAAGACCCTGTGGGTTATCGAATTTCATCCACTGTGGATGCTGTCTTACTGTGGAGAAATCCTGATGGTGATGATGACCAACTGATCAAAATCACGGTGGGCATTTTGACCAGATGCAAAAATGGGATGTGAGCAAAGTCTGTGAGAAGTGTGCTGCTTAATATCACTTGTTTGTGCTCTTGGTTCTGTATTTATTTAGTTTGTTTATCTTTCACTAAAATAAGATCTACAATTGTGAAGTTTTTGCTAATCAAAAATGATCTGATCTTTCCATATAGTTGAAGCAAGTAACAAAAGGCATATGATAGTGAGTAACTGGAGTATAATGTCCAGCTCTGTCAACGTTAAAGTAGAATCCATTGAGTGTATTCAGGGAATGAGGACTCTAGATTCATGTAATGAGAAAAAACAACTGAGACAACTCTAACTGAAAGAGGGGAAAAATTAGGAGATGCCTAAGTTCCTTGATATATAAAAGGTGTAGTTATCAATGAGGGTGTAAACTTATTCTATATTCTTCCTGAAGAAAGAAACAGTGTTCCCCTGAATGGAAATTGTTAAGTCAGTCACAGTGGTTTAGAATTTATGTGTTGAAAAAGAAGGTCAAATTAGGTGACCTATGGGGCCTCATCCAACTTTAAGATATTGTGATTCCATATTGGATTTTCAATAACCTGAAGGCAATAGACTCCTTTAATAAGTCCATTATTTTTCTACACATTAGTGTGAAACAAGTACACAGGACCAAGTATTTGGAACAAGATTTACTCCATTATAACCAATGTAGTTGCTGATTCACTTTATAATAGAGATCCTTGCTTCCTTAGATGTCTCTCAGAACTGTAATATTTTCCAAGTTAGATCAAAACTTCATCTACCACCACTTTGAGTCATTTCTCAATAGAATAATAAACTATTCTGCAGAAAACATGTTCTTCCTTGTTCAGTAATTAGACCGCTATCCTTTTTTTTCATGCTCATTCCTTTCTCTATGACTGCTTTCATACTACAATGGTAGAGTTGAGTAGTTGTCACAGAGACTCAATGGCCTACAAATCCTAAAATATTTACTATCTAGCCCTTTACTGAAAAAAATTCTGACCTCTGGTATAAAGTGAGCCAACTTTGTGTGATTTGTTATCTTCGAAACATTTTCAAGGGATTGATACCACTGGCTTATTTAGCCATCAATTCCCAGGTCACTTATCTCTTTTCAGTGTTCTTGTGTCACTCCAGGTAGAAATAGAAATAAATTATTTGGTATTTTCCAACACCATGACTCTGTGTGACAAGGAGGTGTCAAATTAAAAGAGGGGTTGTAACTTTCTATAGTGAGGTTCAGCAGAAGAAATAAAGTTCTGGCATGTTCCCTTGAGTTGTGCCAGTTGTCAAAACTCTAAAAGAATATTTAATTCCTATCCTGGGGAGTCCTGTTACATCCTTTAATAGAGAGGTAAGAATCGCCCAGGTGCATGGGCAGTGCCTAGCAAAAGAGAACAGACCATTATGCCAGGCCCTTGATATTGATGATTGTACTTATGAGCCTTTTTTTGTGAAATTGAAACTTAGCCTAGTTATTATATATTGCCTAAGAGTTACCTCCTTTTGAAATATTTATGTAATCTAAGTATCTTTTAAAAAAATAAAAAAAAGAAGAGTTACCTCCTGAAAGCCTCCTTGTTACTCAGATGTGGCCTCTCTCTAAGCCAACCTCAGCATATAAACATAGTACCTTCCCTCCAGCATGGGACATGACTACTGGGTATGAGCCTCCTTGGTACTGAGGGATTATTACCAAGCACCTACTAGCAATGCATAAGGAGACTGCTACTTTTGATTTTATGTGTACAGATGAAGTAGAATGGGGCAGGATTCTTGCCAAACAAATAATAGAGAAAATGAAGAGGAGATCAGGCACACAGGAACTGTTCTGAATGAATGGAATGAGTGACATTGACATAGAAGAATCATATTCAAGTCACAGTTATTCTAAGCTTGAAGTCACAGATTACTTTGTGTCAGTATTTTTACCTAATTCAAATATCTAATGTTTTAATACCTTCTCTATTCTTTAATGGTTAGAACATATAATGTATGGATTGAGAAATGACAGAAAAAATTATGGTCTCACTCTTTCTATTCTTTATTATTTTATTTTCTGAGAGAGTCCTATGGAAACAGACATAGGACATTTTTCTAAAAGATTTATTTCCATGACTCCAGATAAATGATGTAAATGTTGAAAATGTGAATCAGCAGAGAGGAGAAAAGAGCATCTTCAAAGGTAAAAATCCACCTAAAATCATAGGAAAGGAAAACTTGGAAGCTCTGCAAACACCTGTGCTCCTTCATCTAGTTCATGGAAAGGTAAAGTAACTTTGAGTGTCACACATCTTTTTTCCCAACTTTATATATTTCTTCCCTCTTGTAGGTGTTATTTTGAGGTGATCATGTTGTCACTACTTTTTTGAGAAATGGAAGCTTTTCAAGAACTAATAAACAGAAGTTGCAAATTAAGTATTTCAGAAGTAAATCTAGGCACCAAATTCCCTTATATTTTCTAGCCATTTAATGTTTCCTATTTTTATGAAAACTTTGTAATGTTTCCTATTTTTATGAAAAACCTGTTATTATGAAAGTATTTATTTACTGATATGAGATATTATTAAAATGTGTGTTCTGTATAAAATTAGGAAGGATTGCAAAGATAGTGTAATTACAGCATGATTGGATAAGTTCAGGAGAGTGGACAGATGGTAAGGAAATAATCTAACTTGTAAGTGATAGTAACGTTATGAGAATATGAACATCCAACTACAGTTGAAGACTTTGAAAGGACATGGCATTTTTGAGAAATTTGATTTATTAAAAAGCCTTCAGAGATTATTTAAAAATGATATAGCTGAAAAATATTGTATGCATTAAAGTAATGAATGAGCACTTAATAATATCCATTTGGAAATCTTCTGCTCAAAAAATTCTGTTAAGTGTGTATTAATTATTCTTTGATTCTAGTCCATTGAAATGGTTTTTATATATTTGGAATTGAGAACTACATGATCAACAAATTAATAGACATTACATATGTGGGTTTGTCCAAAAATACAGATATTGTATTGACATATATAAAAATGAATCAGTAATTATGAGAGCTCAATTTTAGGAACCAAAATAAAAAAACAGAAAGGGAGCTTTACAGTTATAACTCTGCACATCTCTAAACTTAAACTTTCCAGATTCAAAGTAAAGATGAAAACAAATATTTCAAAATATAAATTTTAAATATCTACTGTATTGCTAATCATGATGCATATTTTAAAATAAAGTATCCATTAAAAATGGACTTCCAAGAAAAAATCTTGTGTTGTCACCTCTTCTACAACCAAATATGAATCACCATCTTTAGTAATGCTTTCTCTTCTTTCTCTGCTTGTCAAAATATGTACCATGCTTCAGGCTTTGTTCATAGGCTCTGTCTTTCTAAAGTTCACATCATTCCACAGCTAGAAATAACCATCCCTCTTCAGAACTCTCTTAGCATTTTGTATCTCACTCATGGTCCTTATCGCTTTCCTATTGGTCTTTTGTGTTCATTGCTAGCTTGTGGTTCTTGGCAGAGAAAATTCCCATTCCTATATTCCAGCCCCTTACTCCATGCTCATACCCCCCCCATAGCACCCAGAACTCTGCCTTGCACTGATTCACTTGGTATTCCATAGCCTTTTCCAACATCCTCCCAAACCTCGTAGCAAACTGGGCTTATTTCAATGGAAACATTTATCACGATGTATGCAATTATCTCTTTGTCTGCTAGCCACATTCAGAGTAAGCTTCTTGAGGGTTACAAATGAGCCTTTATCTCTGTATATTCAATGTCTCATTCTTGGTGGGAACTCAAAAAGTGTTTATAAAATAAATAAATGAACAAATAAGGTTATATGGGGCTAAAATGAGTTGGACTTTGAGAAAGATTTTGCTTGTAGTTTATTTAATAATAGATAAAAGTTACTGAGCACTTATATCAGACTCTGAATGAAATCTTACATGAATTATCTCTTATCCTCGTAACAATCCTCAGTAAAAGGTATTGTATAAACCTTCTCTTGCAATAGATGAGGGACAAAGTCAAGAAAAATTAAGACACTTTCCAGGTCACACAGCTGGCAACTTGCAGCACAGAAATTTTTAACGGAGTGTCTAATTTCAGAGTATGTGCTTGAAATCTCTATGTTATACCATCTTCTAGCTGGAAAGTATTTGAGAAAATTCCTACCTCTTTGGTTGACTTGTAATTCATATTTCATTCTTCACCATATGTATAAATGCACATTATTTGCATATGGCTCAACTTTGTTAACAACATGAAATAGTTTCATGTTCATTTTCTTCTCTGGGCCTCCAATGTGGCAAGATGCTTGTACCCATAAAATATTAATTGCAGTTATAGCTTAATGACAATCAGTTGAGTGCAAAGTCTTTTGTTACACAAAATGACTCAGTGTTTTCACTGTTCAAAGGCTGGAATGGAGCTGCCACATCATTAGTTCAGTGACTCCAACATGCCAATTCTAGAGGAGCAGTGATTTGTGATGAATTACTATAGCCACAGGTTAAAGTACAGAATGGTATCTTTCAATTATATGATAATGTACTTGGAAAAAACATGACCCTAGAGACTAAGAAGCCATGAGAAATTTTGAGCCACATCACTATAAGAAAGATGATTATTTAAACTATCATTTCAGTTCCCTATGAGAGAAATTACGAAAAGACTGGCTAAACTGCTGGTCAGCAATTTTCTTGGAGAATATTTTCTACCCCAAGCTCAAATTTAGTTTTACTTCTGAAATTTCTGTGATTTCAAGGATGTTCATCAGCATATGTATATATATTTGTCCTTCTAGAGACTCCCTTTTAAGCTCCCATACGTACATTATAAAAGAATGTCCTTCAAAATACTTAGATGCATATACATTGCACATCTTTTTTCCATTCCCCCTTATCTAACCTGCATAAGTGCATGGGCATGACTCTAGTTTTGTCTGCAAATTATGAACTAGGTTGGAAACATGACAGTTATCTGGTTAAGTTGATTAACACTGACAAGTGAAAGACATCTCAAGCTATAGTATAGATTCTTTATGGGCCTGGAAACATACAATTAACTGGATAATTGCCAGATTTCATTTCTGCTTTTGGCTGTCTATAATGATTAAATTAGTCACATGGCTGCTGAGACTGCCCTTTATTTTGTACTGTTTTCAGGCATAGATTTGCTCTCTGAATTTGGCAGTGTGACAACTCTACACACACTAAATCTCTGAAAGAAATGTGACACTTTGAAAGCCTTGTAATTCCTGATGTATTTCACTTGTTTTCCAATGTGCCATTTCCAACTTATGCTCTGCCAACTAATGAACTAATTACTGTTTGTTGGGATCTTTTTTGTTTGCTTTATTTTTACTGTTTTGTCAGTTGATAGAATTTGGCCTCTTCTTATTCTTAAAGAACATATAAATTAAGGAAATCTATAGAAAGAGGCATATTTTTTTCCTAAGGAAATTATGAATAATGCCTCCTGACTTCAAGGGGAAGTGAGCCCATGAAATTATTTGACTGGAAGTGGAACTGCTTCTCCTTACACATAACACTCCCCATCTTCCTCACTGTTGTTTCCTCGGGTTAAAAGGCTTAGTTTGTAACCAGGTTATACCTGACGCTGCTCTCTGGAGGCACTGGGGATTGTGAATTTAGATAAGAGGCTTGTGCTTGCAGATGTCCAGAATTCATTTCAGTACTGAATGTAGTAATCAGCTTTATGGCCCGAATATAATAAAACCTAGCTCTTATTGTGAAATAAAGAATTTAGAATTATTGCTGTGACAGCTATGTAGATTGAACTGCAAAGTTTTGACTTTTTCTTTCTTTCTTTTCCTTTTTTTTTAAATTAGAGAAGTTGTGAGCTTACAAAACAATCATGCATAATGTGCAGAATTCCCATATATCAACCCTCACCAACACCTTACATTGTTGTGGAACATTTCTTACAGATTATGAAAGAATATGATCAGACTATTACCACTATACCACTAACTAATCCATAGTGTACACTTGGTATATTTTTTCCATATACCCTCTATTATTTTTTTCCCTTCTTTTTTTCTTTATTTTTTAAAGAAGATTTAGATTATATAGATGCTACATTGAAAACGTAGGGGATTCCCATATACCCCAGCCCCTCACCACCAACACTTTGCCACATTAACATCTTTCATTAGTGTGGTACATTTGTTACAATTGATGAACACATATTGAAGCATTGCTACTAAGCATGGCCTATAGTTTACATTATGGTTTACACTTTGTACCTCACAATTTTATAGGTTTTGACAAAATGTATAATGGTCTGTATATGTCATTACAGTATCATGCAGTACAATAAATACCAATGCTTTTTAATCACAAGCTAGCTCAATTTTAACACAGATTTGAAAATTAGGTAATATGAGATCCGTAAAACAGTCTTGTCCACTTTTCAAGTCCTAGAGTGACAATAAAAACTAATAGAAAGAATGAAGAAAAAATACAATTTCTCTTTCAGTCTCACAGTTTACAGGGTTCAACCTGTCAGGAAAAAAAGGACTCTAACACAACTTTTTTAGTGCCTTAGACCAAGAATAAGATTTGATCCATACAAGGCAACCAGTAATAGAAGCGCCTTTGAACTTAATCCAAGGATTAAATCCGATAACTGGGATTCCTGAAATTTTAGGTAAAATTTTATAAATAGGTTGGATACATTTTGTAACCTGGAAGGAAAATGAATGGAATGGTGATATTACACATGTTTTCCCTGTGTAAAGACACTTCTTGCTTTTAAAGTATTTAAGACTCAGACCAAGAAGTCATGGGCAACAGGCATACATGTATTGCCACTATGTGAACAATTCAACTGTTTCCAAGCTCAAGTGATCCATTAGAACCTCTGATAGCCACTGTAATCATGGGGACATCATACCCCCAAATATTTTGCAATGAAAGTAGTACTATGATTACTAAACTAAAGTAGACCCAGTTTACAAAATAGAACATAAGAAACTCAGACATGGGGCTGATAAGTTGCCAATGATTTGTTTTAGAATATGATACCAGGGATTTTCAGACGCTGAGGTCATTATTCCAGTTCTCTTTTAACCGGGACAAACACTGTTCCAACATTTATAGGTTCCTCCAGTGTAATGACTAAAATTGATTGCCAGTTAAGGTACCCAGTAAATTTGTTGCCAGGCAGAGTATATGTAGAAAGTCAAAATAGAGACTTGAGTGAGCGATTTGGATAATTTGGGCAAGATATTCTCTGTTTCTGAGACATTTCAGACTTTTTATATGGGCTGAACTGTTCAGATTGGCTATTAATTGAATTATTTGTATAATTGCTGAGCTTTCTGTTTCACTTTGAGAAGGCCATATGGATATTTCTGGTAAAAATGGTAAGCTATAATTATCATAGAACTTGCAGAATTTTTACAGGGAAGATATATGTCTTTGCTCTATTTTTAAATAGTGTGATGCATATGGAGTTAATACAAAGTGAAAACAACAGGTGCTCTTTAGAAAATTCTTTGTATTTTTATCCCTGTTTCTTAAACATGAACTAAATTATCAAAATGGTATAAGACATTGTTATCATCCCTGTGCCTATAAATATCAAGAATGAAACAAAGCTAATAGTAACCACTCACATTCCTAGTGCTGCCAAATCAGTCAACCTCCCTCCCTCATTTCAACCATTTTTCCCTGCCTTCCAAAAGGAACCCCAAAGCAGTGTCTGGGGAGGTATTGAAGCAGTAGCAATTATAACCTCAAATCTTCCAGTCTTCTATATCTCCCTGTAACCAATGCCACAAGACTGTTATGAAGGGTGAGGACAAGTCATTATTGTGAAACTTTGTCCATGACCATCATGCCTGTGCCTGAACCCTTGTCATAGGTTTTACAAGCTGAGCCATCTCAGCATTCTCAAGTAGGTGATTGCCATTGTCTTTCAGGAAACTTTTGTCTTTGCTATCATTTCATACCTTGGTTCATTTTTGTTTCAAGCAGGGTTACAGGTGGAGAAAATGTCCACATGCTCAAAGAGAATGGTCCTGATTTACCTTCTTTGGATAATCCTTCTTGCTTTCACAGAAATCCTAGCTCTCTTTCCTTGCCTATGTATGCCCATCATGTTTAGAGCCTTCATTGTCAGCCTCCCCAAATTTCAGATTCTGATGGTCTAGCTTTTTAGGAATTTATTTTTTAAAAATAATTTATTGAAGTATATCATTCATACACAAACATACATAAACTATAGTGTTCAGTAAATGTCATGAACTTACAAAACAAACATGCATAACATCATAAAGGGCTCCCACACATCACCCCCCCACACAGAAACATCCTGCATTGTTGTGAAACATTTGTTAACAAATCATGAATGAACTTCATCAAAGTATTACTAAAAGCTATAGTCCGTATCTTCCTCCTCTATACATTTTTTTAAGGATTTATTTATTTACTTACTTACTTTTATCCATTTTTAACCCCTCCTCCCCGCCCCCCATTTTCGCTGTTTCTGTGTCCATTTGCTGGGTGACTCTGTGTCTGCTTCCTGGCCTCTCTTCTCATCCTTCTCCTCCTGTCTTCACTGGGATTTGATCCTCGGAACCTCCGATGTGGGAAAGAGGCATCCTATTGCCTGTGCCACTTTAGTTCCTATTTTTTCAGTGTGTCTCATCTTGGCTCTCCCTGGTGTCACTCTCCTGTTATGTCATCATCTTGCTACATGGCTCACAGGGCCTGGCAGTGCACCCATGCATGGGGACTGGTGGCCCACGCACCTTCTGTATTTTTCTTTTTTTAAAATTTTTACCAGGAGGTCCCAGAGATTGAACCTAGGTCCCTCCATATGGGAGACAGACACCCAACCACCTGAGCCACATCCGTCCCCTTGCTATATCTCTTAAGATTGACCAAAGATACCCAAAGTTACATTCTTTTCCCATACAGGATGGTCATATAAAAAAAACAGGCTTAGTTTGTCACCAGCATTCCAAAGACCTAAGGAGAAAAACTAGGTCTGGGGACACATGCATGGTTTCTAATACAACGAATGTTTAGTCTACCCTGATTATCACAAAATCAGGACAGCGAGAATATTTGCATTTTTTTGAAATTTAAACATCTTCTTTTTACAAAAAAGAAACCCCAAATTTAGAGTAATAATTCCCTTTCTCCCAGAATTAATAGGGGTGAGAATCTGACCTTTCCTGCCACTTGTTTAACCAAATTTGATAAATGACGCAATTTTGCTTCATTCGTGTTTGTCCTTTTTTCCCCCTAGGTCAAAGAGTACTACTCATATCAAAATGAGCCTGTGGCTATAGAAAATCTCAAGAGAGGCCTGGCTAGCTTATTTCAGATGCAGTTGAGCTCTGGAACCACCAATGAGGTATTTACTAATATAATTAAGGATCCGGCATCTTATTTAGCTATAGGAGTACAAAATTGCTTATATGGTTTTCTATTTGTAGAAATTCAGTAAAAAGAGTAACTCAGAAAAGATGCGTTGAGTGCCCATCTCTCATTTATATATAAAACAATTATATTACAATATTAACAATATTACAATATTAACAATATTGTAATAATTAACAATTATTATTACAAATATTAACTCCAATATTTTTTAATTCAAATACAGGTTAAAGGGAATTAGACAGTTATATTAAGGGGATCTAGAGAATAACTGAATTTTAGAGATGCAGAAAACCTTGGAGATCATTCTAAAGGTTCCCAGGCTTCACCATGCACTACTATCTCACAGAGAGTGCATTAAAAATGTGGATTCCCTGAACTCACCCCAGAGATTCTGATTCAGTCGATTAGAGAGGACCTGAGCTTCCATTTTAACAGCCTTCTCTGGTAATTTGGGGAACCACTCTTCGGTGGTAATCCCTCTCATTTTATAGATGAAGAAACTGAGGGTAAATTAGAGATGTTAAGTGGTTCATCCAGGATCACATCCGGAGTCAAAAGCACAGCTGAGATTGGCGTCCAGGCTTCTGTGTCTGAATTCAGCAGCCTGTGAGTGGGTGAGAAAATCTAACCACTGGCCTGGGCCAAGGGAATGTTGGTTAGTTTACTAGACTAGAAGTCAGTGTGGTGCTGGCAGAGACTTTGAGGAAAGCTCAGAAAACCTAAACAAAGTCTGTGTTGGATATGTTTGCCTAGGCCTAGATTGTTGATATGACAAATAATGAGTTGAATTAATTCCTCAGTTTTCTAGGAACTTCTAATCATGCTTAAAGTTAAACACACACACACAACCTAGATACAGCATCAAAATTCAACTTCCCTTGCCACATGATCACCCATTCATCAGAGATTTCAGTTATCACCAGGCCATTTGTCCAACTCTTATTGGACATTAGAGAGAAGCGGAAATCCTGTGTTATTCTTGCAACAGTAAGAAGGCACTACTAAGACTCAGCCAAGGAGGATGGAAAAGAAACCACAGACTACAATTTTCAAACCACTTCCCATTAGAATTCAAACAATCATGGGAGAATCTCAAACATTATGTTCTTACTTTTCTTTTTAGGTAGATATCTCTGGAGAATGTAAAGTGACTTACCAGGCTCATCAAGACAAAGTGACCAAAATTAAGGCCTTGGATTCATGCAAAATAGCAAGGTCTGGATTTACTACCCTAAATCAGGTATAATCAATATAATTTTCTTTGAAGAATTCAAAGGATTATATTTTACAGATACTAATTCAAAATGATAGACTAAGTTAAGAATAAAGTAATAGAATATAATTTGGGGACATTTATAATTTTTGTTTAGGTTATAGTTCCACATATATCAAGTGAATAGACTATGTTGTAATGAGGTTCATGGGGGAAGGGTGGGGAGGAGGCTGTTTTGAAGATTAAAAAATTGTTATTTAACTTGATTCAAAAATAAAAGTTAACCACTTGTTATAAATATGTTTGTTTGTTTGTTTGTTTGTTTGTAGGTCTTGGGTGTCAGTTCAAAAGCCACATCTCTCACTACCTATAAGATAGAAGACAGCTTTGTTGTAGCTGTGCTCGCAGAAGAAACACATGCTTTTGGGCTGAATTTCCTACGAACTGTTACAGGCAAAATAGTATCGAAGTAAGACAATATTAAAATTTTTATTTTATTTGCTATTCTTTATTATATTATCATACTTTGTTTTAAAATAGATATTTATATATACATTGTGCTTCTTCACTTTGACTATGAGCTCCTTGAAAATAGTTATTACATACTGTTTATCTCTGTTTCTCACATCATGACATATAGTACATGGCAATAATAAATGGCATATAGTAAACACTCAACTTTTTAACAGAATTTAATTAAAAATCAATAGTTTATTGAATAGAATTTAAATTTTAAAAAGCCACACTACTTGATTCATTCTAATTTATTTTCTAATTTCTCTGCCAAATGCTTTTAATGTTAAGGTTAAAAATGGTGACATTTGCATGTTCTCTCCTTAAGAGGTTTTTGTTTTTTTTTTTTTAAAGAAAAACATAAAAAGATCCATAGTAAAGAGATGTCTCCGAATTTTTGATGTGATTTATAATAGTCCAGCTTATTATTTCAATTTGAGAAAATTTTTCTGATAAGAATACTTCTCACAGGATTAAGAACTGGAATTTTGAATTTAAGAATATGTGTAATTTTCAGATTTTAATTCAGAAAAGAAAAATTTCTGACATTAAACATTCATATTTCATGCCAAAGCTTCTTAGGTGTTTCCTCTGAAAAAACCCTAATGGCAAAAGCAAATGGCTACAGAACCTTGGGAGAAGTGCCCCAAACCATAAGTGCTTGAACTTTTATTGAAGTTTCATATGAAGTAAAATGTTGCATACTATATATTTTTTTCATATACTTTCATATATAATATAAATATTTTAATTACTTATTATGTCTATCAATTTTTCTATGTAACAAATCACTCAAAATTTAGTGGTGTACATAAACAATAGCCTTTTTTTTTTTTTTTAATTTTTCTCACAGTTCTGGGGTTTGATTCAGCCCAGTTAGGCATACCTTGCTCAGGGTCTTTTACACGGTTGTAGCCAGTCACTGGCCAGTGCTGGAATTATTGGAAAGTAGTTCCCTCACCCATCTGGTGCCTGAGGGAAGATTCAAACAACTGAGACACTTCACACATCTTTCCTTATCTCCACATAGCCTCTTGGCAAGGCAGCTTCATAGTAGACAGACTTCTTACATGGCATTTAAGATTCCAATGGCACATGTCCTGGTACATCATCAGATAAAAGCTGAATTCTGTTTTATGACCTAGCCTTGGGAGTCACAGAGTGTCACTTCTACTGTTTTCTTTTGGTTAGGGCAATCACAGAGTCCTTCCCAGGTTCAAGGAGAGGGACATAGACTGCCTCTTGATGGTAGAGTGACAAGGTTCTGGAAGATCATCGGTGACAAAAATATTGAGACACTATTTTTGGAAAATAAAGTATCCTATCTTGTTTAATGAGTGGTATGTGGTTGTGTAGAAGACGTCATTTTCAGAACACTGGCTAAGTTAAAAAAAGTTGACCGGTATCACTTATCTCATTCATCATCTAGGCCAATTTTTCCCTTGTATTCTCTTATCATAATATTTTGAAAATCCAGCCTCAACATTCCAAAACTTTAAACAAAATTATTGTTCTAGAAAGACTTCACGATTATCTTAAGTTTTGGGGTACCTCTAGAGATATTGAAGCTTGAAAGACATGGTCTTATAGAAATGGCATAAATTAGTATCTTGTATGAAAAAGAATGGTAATTAGTATTTCACTTAAATGAATGTTAATAATGTGATATTTCTCTTCTGTGGTTATGTAGGCAGAAATTAGAGCTGAAGACAACTGAAGCAGGCCCAAGAATGGTGCCTGGAAAACAGGTTGCTGCAGTAATTAAAGCAGTTGATTCCAAGTACACAGCCGTTCCCATTGTGGGGCAGGTCTTTCAGAGCGAGTGTAAAGGATGCCCTTCTGTAAGTGTGAACAACCATGTTATGTAGAGAAATGGAATAATCATGGCTTAAAACTCTATATTTTCCTTGTGTCTCCAATGGAAGCTTCAGTTCATTCTATGAAGAAAGTTTATAAAGAACTACCAACCACCACTGAGCTGTGAGGACAGTAAACTAACAATATGCACCTGAGATGTTACATAATATGACAAAAATTAACAAGTAATTACCACCCACTCATCTCAAACCAAAAACATGATTTAAGGGCAGCTTTTTAAAAAGTAGCACCAAACTGTAAGGAGATAAAAGGTATGATGAAGTTAGGGGAAGCACGTGGTATCAAAAGTACATACATGGGTCTGAATCCTAAAATGCCATGGAGTAGCAACATGTTGGCAGGTGAGATCCCTGAGTGTTGCCATGAGGTCTAAAAAGTATAACAAACACTCTGCCTAAATTAGGGAATATTTCTTTACTGGACCCCAACTTCCCTACAATTACAACCAGTGTAATATCCCCAAGCAAAGTGGAGAACATCTTCTACCATTTTAATCCAATGAAGAGCAATTTCATTTATTGCATGAATCAATAATGATATATTGCCATATTGCCACAGAAATGACTTTAGTGTTCAACATTTCCTAAAGGTTAACCTCTTGTTGGGAGAGCAAACTTTTGGCTTCATGCTCTGTATGTTGCTACCAGGAAATGTCCTTCCCTTTGGACATTATTGGAGTTCAGAAAAGTAGAATTCATCAAGAACTAATATAATTTGCTTAAAGTACAAGGCACTAATTCATTACTAGTTTTTCAAATTTACTGAATCTAATCAAGGGGAAAACAAATAAAATCTTTATCAGTTTCCATGTTTATTTTTTCTTTTGTTTTTATTCTGTTATTGTAGTTCTGAGGTAATTTTCTAATGTAATGAGATGGAAAATATATAGGAAATTGACTAATGAAACTCACAATCCTTTTTTATGCTGTGAACTGTTGGTTTCTCCCCACATGGTTATTAAACAATATAAACCATCTGAGTTTTTTTTTTTTTAATCATTATTTAATTCTTGTAGGAAGGTTTTATATCATGAAGCCTTTTTCAGTATAATGTCACTTTTGCAACTCTTTAAAGTAAAAAAAACAAACAACAACAACAACAAAAAAAAAAAAAACAGTTCACGTTGATAGGCTCTCTGCCCTCAGAAATGACCCAGTAAATCTCTAGCTAAGAACAGCTAGAATTTTTATTTGGAATATTCTTTTTAAGATTAGGTAACCAAGGGCATTTGGAATAGAGAAAAGTAAGTTTCTATTGCTTAATAGAGAAAATGAATAATTTAAAACTGGTAGCCTGCTGATTACCCAGAGTTAAAGAGTAGGAAGTTGCAGCCAGTATCTAACACATTCTTTACAACTAGGGAAAGAGTGGTAAGTTGTGAAAAATAAGTTCTTCAGCTTGATTCAATGTCAAGAGACATCACGAATTAAAACATTACTATTTTGAAAACCACATATGAATAACAACAGTGTGTGTGAGAATTATCTTTATCTAAATAGTGTGAAAATTTTTATCTAAATACTTACTTAGCACAGCACAGATATTACATAAGTAATGAACAGCTCATACCTCAGCAATATAAAGCACTGCATTTCATACCAAATACACAATAAAGATATTATAGGGAACTGTCTTAAATTATAACAAAAAATGATTTTCCACAAAGCTCAGGAAAATTAGGAACTTGGGGCAATTCTTCTGGAGCTCTGACTTTTTCCTTCTAAACTATCCTGCTGTTAACTTAAATTCTGCAGTTTCACTATGGTAGTTATTTGGAGTAACCACAGGACGACCTATGTGCCCAGAAATGAGTTAACTTTTCCTGAGTGCTTTGAGCTATATGATAATAGACAAACACGGGCTCTCCGCAAATGGACTGGACACGGAGTCAGCGGGCCTTAACTGCCTCTCCGAGTTATAAGGGTGTGATATGGCAGGGAGGTTCAGGTATGTTGATGTAAGATGTTAAAAGCCCCTTTTCTTGTCAGACACCAGAAAAAGTTTATTTCTGGGGAGAATATCCTCTGTCAATGTGGATGTTGAGAATGATGAATGGGGTGTGAACCAGCAGCCATGTTTTGCAGCTCTCAGAGCACTGGAAGGCCATGAGGAAACATCTGCAGCCTGACAACCTCTCCAAGGCCGAGGCTGTCAAAAACTTCCTGACCTTCATTCAGCACCTCAGGACAGCGAAAAAAGAAGAGATCCTCCAAATCCTAAAAGCAGAGAGCAAGGAAGTACTGTAAGTTGTCTGAAGAAAAACACTTCTAAGTTATTGCTTATTATTAATCAAGAAAGACCCCTTTTAAATAACTGCCCCCACTCTAAATCAATTATTTTGTTGTTCTTCATTTTCACTAAATGGTTATGCCACAATGCAGTAATTTAGTGCAATTTTAAGTTTTCAGCAGAGACACAACGTTTTTTCTTTTCTCCCCTTCCATCTCCTCCTCTCCCTTCTCCTCCCCTCCCCTCCCCTCTGTCTCCTCCCCCCCTTTCAAGTTTAAATCAGGACTATATTGGTACTTAGATAAGTGAGCTCAGGGCTTCACCCGGATACTGTGTGTGGGGCATGTGCTGCCTCACCATTTTTAAGATCATATCCTGGAAACTAAATTTACATTTGAAAAGATTTAAAAAAGATTTTTAAAAAGTGTTGATTAAAAAATAAAAGGAGTGTATGGCTGCTTGCATTGAAAGATGTGATTTCATTAAAGATCTAGTGGTCATCCCTATTGAAGCCATGTTTTTTATAGAAAACTGAGAACTGAGGTAAATAGCCAAAATAATCAGGAGAAAGGAAGCCCCTACATTTTCAAAATTGTTGCTGAAAGTCTGATTCATTTTACATGTGTAACAGAATGAGCTAATTCTCAAATTCACTTTGTCTGTAAATACAAGTTACTATACAACAAAACGAACCAAACTGATCAGATATATGATGCCAATTATTCTCATTGATGGTATAGATCATGGCTTAATTAATTTGACAAATGTAAAAACTAGCCAGTAACATAGCCAAAAAGTGGAAATTGGGCTAATTGCACACACACACACACACACACAGAGTGGCAGCAGAATTCACTGAGTTCAAAGGACTTAACACTCCTAAAAAAAAATGAGAGATTTAAGCTTTTTTTCTGAGAAGTTTATTATTAATTGCAGTTGTTATTTACTTGACTTGATGACATTCAGAAAAACCAATAGGGATTCCATATGACTAAAATAAATTGTTTACTCTCTTCAAAAATAAATATTTTTTAATAAATCAATTTTATTGAACTTATTAATAAAGCATAAATCCATCCAAAATGTATAATCATTGGCATTCCACACAATCTCATTGCTGTGCATTCATCATTTCAATTGTTTCTAGAGCATTTTCATTATTCCAGTAATAATAATAATAATAAACAAAAACCAAACAAACAACTAAAACTCATCACTCTCAATCTCTCTATGCCTCCCCTGCCGTACATAGCTGCTACTCTGTTTCCCTTGTTCTAGTTTATTTGTATTTATATCTTGTAAAACCTGTCTTATATATGTAATATCACCCATATTTCTGTTTTATTTGAGGTTTCATTATGTTATACAGTCCTATGTTAGCTTTCCTTCCAGTAATACACGTCCTTAGACTTTCCCTTTCAACCACTGCCATATCCATATAATAGCTCTGCTAGTCATAAACACCATGATGTGCTCTCAACATTTCCATTCATTCCCAATAATTTACAAACAAACTTTTAATCAATTCTGCACAGACAAACCCTCAGCTTTCCATTCCCTACCCTCATTCTATTTTCTGGTGACCCATATTCTAATTATTAACTCCATGAGTTTACATATTATATTTAGTTCATAATAGCGCAATCATACAGTATTTGTCCTTTTGTGTCTGGCTTGCTTCATTCAACATATTGTGCTCCAGGATCATTCATGTTGTCATATGCTTCACAACTTCATTTCTTCTTACAGTGGCATAATATTCCATCGTGTGTATACACCACAATTTGTTTATTCATTCCTCAGTTGATAGACACCTAGGTTGTTTCCATGGTTTGGCAATCCTGAATAGCATCACTATGAACATAGGTGTGCAAGTGTCAGTTCGTTTCACTGCTCTCAGTTCTTCTGGGTATATACCTAGTAATGGTATTGCCAAGTCACATGGCAAGTCTATATCCAACTTCCTTAGGAACTGCCAAACAGTCATCCACAGTGGCTGTACCAGTCTACATTCCCCAACAGTGAATAAGCATTCCTATCTTTCCACATCCTTTCCAACATTTACAGTTTTTCAATATTTTAATAGCGGCCAGTCTAATAGGTGTGAAATGGTATTTCTTTGTAGTTTTGTTTCGCATTTCCCTAATCGCTAGTGATATTGAACTTTTTTCCATGTGTTTTTCATGCCATTTGTATCTTCTTTGGAAGATTGTCTTTTCAAGTCTTTTGCCCAGTTTTTAATCAGGTAGTTTGTCTTTTTATTGTTGAGTTGTCTGATCTCTTTATATATTATAGATATTAAACCCTTACTGGATATGTGATTGCCAAATATTTTCTCCCATTGAGTTGGCTGCCTTTTTACACTTTTGAAAGTTCTTTGAGGTACAAAAGTGTTTAAGTTTGAAAAGGTCCCATTTATCTATTTTTTCTTTTGTTTCTCATGCTTTGGGTGTAAGCTTTAAGAAACTACCACCTACCACAAGATCTTGAAGATTCTAGGAGTTTTATGGTTGTTACTTTTATATTTAGGTCCTTGATCCATTTTGAGTTAATTTTTGTATAAGGTGTGAGATAGGGATCCTCTTTCTTTCCTTTGGATATGGTTATCCAGTTCTCCCAGTTCTGGCCCAGCTGGGTGGGCTTAACAGCATTGTCAAAAATCACTTGACTGTATATGTGAGGGTTTATTTCTGAGATCTAGATTTGATTCCATTGGTCAATTGGTCTGTCTTTAAGCCAATACCATGCTGTTTTTTTACCACTATAGCTAAATAGTATCATTTAAAGTCAGGAAGTGAGAGTCCTCTAACTTTTTTTCTTCTTTTTAAAGGATTTTTGGGGCCCCTATCCTTCTAAATAAATTTGATTATTGGCTTTTCCATTTCTGCAAAAAAGGCTGTTGGGATTTTTATTGAGATTGCATTGAATTTTTGTCAGTTTGGGTAGAATTGACACCTTAATGATATTTAGTCTCCCAATCCATGAACACGGAATTTCCTTCCATTTACCTAAGTCTTCTTCAGTTTTCTTTAGCAATATTTTTAAATTTTCTGAATACTGAACCCTTATGTCCTTGGTTTAAGTTTATTCCTAAATATTTAATTGATTAATTACTATTATGAATGGAAATTTTTTTTATTTCCTCCCTAGATTGCACATCAGTAGCGTATAGAAACACTGTTAAGTTTTGGTATTAACCTTGTATCCTGCCACTTTGCTCAACTCGTTTATTAGTTCTTGTAACTTTGTTGTGAATTATTCAGGACTTTCTAGATAGAGAACCATATCATCCATGAATATGAAAGTTTTACTTCTTCCTCTCTTATTTGGGTGGCTTTTATTTCTTTATCTAGCTTAACTACTATAGCTAGAACATTTAGCACAATATTGAATAAGAATAATGACAGTGGGCCTCCTTGTCTTGTTCCTAATCTCAGCAGGAAAGCTTTCAATCTTTTATTGTTGAGAACAATGCTAACTATAGGTTTTTCATATATGCACTTCACTATATTGAGAAAGCTTCTTTTTGGAGTGATTTTATCAAGAAAGGGTGCTGCATTTTGTCAAGTGCCTTTTCTGCATCAATTGAGAGGATCATGTGATTTTCCTTCTTCAACTTATCAATGTGGTTTATTACACTAACTGATTTTCTTGTGTTGAACCACCCTTGCATATTTGGGAAAAAACCCATTTGATTGTGGTATATAATTCTTTTAATGTGCTTTTGGATTCTGTTTGCAAGTATTTTGTTGAGTATTTTTGCATCTATATTCATTAGAGATATTGGTCTGTAATTTTCTTTTTTTGTAGTATCTTTATCTGGTTTTGGTCTTAGGTGACGTTGGCTTCATAGAATGCATTTGGTAGCATTCTTTCCTGTTCAGTTTTTTTTTGAAGAGCTTGAGCAAGATTGATATTAGATCATCTTTGAATGATCAGTAAAATTCACCAGTAAAGCTATCTGGTCCAGGGCTTTTCATCTTTGGGAGGTGTTTGATGACTGTTTCAATCTCTTCATTTGTGGTTGGTTTGTTGAGATCTCCTATTTCTCCTAGGGTCAGTGTAGGTGATTCATCTGTTTCTGGGAATTTGTCCATCTTGTCTACATTGTCTAGTTTTCTGGCATATGGTTGTTCATAGTATTCTCTTACGAGCTCTCTTATTTCTGTGGAGTCAGTGGTAATGTCCCCTCTTATATTGATTTTATATATTTGCATCTTCTCTCCTTTTTTCTTTGTCAGTCTATCTAAGGGTTGGCCAATTTTGTTGATCTTCTCAAAGAACCAACTTTTGGTTTTCTAGATTCTCTAAATTGTTTTTGTTGTTGTTGTTGCTCTTGATTTCATTTATTTCTGCTCTGATCTTTACTATTTCTTTCCTTTGTCTTGGTTTGGGATTAGTTTGCTGTTCTTTTACTAGTTCCTCCAGGTGTACAGTTAGATCTTCAATTTTAGTACTTTCTTCTTTTTTGATGTAAGCATTGAGGGCAATAAATTTCCCTCTCTGTACTGCCTTTGCAGTGTCCCATAGGTTTTGTTGTAATGTTCTAATTTTCATTCATCTCAATATATTTGCTGAATTCTCTTGCAATTTCTTCTTTGACTCACTGATTATTGAAGAGTGTGTTGTTTAATAACTGTATATTTATAAATTTTCCCTTATTACATCCATTATTCACTTCAAGCTTCATTCTGTTATGATCAGAGAAATTGTTTTGTATAATTTCAATCTTTTTTAATTTATTGAGATTTGTCTTGTGACTCAACATCTGGTCTACCTTGGAGAAGGATCCATGAGCTCTTGAAAAAAATGTATATCCTACTGTTTTGGAGTACAATGATCTGTAGATGTCTGTTAGGTCTAGTTCATTTATCATATTATTCAAGTTCTCTGCTTCTTTATTTATCCTCTGCCCAGATGTTCTATCCAATACCGAGAGTGGTGTATTGAAGTTTCCAGCTATTATTGTAAAGACATCCATTTCTCCCTTCAGTTTTGCCAGTGTGAGCCTCTTGTATCTTGGGGCACTCAGTTAAGGGCATAAATATTTAATATAGTTATTTCTTCTTGGTGAATTGTCCCTTTTATTAAAATATAATGAACTTCTTCATCCCTTATAACAGTTTTGCATTTAAAATCTATTTTGTCCAATATTAGTATCACTACTCCAGCTCTTTTTTGGTTACTATTTGCATGGAATATCTTTTTCCAACCTTTCACTTTTTACCTGGTTTTGTCCTTACATCTAAGGTGAGTCTTTTGTAGACAACATATAGATGGCTCATATTTTTTCAATCCATTCTATCAGTCTATTTGTTTTGATTGGGGAGTTCAAGCACTTAACATTCAATGTTATTATTGTAAAGGCATTACTTACTTCATCCATTTTGTCCTTTGGCTTTCTATGGTCATATGGTACTAATGTCTGTCTCTTCACCCTTTAATTTACCCTTCCTACTAATCTTCATCTCTACATTCTTTTCCAAGTTTCTCACCCTTGTTTTTTCTTTTCAGGCTGCAGCAGTCCCTTTAGTATTTCTTGTAATTCTGGTCATTTGATAACATATTCTATCAGTTTTTGCTTCTCTGTGAAGACTTTAAGCTCACCCTCATTTTTGAAGGACAATTTTGCTGAATACAGAAGTCTTGGCTGGCAGTTTTTCTCTTTCAGTGCCTTAAATACATCATACCACTTTCTTCTCTCATCCATGGTTTCTGATGAGAGGTCGGCACTTAAACTTATAGAATTTCCCTTGTATGTGATGCTTTGCTTTTCTCTTGCTCCTTTCAGAATCCTCTCTTTATCTTTGATATTTGTCATTCTGAATAGTAGGTGTCTCAGGGTAGGTGTTTTCATATTTATTTTGTTTGGGGTGCGTTGTCCTTCTTGGCTAGTGATATTTAAGTCTTTCACAAGGGTTGGGAAGTTTTCAGTCATTATTTCTCCAAATATTCTTTCCACCTTTTTTTCCATCCTCTTGTCTTTCTGAGACACTGATGATGTGTATGTTTGTGCATTTTGCATTGTCATTCTATTCCCTGAGACTCTGTTCCATTTTTTTCATTATCTTCTCTTTCTGTTCTCCTGTATTTTCTAGTTCAGATATTCTGTCTTCAAAATCATTAATTCTATCTTCTAGCAATTCAGATCTGCTCTTATGTGTCTTTAATGTATTTTTAATCTAACCAATCATGTATTTTATTCCCATAAGCTCTGTTACTTTTCTTTTCAGGATTTTGAATTGTTCTTTATATTCACCCAGTGTCTTCTTAAAATCCTTTATCTCTTTAGTCATATTTTCTTTCAGTTCTTTGACTTGATTTAGGAGATTGTGTGATTATAATTGATTGGCTTAAATCCCGTATCTCTTCTGGATATTTGATTTGTTCCTTTGGTTGGGCCATCTCTTCCTGTTTCAAAGTATGGCTTGTAATTTTTTGCTGATATCTAGGCATCTGAATATGTTGGTGAATTTCTCTCTCTTGCCTATTATTTTTTTTCTCACAGCTCTTCTTTGATATTTGGTTCAATTTATTCTAAGTCTTTAAAATTGCCCAGCTTAAGTTATCAAAATCAGTCTGGGACTCACAAATGGGTGCAGATTTTTTTCCCGGGAGTTAGGGTGCAGAGAAAACCAAAAGCAGTTTTTGTCTATGCAATTTCCAGACTTGCCAGCAGATGGCATTCTTCAGTGCACCTTTCCATGAAAGTGTTTCAATCTCTGCTTTCCTTTGTTCTGGTCTGGCTAGAGCCTGGAGTCAAAGCAGCCTCTGCTGGCTGAATTCACTGAAGAAAAGTTCCCAATTCCTCCCTTCTTTTTTCCTTATAAGAGCTGAGAGGCAACAAGATGTCTGTTCCTCTCTCAGTCAGCTGCATTGAGCCAGGGATTTTACCCCAGCTTAATATCTTGGGGATGGGGGATGAGAGACCTTACTGACCCCTTTTGGGGTTTTGTAATTTATATTTGTTGTTTTGGGTTTTTCATGTCTCTGTCCGTCACCCTCCTGGGAGTTGTGTAGCACTGTTCTGGCCTGCTGACCCCCAAAGCAGGTCTCTCAGATAGCTTTTGGCTCTTTCTCCATTGTTTTTATGGGAGAGTTGAGCCCTGCCTACCTACTCCAACACCATCTTCCTCCCAAAAGTAAATATTTAAACTGGAAATTAAATCATGCAAAATCATGAATTCCCAGGCTCTAATTTAATCCAAGAACTCTAAAATAATTTTTAAAATTAACTATTAATTTAGACTGGAGATTATACTAAACCTTGGCCTTATCTGTATCCTAAAAAATTTTAAGCAACAATTTGTCTTATTTGAATGTGGTATATAATACTTACATACCTAATATGTTCATTCATGGGTCAGCTAGATTCAGAAATGTTACTATCTTAGCTTCATCCAACCCAAGTTTTTTGATGACTAGAGTGTATAAAACAGTAGCTTCCTGTAGGAGTTCCATTCTGTTCAGACGTATTCATTGTGGATGAATGTAGAACTATACCATGGTGTTTTTATTTTTAAAAATAGACAAAATGAAACTCTTCTTTGGATATAGGTTAATGTTAAAAGAATTTCTCATCTTTTCATTTAAAAAACATAATGATCTAGCTAAATATTTAGGCATTTTTAAAAATGTATGCATTTCCAAAGCTAAGTTGAGCATCAGTTTTGAAGACATACCTTTTATATGTTTCTGACATAGAAAATAATTTGTACATAATTTTTAATTTTACTTATGTGATTTTAATTTACAGACCTGCAAGTTATATTTGTCTTAGATTAATATAATTAAATTAGTGTGTATTTTCTGAATATACATTGAATTAGAGAGGGGAAGTTAAAGGAAAGGTTTAAAATGAAGTGAGTTGAGTGAAGGCAAGACTTTCTAAGAAAGTCCTGTCCATTAACTTTTCTTTTTAATAATAAAATTTCAATACTTTGAAAAAATAAAACCAATAGGGAGTCTGTGAGTAGTAGAGATTTTTAGTAATTCTTTAAGCATTCTACACATTGATATCCATGACTTTGCCTTTCTTATAGACCTCAGCTGGTGGATGCTGTCACCTCTGCTCAGACTCCAGACTCTTTAGAAGCTATTTTGGACTTTTTAGATTTCAAAAGTGACAGTACCATTATCCTTCAGGAGAGGTTTCTCTATGCCTGTGGATTTGCCTCCCACCCCAATGAAGCACTCCTGAAAGCCCTCATTGTAAGTCAAATGGAAATTGGAAAAATAAAGATTCTTAGATGATTAAAAGCTCTTAAGAATCTAAGCAGTAATTAAAAGTGGCATGGGTCATAATGAAGGCTGCAAAGTAGAGCCTCTGATTCAAATTCAAATTCTATGAGACTAACCAATAATCATTGGCCATACAGTAATTTATTTCATTTAAGTATCCCATTCCTTCAAATATATAAACTATACGTTATAGGAATTTAAAAGATGTGTTTACATATCATATATTGTGCACAGTTATGACAAAGTTTAAATGAGGAAAAGTCTTTATTATATACCAATAATCAATTTTAAAAGATTTGTTTTAGCTTCAAAATCTTCATGGTTTTTGACATACAATATATTGAAGAGATATAACTCTACCAATATAAAAATTCTATATTAGAAACAAAAGCTAGACTTTTCTTGGACCCCAAGATTAAATATAAAGTGTCTCTTATGTTACTAGAAATGATCTAGTGGAATAGTTTATAATCATTTTTGAAAAATGGGCCCATTTGAGGATCTGATAAAAGCAAATAAGCCCCTCTTCAACCACACACAAAATTTTACAGACCATTTTTTGAATTCACTGACCCAATAAATCCAATCCATAAATCCCTAAGAAGTTTACAGACCCTGGATTAAGAAAAAGGGAGGACTATTAAGTTTTCATTTCAAAGCTAGATAGTGAATTTGTTACTGTCTTAAAGTAAAATTCTGTGTTTGCAATCTAGGAGTATAAAACATTTTTCTCTGGCGTTGGTTACTTTATTCTTTAATTAAAGTGTCCCTTGGAAATGGTTACATGTTTTGGTAATCTATTTTATTCCTTTTTGGCCAATAGACAAAGTTCCAAGGCTCCTTTGGGAGCAATGACATCAGAGAAACTGTGATGATCATTATTGGGGCCCTTGTCAGGAAGTTGTGCCAGAATGACAGCTGTAAACTTAAGGTAAGTGAGAATCCAATCTCATGTGTTATATGATTCCAGACCATCCTATTTAATACTCACCATGTTGCCCACCATAGGCTCACTTAATTCTCCTTACCCTGCTCTAGTTTTCCTATTTCCATAGTGATTATTGTCATCAAATATATATTATAATTTACTTATTATGTTTATTGCTTATTGCTGTCTTGACTTACTAGAATGTAAGCTCCACGTAAAAACAGATCTTTGTTTTATTCAACTGCTTAAGACAGTACCTGGCACATAGGTAATGCTTCATAAATACTTGTTAAAAAGCAAATAGTCTATTAATCTCTCTACCGGTATCTATTTATTGAGTGCCACCTGTGCTTGGCTTCATATGGTGTATATGGCATAGTTCTTGCTCTCAGAAAAATATTAGACCCCTGGGCTACCTCTTAGAGCAGAACTTTGTTTATAGTAAGTGTGGTTTGCTGTTTTAATGGCAGCAATTTAACTACTTCTAATTATTTGGAACTTTACAGTATATTTTAAAATATCATTTGCTCAAAACTTCTCTACTTGCCTGTGTGGATCATCAATTTTTTCATCTTCTTAATTTAAAAAAAAAGCAAAAACACTTACTTTGTAAGCATAACAAAATATGGAAAATCCAAATGGATTAAAATCCAACACAGCCCATCTTTCTATAATGCAAATAGATTAAAAATTCTGAATATATAAAAACATGGTCTTTTTCTGTCCACATTTATTTTACAGCCAGCTTCTAGTCAGCATTTTTCACTAGCCCAGACAAATATCACCATATTGTTTTGCTTACTAAGTGTTTGCTATTAAAAACAAAATGGATAACATTCTTGAAATGAAATGGCCCCAAAAGAAGCAACTCACAACTAGATGTTAACTAAGTATAAAAAAGATTACTAGAAAGGAGTGGTCTTGAAAATGTTTGAATATCACTTTGTTATGTTCTGGCAGAAACCAAATTTATTACTATTTTTATGGCAACAAGAAACTATGACTTCTTGTATTTTTCAATTTTCCTAATTCTTTGAGTAACTGATTTACTTTAGTAACTCACATAGTAAACCACCTTGGCTAAATGCAAAGCCTACATATAAAAACATCCATTCATGTGAAGCAGATATGGCTCAAGCAATGGGCTCCCGTCTACCATATGGGACATCCCAGGTTCATGTCCTGGGGCCTCCTGATGAAAGCAAGCCGGCCCACGCGGTGAGCTGGCCTGCGTGGAGAGCTGGCACAACAACTAGAGACAAAGAGGAGAGACAATGAGAGACACAACAAACCAGGAAGCTGAGGTGGCTCAAGCGATTGAGTGCCTCTCTCCCACATCGGAGGTCCCAGGATCAGTTCCCAGTGCCTCCTAAAGAGAAGACAAGAAGAGAAGACAAGCAGACACAGAAAACACACAATAAATGGACACAGAAAGCAAGACAGTGAGCCCAAAAACAATGGGGGAGGGGAGGAATAAATAAATAAAATAAATCTTTAAAAAAATAAAAACATCCCTTCAGTGGATTTAATGAGCAACTACTCTGTGCAAGGCACAATGCTAATCTCTGAATATACAGATTCAGATAATATCGTACCACCCTCAAAGACTCCTAGATTTTTTATATAATATAAATAGATAAATTAAAATATTGAAATATGAGCAAAGTACTCTGAGAATGCAGAAGATGCAACTATGTATTCTGTTCATGGGTAATGAGGGAATTTTCCCCAAAGTATTAATATTTGAGCTTAGTTTGGAGAGTTTTAGGTGAATGAATGGTAACATAGAATGAAGGACACTTTAGAAGAAACACAGCAATGTACAAAAAGGCCCAAGTAAAAATGGGCCTGGTGTGCTGGGAGACAGTGAGAAATTCTGTACAGTTAGAGCACAAAGTATTTATAGTTTTGGAGACAGATAGGTAGGAGTGAAAAGAGGGAAAAAGAGGGAAAAGAAAAGACAGAAAGAGAAAAGAGAGGCTGGCTTGATGTTCATTAATGACAAACTAAGGAGTTTTTCATGACAAGCCAAAGACTTTGGCCTTCATTCTATAGAAAGAAGGGAAACTAATGAGGCTTTTAGGCAGGTGAAGGACATGGTCAGATTTTACTTTATTTAGGAAGAAACAAGGTGGTGTGTGAATTGGGTGTTGGCTGGAGTCAGTGAGATCTGTTAATGTGTTTTAGTTTGCTATAGGTTGCCAACTTAATATACCAGAAATAGGTTGGCTTTTATAATGGGAATTGATTAACTTATAAGCTTATAGTTGTAAGGCTGTGAATGTGTCCAAATCAAAGCATCATTAGGAAATGCTTTCTCCCCGAGCTGTAGCTGTGGGCCATCAGGCACATGGTGGTATCTGCCTGTCTCTGCTGTCTCCTCCAGGCTTTGTTGCTTTCAGCTTCTGGCTTCCTCTCTCCCAGGTTCATTGATTTCAGCTTCTTGTTCTTCTGGCTTTCTCTCTCAGCTTCTGGGAGTTCCTCTCTGAGCTCCTTGGTCTTTTCTCCCTGCTCTGTCTCTCCATACCCATACCATTTATAAAGGACTCCAGTAAGAGGATTAAGACTACCTGGGGTTGTGCCCTACTAAAGTAATCTAATCAAATGGCCCTTACCTGAATCTAATCAAAAGGTCCCACCTACAATAGGTTCACACCCACAGGAATGGATTAATTTAAGAACATAATTTTCAGGGGTCCACAAAAGACCCAAACAATAACAGAAAGGAAACATTTGCAATAACCTAGGTAAAAATTAGTAAAGGTTTGAATTAATGTAGGAGAAGTGGAGTGAAAGAAGGAGACAGATTTAAGAGGCATTTAGAAACAGAGTATTTAGTGACTAATGGAATGTGGGGAATGAGAGAGAAGAAAGAATCCAGGTGGCTGAACTCTTCCAGGTTAGGGTATTAGGTGAAGAGTGGTGCCAACCACTGAAGCTGCATTCATAGAGCCAGATTTGGGGGTGGGAGGAGGGTAGAAATAATTTGTTTTGACTATGTTAAGTTTGAAACCCTTTGGGCCACCAGGTTGAGTTGTCCAACAGGTGGATGAATGTACCTGTCTACAGCTCAGGAGTGGAGTTAGAACTAGGGATAGACAGTGGCTGAAACTTTGGGAAAGAATGGATTACCCAGGAAAGTCATATAGCATGAGAAGGAAACTGAACAAAAGATTACATTTAAAGTTCTTCTGATAATAAGAAGCTTAGTTTTCATCACATCTTTAAAGTTACCTTGTAGAGTCTGCATGCACGTCTGCATGAGGCAAGCGCGCCATGGAGGACTTGGCTTCCACCCAGGCCTCAACCTCGTCTCCAGAGATGCCTACCGCGCCCAAGCGGCAGTCGCTGCTGGACAAGGCGCAGATTAGAAAGGCTTTGAAAGCTCGTTGGAAAATTCCAAGTCCAGGAAAAGTGCTAATGATTTGCTTTTGAATGAGAAAGAAAATTTCTTTTTAATGGTGGTATTATGGAAAATTCCAAGTAAAGAACTGAGGGTCAGACTGTCTTTGCCTTATGGTATTCGGTCAGATTTAGCAGAAGTCTGTTTATTTACCAAGGATGAACCCAATTTAACTCCTGAAAAGATGGAACATTTCTATAGGAGTCTTTTAAACAAGTGTAATATTAAAACCATTTCTCAGATTATCCCCCTCCGAACTTTAAAAACCCTATGAAGCCAAGCTCCTCCTCTTGGGTAGTTTTGACTTCTTCCTTGTGGATGCAAGAATTAGACGGCTTTTACACTCCATCATAAGGAAACATTTCTATCTCAGAAAGAAAGTTCCAGTATCTGTAAACCTGGCCAAGGATTTATCAAAAGAGATCAATGGATCTATAGGTGGAACTGTTTTAAACACCTCTAAAACTGGTTCCTGCAGTACTATACACATGGGTCACACAGGAATGAAGTTGCAGCAGATCCTTCAGAATTTCGTTGCTGTTGCAGAAGGGCTTTCAGAAAAATTGCCAGAGAAGTGGGAGAGTGTGAAACTCTTATACCTGAAAACTGAGAAATCGGTTGCCCTTCCAATCTTTTCTTCATTTAAGAGCAGTTGGGATGATGCTAAAGGAATAAGCCTTCCTGGTCAGAAGAAAAAAGAGGCAAAGAAAAAAGAAAAAGAAAAAAAAAAAAAAAAGAAGCTGAAAAGCTCAAGTTAAAAAGGGAGAAGAAGAGAAGAAAAAGGGAAATGCGAGAGGCTAGAAAAAGAAAAAGCCAAGCCCTTACTAAAAATCAGGCACCTCCTGAAGCCAGTGAAGCTCCAGTGAAAGGCTGCAGCCCCCCAACAGGGGACACCCCAGACCTGAGAAGCAGGAGCCAGGCAGAGTGAAAGCCCCATTTAAAGTGGAAGATGGATCTGAGGATGAGATTCCACTACTGGTACCAATGGACAAACTGCCTGCTAAAGAATCTGTAGAGATGCAAAAACGTACCACAGTAAAGAAATCTTCCAAAAAGAGTCTTGGTCCCAACATACCACTGGGGAAGAAGAGAAAGGTGGCCCCTTCAGCTTTGAAGAACCCCAGAGCTGCAGATGCAGAAACCCCAGGTAAAGGCCCAAGAAAGAAGCCAAGAATCAAAGAGGAGATAGAGAAAGAAATCAACTCTTCACTTGGGAAAAAAGACCTTAGACAGACTCCAAAAAAGCCAGAGGCCAAGTTCTTTGCTGCTCCAAGAAAATCTGCCAGAAAAGCTCCCCAGACTCCCAAGCAAGTGTCCCAGTCAGCCTGAAATCAGTGACTTGCCTGGTGGGAAACATCAGGGCTACCTGAAGAGCTTTTTGAAAATACCCCAAGTCCTGGCCCCTGTTGTACCCTCCTCCAGCAGCAAAGCCTGGGCTTAAAATATTCCTAAAAACCTCCACAGGTAATTTTGATGTAAGTTCCTAAATGTAGGAACCTGTGGTTTGATGTAAAATCTATTTTTTAATATGCTCTTCTTTGTGTTTGCTAATATAATGGGAAAATGCGCTGCCAATAAATAAATAAATAAACAAATAAAGTTACGTTGTAGGTAGCTGCAAACTATCCATTATCACTGTCATGAAAGCTTATTAATGTTTTTGAGAAACCTATATTTTTATAAATGCATATTTGAAAATGAGACTTGGCCCTCAAATTGTAGTAATTCAAATTTTCTTTTCAACTCTCTGCTGTGGAAAACACATCCACCTTTTGTCTAAAGCAAAGGTATATGAATAGAAAGAAAATGACATATTCTAATACAAATTTAAGGAATCTGCTAGCACATTATATATATACTTCCTAAAAGGTACCTGCCATCTCTATTGGGCTATGGTTTTTCAACATTTACTATCATGAAAGCTATGGCCATATGGCAACTAGACAAGCTCACACCTAGCACTAAGCCCTGTGCCATCTGTTTTCTTTACATTTTGACCTCCCTGCAGCCTACTTTCTTCTTTTCCCCAAATTTGTATTAGAAAAAATCTAAACTTACAGAAAAGTTGTAAGACTAGTACAATTTTCTGATCATCTATAAACCCTTCACCTGGATTCACCAATTGTTAACATTTTGCCAGAGTTGCTTTATTTCATTCTATTTCCTTTTTTCCTTTTTTGGGGGGTGGGTGGGTATTGAACCATTTAAGAATGAGTTGCAGGTATCTGACACTTTACCCCTAAATAGTTATTACTTGGGTATCATTACATGTAGGCCTTTACAATTGAATATATTATGAGTTCATACTGCTGTCTTCCAATTCAACAACACAGGATTCTTTCTCTCCTTACCCATTTTCAATAACCATGTCTTACTTCTTCCACAGTGAGTAGAATAGCTATACATTGATTTATCTCCTTAATTACAAAATGCACACAAAATAGTTTTGAAGTTGCTCTACTAATACCACTACAAAAACAAACTGACAAAGCAAAGTTTAAGACTTCATTATAGTTCTTTTTGTCTTTAAAATGTATTCAGTTGAGGACACACTATGTTCCAAGTTTCTTGGATTAATTCTTTTTAAAATCTCTTCTGTTTTGTTGTTTTTAAGATTTATTTTATTTATTTATCTCTCCACACCCCCTCATTGTTTCCACTTGCTGTGTCTGCTCATTTTCTTTAGTTTCTTTTTAGCAGTCACCAGGAACTGAACCTGGGAGCTCCGATGTAGGAGGGAGGCACCTAATCACTTATGCCACCTCTGTCCCCTGGTTTGTCATCTCTTGTAATGCTTTTCCTCTTGTGTCTTTTGTTGCATGATCTTGTGTCAGCTTGCGGTGCCTGCCCATCGCACCAGCTTGCTGTCTTCTTTAGGAGGCACTGGGAACCAAACCGTGGACCTCCCATGTGGTAGGCGGGAACCCAATCACTTGAGCCACATCTGCTTCCTCTTCTGTTTAGTTTTGTTATTAATTTGACATACATTTGTTTCTGTTTGAGTTTAATTTCAGCAATGTTCCATCTTAGATTTAATTTTATTGTTTGAATGTGTGAAACATTAACATGTTTCAAAAGTAAAAACTATATTTTAAAAGTATTCTCAAAGAGGTATCTTTCCTTTCCTACCCCTTCCACCCATTTCCCACCTACCTCCTTTTGGTAAGCAATTTCATTAGTTTCTGGTTTACTCTTTCTGTTTCTCTTTATAACAGTAAGCTAATGTATACATATATACAAACTTGCATTCTTATTTCTGTTTTTCCTTTTTTCTTACACAAAAGATAGCATTCTATATATTTTCTTTTGTATCTTGCTTTTTCCACTTAACAATATATCCTAGAAATCACCTCATCCTTTTTCAAAGAGAACATCCTCATTGCTTTTTACAACTGCCTAATACCCTATCTTGTCAATATACCACAGTTCATTTAACCCATCTCCTATGTATGGTCATGTAGGTGTTTTCCACTATTTTGCTATTACAAATAATACTGAAATGAGTATCCTTAAGGACATGTTTTTATCGTATCATTGGAGATGGATCTTCAAGGCTAGGATTGCTAGATCAAAATGCAGTTTTGTGAGTTTTGCCACACTGTCTTCCACAGAATATTACACCATTTTATGCTTCCACCAGCCATATATGAGAATGCCTATTTCCCCCAACCTCACCAAGAAACTGTTGTCAAACCTGAATTTTTTACCAATTTGATAATTGAGAAATGGCATTTTTCCAATTACATATTGAAGTTAAACATGATTTCTTCTATTTAGAACATTTTGTGTCTCTCTCTCTTTCCTGTGTGTGTGCATGTTCCTGCAGCATAAACTTAAAACTTGAAACTTATTAATACTATAGCTGAGGGGAGCAGATGTGGCTCAAATGGTTGGGCGTCCGTCTGCCATATGGAGGGACCTGGGTTCGATCCCCGGGACCTCCCGAAGGCGCATGGGCTGCCAGGCTCTGTGTGCCACTGAGCTGTCGGGCCACGGGAGCCATGCAGCAGGATGATGACGTAACAGGGGAGAGACAAGACGAGATGCTCCGAAAGCTCCAGAAGCCAGGAGCTGAGGTGGTGCAGGTGGCAGAATACCTCTCTCCTACATCAGAGGTCTCCAGGATCGAGTCCTGGTGAAGACTGGAGGAGGAGGATGAGAAGAGATGGCTGGAAACAGACACGAAAAATTGCCCAGCGAATGGACACAAAAACAGCAAAATGGGGAAGGGGGAGTTTAAAATGGATAAAGTAAATAAATAAATCTTAAAAAAAAAATACTATAGCTGAATTAGAGCTTAGGATCTTTATTTTAAAGATGAAACTGAGGCACCTAAAGTGTAGATAGTGGCAAAGATAAGGACCCAGATGTCCCCCTAGTTCTAGTTTGGTTTTCCCTTAAACTATTAACTTGCACTTGATTCCTTTTTCTGTCCAGGCCAGAAAAATGCCTTTTTCTGATTAAAGAGCATATTTTATAAGTATCTAGGAATATGCCTGCCACTGAAGAGACACTCAAGAAATATTTCCAGAACTGTATGGTAACATTGATCAAATTTGGAATTGAGTGGAAACAAGTGCTTTCAAAACATTTAGAGCAAAACCTTATGGTTGAGCTCTCAGTGCTTCCATCAGAGTTGTTACTTTAAAGAGGGTGTATGGGGCCAGTTAGGCTCCATCTAATTGTTTCTTAAGAAATTCAGTGAATGGTGGGGGGCAGTTTAATAAATAACCATTCAAAAAGGAATTTTTTAATGATTTTATACATTCAGACTGTGTTCAAAAATATATGCCTACTATTAATTATCCTCTTTGTTTTTAAAAGAATGTGTTAGTGTAAGTATTTTTTAGAGTACAACACCTTTATTAAGTTTTCATTTTGTGCTTCATTCAGGTGACCATTGCAAAACTCTCAAAACTTTAGGCTATTTTCTTGAATTCAAGAATGAAGCCAATCTTTCCCAAGCCTTGTTTAATGCGTATGGTCATGCATATGATTGAGGTATTTTTTAGGCAGTGGTCGAAGCCAAGAAGTTAATCTTGGGAGGACTTGAAAAAGCAAAGAAAAAAGAGGACACCATGATGTACTTGCTGGCTTTGAAAAATGCCCTGCTTCCAGAAGGCATCCCACTGCTCCTGAAGTATGCAGAGGCAGGGGAAGGGCCCATCAGCCACCTCGCTACCACCGCTCTCCAGAGATACGACGTCCATTTCATAACCGAGGAGGTAAAATCCCCAACACTCACAACAACAACATAACATGCCTACACATGTGTAAAATGAAAATTCTTCTAGTCACCTTATTTTTTCAAACAGTGTCTCTTTTCTGCTTAGAAATAATTCAAACTGAATTTAAGACTGTTCTGAAAGAGTCTCCTATTTATAGTGGATAATGTCCTACATCCTGAAGCATAAATATTAAGGCATATTCTCTTATATTTAGAAACAAGTTCTTTTCAGAAATGTCTTTACATTTCTATAAGTTTTTAAATGCTGAAAAAATTTTAACACAAGTATTACCTTGTTTCTATAACTAAGTTGTTCTTACAACTACATTTTTAGAAAGCTTCTAAATCAAACTTTTGTTAGGGCAAACAATGCTTATAAATCTCAAGATAAACTGCCTGCTGAGTATAATGTTTCCAGTTTGCAATTAAGCACCTTCCCATCAGTTTTGATCAAAGTTGGTAGATTGCAAAGCATAATGGTTAGGCTTACAGGATTTTTTCTTTATTAGAGAAGTTGTGGGTTTAAAGAATGATCATGCATAAAATACAGGCATAAAATCATGCATAAAATACCTAAGACCTCCCATTGCTGTGGAATATTTGTTAAAATTGATGATAACACATTTTAAAATTTGTACTATTAACCATAGCCTATAGTTTAATTTAGGGTTCACGCCGTAGTATAGTTCCACTGATATTTTTAAAACTTTTATTCTGTTACTATATATACAATCTAATATTTCCCCTTTTAATCACATTCAGATATATCTGAGGGTCACAGAATTTTGAGGCAGAACTACGTATAAAGTCTGGCTCTGCCCCTTCCTATTTGTTTGCTCTTGGGTGAGTTATTTAACCTTTATATGCCCATGAGCAAGTCCAGGATTTGAGAGAAATAGACAAAGGTAGAGAGAAGTGGAATTGAAAGAAATATTTATAAATGCTTTGTACAGAACTTCACACATCGCATGCTGTTAGGCAATGCTATTAACTAATGGAAGTACCCATTGCCACAGAATACAATTATTAGGACAAATTTTCTTTGATGCTATGTTTTGTAACAGAAAAGGGTGAAGAGAATTTTGAGGGGCTTCATTGTAGGTAAATATCTCTTGATATATTAATCTCTCATCAGAGAACCATTGCCACATGGCTGTTGTACACTTATAAATCTGTATCAGTCAGGTAACACCAAGCTATGCTGCAGTAACAAGTAAACTTCAAAATTTCATCAGTTTTACAAAATAATATTTCTCATTCATACTATACCCAATGTGAGTAAGGGATTATGTGGCCTCAAGTTCACCACAGTAGCAGAAGCAAGAGATGGAGGTGTTATATTAGCACTTAACTGCTTGGGCTGGGAAGTGACCCCCTTTAATTCTGTTCACAGTGCACTAGCCAGAGCTAGTCATGTAGCCCCAATCCATTTGCAAAGGAACCTGGAAAATGTAGGAGCATGTGTATATTTTCATAGACACTTACTTTCTGCCATAATATAAATTCTTAAACTCTCAATGTACACTAATCAAGCTTGAACATCTTATGAACAGGTGAAGAAGACTTTGAACAGGATATACCACCAGAATCATAAAATTCATGAAAAGACTGTGCGTACCACTGCAGCTGCTATCATCTTAAATAACAATCCATCCTACATGGAAGTAAAAAACCTCCTGTTGTCTATTGGGGAGCTTCCAAAAGAAATGAATAAATACATGCTCAACATTGTCCACGACATCCTGAGCTTTGAAATGCCTGCAAGGTACGACACGGTAGTCTCTCTGATTTTTTAAGTTTGTTTGTGTATTGGTGTGGTAGACATGTGGCCAACAATAGTGGTAAGGTCATTGTACTGGGTTATGTTGCATACAATTGAGGAATTTGCTAAGTTTCCCATAAAAAGACTATTAACTGGGCCAGATAAAACAACTTCACTTGGTGCTCTGATTTGGTAGTTATCCTTTTTTACTCTGGTAAATCTATATTGCCAAATGTTAGTAATGTTTAAAAATCTAACCACATTTTCCATAGGACTGTTTTTACAGATAGCAAAGCAAAATAATGTAAGTTTTCACCAAATGATCTTTCTTAACATTCCATATTTTAGAAATCTTTGAAGCCTCATTTAGCATGGATCAAAGGAATTTATCATTTAAGTTTCAAACCTTACGAGTGACCCACATTTTAAGACTGTTCAAGATAGGAAGAGTAGGGTCAGCAGACTTCATAACTCTCAATGACTCTCACTGGATTCATCTTCCTTCTGCTTTTTGAGTCTCTCCCCCCTCGACTCACTGATGTCACTCTTCAGAGTGACTCTCCCAAGGCTCTCTACTCGTCCTCACTGGAATCAGAGGGCCAGAGAAGGACTCCATTTCCCTGAGTTCTAGGCAGAAAGATCCAATCTAAACATACCTAGTAGTAAAGGAAAACAGAGATGGGGAGGGTGAAGAGTAGATAAAGAGAAAGGAAACAACAACAAAAAAAAAAAAAAAAAAAGGAGAGAGAGAAGGAAAGTGCAACAAAGAACAAGAGAACTGAAAAAACAAGTAATGAGTAGAACAGAGAAAAGAGCAAGACAAAAAGAGGAAAGAAGGAAAGAGTAGATGAGTGAGGGAGAAAAGAAGCAAAGTCTATCTGCAGTCATGTATTTGTGGTAGAATGGATTTGCCCCATCTTTCTGTTTCTTTGTTTGCTTTTATGAGACTCTGTAGAGAGTCTGCAGAGATCTGGGTGTATTTACAGCTTTTGCCTTTTGAACCTAGTTATTCAGGGAAGAGTAAAGAGGTGGAAATGCAGTAGGGGCCAACCTTAGGAATGTGAGGAAGCCACAAACAGAGGAGCCAGATCCTCAAAATCAATGATATTAGAGTTGGAAGGGAAATTAAAGACCACTTCATTTGGTATTTTTTCCAGTGTAGGGGTCTACTTTCCTGGCAGATGTTTGTACCAACTTTGCCTGCAGTTCTCCAGTGGCAGGAAGCTCACAACTTCTAAGGCAATTGGTATCATTGTTCAGAGACTGTAATCATTACTTCTTTGTAAAGTTGAAATAGTCTCCATAATTTCTGCCTTTTGGTTCTGATTTTAACCCTGGAGCAAAGAAAAATATGTCTAATCATTCTCCTATCCACACAGAGGCCTTGGCAATATTTGAGGACAGTTAGCATGACCTTCCTCATCTTTTCTTCTCACTTATAACCTAGTGATTTGGGGGAAAAGAAAAACCTATAAGCCTACAATTCATTCCCTCTCAGTAATTTCCAGACCTATTTCCAGATTCCTTTAGTTGATTATTTTGATATTTTTGCTATGTTTTTGTGGTTTTATTATTATTGATACAATTAGGGCTAAGTTGTCAAAAATGGAAAGATCTCAACACTAATTAGTTAGGTGGACAACTAGAGGTATGGGGAAAGGATTAAGACTTTCTTTGGAGGAGATAACTGTTCATATATGGGTTTTACTGAGGTGTTCCTTTATTTGGAAACTACATAAATACAGAATAATTTCCTGGAAATTTACTGTTATATGTCATTAGCCAGTGGTGGCATTAAAAGGGGTAGAAAAATTTTGTACAACTGCCCCACTTTAGTGTAGCTTTCCTTAAAAGAGTATAATATTTAACAATAGAGACATGATAATTCAAAGAAAATGTGTTTTCCACTCCTGAGGTATGTCCACCACTCAGGCTTAAGCCATCTCATAACTGGGTGCCCTCGTCTCACTGTCATTTTGATACCAAACTAAATTTCAAGGCTAAGGAGTAAAGGGGAAAGCCCTAAAATGAATGCTCCACCAGGCACCTCTCCCAAACTTGGAATGGCATGAGGAAAATGTGGCCCCTGTTTTCCTCTGAGGGATTTAGACTTTTTCTCAATCTGACTTGGGAAGCAGCCATTACAATGAATGAGCAGCTTTTTCTTTTTATGTATTGCAGCAAAATGATCCGTCGAGTTCTGAAGGAAATGGTTGCTCACAATTATGACCGTTTCGCCAAGAGTGGATCCTCTTCTGCCTATACTGGCTACATAGAACGTATGTAATCCAAAAAGAGATTCTGCCTCCATGCCCCTAAGCAACTTGGTTTTGCTGGTTCTGTTAATAAGTTACAGTTAGGATTTTCCTGTTGCCATTAGGTGATCCTCATTCGGCATCTACTTACAGCCTCGATATTCTCTACTCTGGTTCTGGCATTCTAAGAAGAAGCAACCTGAACATCTTGCAGTACATTGGGAAATCTCATCTTCATGTTATCCAGGTAACTAATCTTCCATGAATTTCACCTAATAAAGTATATAAGAAATTAGTCCAAGACAAAGTATTTACTAATGGGAACCCTATCAAATGTGTCTGTCAAAGCTCACCCATGATTCCATCACCTGAAGAGGCTATGTGATTTAGAATCTCAAAGAGTTCCAAATATGAATTTGCAAGCTAAGTAATTTGATTTATTAGATTTGCCAAATATCCATTTGGTTTTTCAAAGATACACATATTTACAAAATTGAATTTGTGCCAGTATTTCTTCTATCTATCTACTATATTTTATTTTTACTCACAGATTTATTCCTTAGAACCCCAAATATTTAATTCTAGAATATATTTTTCTTCTCTGGGTATTTCTATGAAGAGACTGAAACTCCTCATAATGAAAACCTTCACAACTGAATATGGCTCTCCAAAAAGTCAATCCATAGTCTCCCAATACTGCTAGGAGAGAAAAGAATTAAGTGGAGGCATTTGACAACTGGCTGACTTTCCTCCTTTTAAATTTATCCAAAATTAGGTAACAATCTATAAAGGCTCCCTATTTAAGAAAATTACTTCCTTTGTAGTTGTTCTGCATATCAAATTATAACCTTTAAATAAAATTATATAAACTTTAAAAATGATCCAGTGATACATAAATTAGAGCTCTTATCAACATGATATTTCTGCACCTTTTGATAATACTATAGTCAAAATATTATGCCCTCCTGTCCTTAGGAATCACCACCTGTTTCCTGAAATGCCAAATGTCCGGTGGTTAAGGGGCTGTGCATGAAGGAGGGAATACATGTAGGATTCCTCTGCTTCTTAGTTTGTCAGGGTTGCGATGACAAATACCACACCCTGGTTGGCTTAACAACAGGAATTTATCGTTTCATGGTTTCTGAAGCTAGAAGTCTAAAGTCAAGGCCCTGGCAAGACCATCCTCTCTCCCTAAGTCTGTAGCACAGAACCCCACAGTCTTTGTGGTCCCTTGGCTTTCACCTCTGCCTCCCACCACATTATGATCTCTCTTTCCTTGGGTCTGCTCCTCTGATTTCCACCGACTTCTGGCTTCTTCCTGTGGCTTTCTCTAACTACATCGGAATTTCTACACTAGTTATGGGTGTAGAAATTAGGACTACACTAATTTCTTAGGACTCACCCTAATCCAATATGGCCGCACATTAACTAATAATAACATCTTTGAAAGGTTCTGTCTACAAATGGGTTCATACCCACAGGAATGTAGTAATGTAGATAAAGATTTGTGGGGTATATGATCTGATCCCCAGATCCCCAAAATGCCATGACATTAGGGTGTGTGCCCCCTTGTGTTCATCATCTTTTTTTTTTTAACTAGAGAGGAAAGTCTGACATGGAAATATGTGAGTCGTGGCTTAGAGAGTTCCATATCCTCTCATAGCAGCAGCTTTAGGGTTTACTCTGACTGTCCCAACACCTCTCTGTCTCCTTTAAGAAACTCTTCAAGATAGCTGACCCATTATATATATCGCAGTTCTGGAGAGACTAAGAGTCTCTAGGATAATGTCATAAAATGGAAAGCACACAGGCTATGGAGTCAGACAGAAGAGGTTTGGATCCTGCCTCTACCATTTATGCAGGGGGTAAATTTGAGCTTATTTTTCCACTTATACCAAAATCATATGTACCTGAAGAAAAATGCCCAGATTGTAAGGATTGCTATTCCTTAGATTAAAATTTTGTTGCCAAGCACCCATTTTACAAACTACGGGAGCATCTTGGGGAATAAGGAGATGGAAGATCATTGCAGATGTGATGAAGGCCCCAATTCCCAATGACTTAGAACATTCAGGAGTAATATACTAATTCATGCAATCACAAAGCTCTGACTTTTTGTGATAAATTTTGTAATTTTTCCCTCCAAATTTCCACTTTTTCCTCTGGATGAAAAGATACAAATAAAGAAATATCAAGGACAAAGAAACAAACAAACAAAAATCTTACGTGCCTGAAAGATTGATTGTGAGGATTAAATGAAGAAAACAAATTGTCCTTATGTTCAGGCATACAATATATTTTTGTTTGTTTGTTGTTGCTTAGCCTTTACAGAGTTTTGAGTTTTTAACCCCCAGAAAAGTTCTAGCTGCTGCCCAGAATCCTCACCATCACTTACAGAACAGGCAGGTAACTTTGTGGCATGTATGTTTTATTGACTTTTCCCTAGGTGGTCATTGAAGCTCAAGGACTGGAGGCCTTAATTGCAGCCACTCCCGATGAAGGGGAGGAGAACCTTGACTCCTATGCGGGCATGTCACCCATCCTCTTTGGTGTTCAGCTCAGACCTGTCACTTTTTTCAATGGATACAGTGATTTGATGTCCAAAATGCTGTCAGCATCTAGTGACCCTGTCAGTGTGGTGAAAGGACTTGCTCTGCTAATCGATCATTCCCAGGTAATTCAGTCATTCTGCAAACATTTATCAAGTCCATAAAATGATCCAGGCACATTTTAAATGTACTCTACGCTGGGAGGAAATGAGACAATGCCCCAGCTGTCTTGGAGCCCACATTCTAATAATTCAACCCTTCTGATACTGTTGCTTTTTCCTCTTTTTTTTCCTTTGCTATAGGTAAACAGAGTTTTCATTTGCATTTATTTGTTGATTAAGTGATCTTCTTACAGATGAGGCAAAAGTGAAAACATTTGACAACAAAAGTAAGGAATTATAGTGATAACAACCTAGGATGTATTAGAGAGCAGAGTAGCATTGCCTGCTAAGTTGGACTTCCTGACACAAGGGCTTTGATATTTATCCTGAAGGCAGTAGCTGAACTAGATAGTTTTATAAACTACAGGTGATATTTATAATGACAGTGGTGATAAAGATCCATATAGTGTATCGTTTTGGTGTCTGCCAAATTAGCAGAGGCACAAGCAACCATTGACCCCAGCCATGAGTTTCAAGGAGACTCTTGACCTAAAATTCTCATGTTTTCAGAATCTTGGAAAGATTCTTACATTCTAATAGAATAGGACTATTTTCTTTCACTTGAGTCTTAATTTTCAGAAAGTCTTTCCAGTATTCCTTAGTTCAAAATCTGACAATATGGTATTAAAGTCTCATAATACTCTCTTCCATAGAGCTCAGATTTAAGTGACCAACATGGTATAGGATGGGGGTGGTCTGACTGGATTTCCTGAGAAACAGAATAGGGTTAATCAGAATATCCTTTGAGATTGAATATTTGATACTTATAATCTTTTTCTTTAATGGCTTGATTTATTCCTTGCCTTATTAAGCATAGCAAAATGAAAAATGGGATATTTGCTAAATAAATACGATTCTTATAGGGAATCAGAGTGATTGCTGTGCACACTAATTCATATTTATGATATTAAGATATATAAGGAGATTGTATTAAAAAACATACACACTCTAGGCCTTACTTGGGAAGTTTGCTTTCGCAGTTTAATAAATTCAAGGGAAATAGTCCAGGTTTGAATTTTGCCTCCAAAATTCCTTGCTGTGTGCTTTAAACCATTTATGACTAAAAAAGTGAGTCATTTGGAACAGATGATCCAAAGATTTTAACCAGATTTCTTGTTTTTTGCCAGATTATTTAAAGATACTAATTTGTTGGGTTCTAGTTGTGAAATCATAGGCTTTAAGAGCTGAGGGGACCTTTGATACCAGTTTTTACTAAAATTCCTCCAAAACACCATTAATTAGAACTAAATAATTTTAATGATCTGTCTGTTATTAATCGTATCACTTCAGAAAAGCTGTGTATAACAAAATATCTACTTTAGAGTGGCTTAATCAAATAAAGAGTAGCAAATAATTGGAAGTAGATAACCTAGGGCTGATATAACTCCAAAATATCAGGATCCAAATTCTTTTTCTTTCAAGCTCAACCATCCTTAGTTGTGGCTTTTATCCTCATCCTTGTTACCTCATGGTTATATGACAGCTGCTCTTCTTCCAGCACTGCTTCCTTATTGCTGGAAGTAGGAAGGGAAGGGAAAAGGGCAGCAGAGTCTGCTTCCTTTTCAAGGGTTATCCTGGGAGCCCTACCAAGAATATTATTGGCCAGAATTGTGTCATATGGGCATCTCTAGCTGCAAGGGAGTCCAGTAAATAGTTTTGTCAGTGGATGTATTGACACTCTGAACAAGACTGTGTTTCTGATTGTATGGATGAGTCAACAGTGACTACCCTATCCCTTAATCCTCATAGTCACACATGAAAATAGCAGTTCTCAAATTATATCACAATTTAACATTGCATATTTCCCTTGCAATGTTCCCTAGTGAGATGTACTCTTAATGAAAGAATCCTCTACAAAAGGTATAGGCATGCCAAGGAAGTAGCCCAAATTTTAAGGGACACTGATAATAACAGTCCAATGCCACCTATATGTAATGAGCAAACAAAAATGCCTGAATCTGGGTGTAAAATTTGATGTACACAAAATTGTAGTCTAAATCAAGAAAGACGGACTTTTTCTGTAAAGAGCCAGAAAGTAAATATTTTAGCCTTTGAGGCAGGCCATATGGTCTCTGTCACAACTACTCAACTCTGCCATTTCACATATAGTGTGAAAGCAGTCATGGGCAATATATTAACAAATGAATGCGGCTGTGTTCCAATATATTTACAAAAATAGCCAATGGGCCAAAGTTTCCTGCAGGCCATAGTTTGCTAACCTCAATCTAGATTATCTTGTAGGATTTTGCTATTCGTTAAGCTACAATACCTAAGGCAACTTCTAAGAGAAAGATCATTCCTTAGCTCTATATTTCAGGTGGAATGTTTGGAGTTATATTACAGATAAGCTTTTTGAGGTCCCCTGGCTCTACAAAGCACTCCAGTAATGCTATCCTAGCTTCAGAGGCACATACCACTCTAGATCAAGTGCTGACATTGAAGGAAATTTTGGCAGTGGGTAGCCTGTCACAGCCACCACAGCAGATGGAATTACTCTATGCTTGCTCTCTCTCTCTTTGGCTAATTTGATTATTCTTCAGATGACAAAGTCTGATGAAGTCAGCTTAATAAGGGGAATCCTCTTTAGCCAACAAATAACATATTTTCCTGAATGGGAGCAATGGATAGGCTATCAAAATGTCAATGTCTTAAAAGAAACACCTTTGGAATCAAAGGTAAAAAAGTGGAAGGGATCACATTAGAGACAAATGCAAAGCCCCATTATCTTGCTCTTCTACTTCATAGGCAAGAATTTAAATATGCACTCTGGGTCAAACAAGGACATAATCCTATGCACTATATTTTTTTGCAGTATTTCTCACAACAGAATTCCTTGCACATCAGGAGACAAATGAAAAGTATGATTTCATGATAGCCATGTATAAAGTAGGAAAGTCTCCACAGTGGAACTAATCTGCATTTTCATTCTGGCTCCATGTGTAGCCTCTGAACCCAATTTCTTCCTTTCAATCTGTGATACAATAATGACAGTTAGTATGGAAATTAAGTGAGATACCAAATGTAGAGCTTTTGGCATAAAATAGGTGCTCCAATCTACTTATTTAATACCCCTCAAAAATCAAAACCCACTGCACTACATTGTTCAATCCCTTTCACAAAGGAGACAATGTCCTGTTGTTGGGGTCCAAGAAAATTCCTTTGTGATTACAAATAGAATTCTCCCACAGTCTCTTTGCATTGGAGAAATGGAGTCTTCCCAAAAAGTCAAGGCCCACACTATGGTGGAAATGCTCTTCCGCCACAAAAGGCACATTATCTAATAGCTATGGAACATTGTCCTCCATGGCACTTGATGTGTTTTGACATCCACCTAATGATTTGTCAGTGGAAAGGTCAAAGTCGACATCACAGAACTGCCAGGCATATTAACAAGATTATGATTTTCAAACTTGGGAAGAGAGGAGCAAATCCACAAAAAGGAATACTTCTGAGCAGGGCATACAATAGGGTTTTGGGGGGAAATCACAATTATAATACAAATGCAGAGGTCTGATATCTAGTTCCTGTGCTTCATTTGGTCATAGGTTAAACTTCTGGCATGATTATTTTGGTTTTCTCTACATAATTTGTATTCTTTTACATTAGTTATAATGCATGAAACAACTCTTATATCCTACTTCAACCACATTTTGCTCTAGACCTAATGTAGCTTTAAAGAATCTTAGGGCTATCTCCCAGCACGTCCTGAACATTGCACCAATGTTCATCCATCCAAAGTGTGTCTTTCAGACTGAAAATAGGTTCATGCCACAATCATACTTTTTTAGTACATCTGGTAATACTAAAATGAGATTTCCTGCCCTATGTTTTGGAAAGTGGAGAGAATTCAGGGAGATCAACACTATCCTTTCTAGAAAGTGAAATGACGGCATTTATGGTTGGCAAGTGCAGAGCTTGTTTAGTCTGAGTAGGGCAGTTACATAAACAAGTTAGTCATCCTGTCAGTGCCATGAACTTAAGAACTTTGGAGGAAGATCAAAATTAAGGATACTAAGCCAGTATCACTTCCAACACTGACCCCAGGCAATCTGATTCTAATCCAGCTATAAAGGTTTCCAGCCAGTATCATCCCAATTAGTACACTGAAAATGCAAGCTTTAAGGCTAAATTCTGGCAAATAGCACAAAACAATGGGTTTCAGGCAACCACAAAATTGCTCAGATGGATTACATTTGTAAGTGATTACTGTCCATCTTGAAAAAAAAAAGTTTTCAAGTTCATGTTGGACTTGACTGCTAGCTGGATATCATTCCAAATGTCAAATAGCAAGGTATTAAGGCTTAATTAAATTGCTTGCTTTCCTTTCCGAACTTGATCTAGATGATTTCTGGGACTTTTTTTTTTTACTGTCTCAGCAGTTTTTTCTTGCTTTTCATTTGCCACCAGGATGCAGTTGTCCATATTTCACACAGCATATCACTAGAGAAATGTTGAAGGCCTTAGGAGACAACCTAGCCCACCTCCCTGCACTCCAAAGCCACACATAAATATCTGATAGAAATTTCATTTTCCCTGGTCCAGTGGTTCTTAAATTTAAGTGCATCAGAATCACACAAGGGATTATTTTATTTATTCATTTATTTTATTTTTAAAGAAGCCTTAGATTACATAAATGTTATATTTAAAAAATAGAGCAGGAGGTGGGGAACATGGGAATCCCTGTAATTTTTGTGTAACATTTACGTAATCTACGCATCTTTTAAAATATTAAAAAAAAAAAGTAGGAAGAGCCAGAAACTGTCTGAGGGACCTTAACTGAGGATGAGCAGAGCAGGAGAGTACAGCACAACTCTGAAAAGGGTAAAGGACAGAGAGACAAAGAAACCAAAATAACAGACATGAGTTGCTTTGGGGTATTTAGAACTCACTCCTGGTCTGTGATTGATTTCACTTTTACAACCTGTACATCATGTTTTTTACTTAGCAGATAACAAAATATTCTATTTTATTTTTGAAAAATTGAATATAGTAGACAAGCATATATATATAACTACAGTTCTGAAATGGCACAATACAAATATAGAAGCTATTCCAGTTTTAAAAGAAAAGTTTAACAGCCAAATGATGCCTGAATAAGTTTTGAAACCAACTTGGTTTTTACCAGAGCTGTTCCCTTTTCTTTTTCTAAATGTTCTAGCCCAATTCTATAAAATACATTTCTAACACAAAAGAGACATTAAGTTCAATGATGCACAATGATGCGTAACTCAGAGTTGAAGCAGCAAGGTCAATACACACCCACAAACACACATAGTAAGTGAAGAATGGCATTGAACAAAAGTCACTAGTGAACACTTTTTAAACTGCCTCCTTTTGGAGGTAGTGAGATGGAAATACACATTCTATATATGAAGGAAATAAGAAATGCATATGTACTACAATTTCTTTCACTTAATGGGCAATTGGGGGAAATTCAACTAACACCTTTTATTGGGGTTGGGGGGAGGAGGAGGCAGAGGCCAGTACTCATTTCCATGATTGTTTTTGTTTCACTTGGTTAAGTTTAAAACTGTGGGATAATTTAATATATTACAATGCATTAGTAATCTGACACGAAATTATGTATCAAAATTAGGTATTTTAAAAAAAAGCACTCAAAAGCTAGAGATTTCCTGTGACATGTTTCCTGTCAGGGTAACCATAGCTAGAAGTTGCTTCATAGGGTAGATATTACTGTAAGAATAATTATGAAAGGATGAGGAGAAATGAAATTACTGAGATGTATGACAGACCATTGTTACTCTGAACACAACATTATAACCCTCCACCGATTCAAGACACTTTAATCCATTGTACTTTCCAAGCTGGCACTGTTAAATCAGAGAACGTTTACATTAGTATCCTGATCAATTCCCCCTCCACCCACACCCACAAAACTTAACTTGGCAAGAAGAACCTTTTGAGGTTTTATATCAGTAATTTCTGCCACCAGATTTGTCAAATATATATGACCACCAACCTAAAGTGAAAAATGCAATTAAACACTGAAATGAAACCAAGTTTCTTGCTTTTAAAAGCACATCTGAGCAAAAGATATTTAAAAAATAATTTGGGTAGTACTAAATTTCCTAAGTACTTAGAAAAATTCAAATAACTTATTGAAGCATAAAATAATATCTCTCAGTAAGCTAACTGAAATAAGTAAAAAAAAATCATACTACAAGAATTTTTACTTTTACCTTCTATGTTTTCATATATATGTAACCTACTAACATGAAACCCCTAACAAGAAGTCAAAAAAAGAATTTATTCTTTAAAAAGTCCTACTTCAGTTGAGAGTATATAGTTTTGTATTGTAACTTACAATGATAATAATAAAACCATATTTCTTCCAAAAAACCATAATGCAATCAAACTTGGGGATTGCATGGACACTGGGGTAGGGTCCACTTTTCCAACACGTTATTTTCTTTCAAACCCTGAGTGTAGAAGATGGTGTTGTCCCATGAAACAACCACTGGCCCCCAACTATCGGATTATGAAGATATTTAAATTCTTATTATTTTTCTATCTTCTGTACATTTATTTACTAGTGAGCATTATGTGGCATTATGACCAAGGGAAACAGGTTAAAAATAAAGATATATACCTTGAAAAAAAAAAAAAATAGGGGCCTCCCATATGCCTCACCCCCCCACACACACTTTTCCACATTAAAATATCCTTCTTTAGTGTAGTACATTTGTTACAATTGATGAACACATATTGAAGCATTGCTACTAACTGTGGACTATAGTTTACATTATAGTTTTCACTCCATCCTGCACAATTTTGTAGGTAGGTATAATGGCCTGTATCCATCATTGCAATGCCATACAGGACAATTTCAATATCCCGAAAATGTACCCATATTACACCTATTTTTCCCTCTCCCTCCCCTCAGAACCTCTGGTGGCCACTGTCTTTATATCAATGATAAAAGCTCTTCCATTGCTAGAATAATAATAAGTCTATAATAGAATTATAATGTGTACTTTAGTCCATTGTTCACTCCCCAGTCTTAAGGATTTGGGGATGGTGATACCCACTCAGTTTCTAATTGAGAGGGGGCTTAGATCCCATGGGGCAGATGGATGGAAATATATACAAGGGATTATTAAAACATGGGTCACTGGGCCCTACCCTTAGAGTTTCTGATTCAGTAGGTCTGGGAGGGACCTGAGAATATGCATTTCTAACAAGTTCCCAGGTAATGCTGATATTGTTCATCAGGGAACCAAGCTTTGAGAACCACTGCTGCTCACAAAGTATGGCAATGATTGAAGAAGAACTGTTTTCTTTTTTCAATTAATGACTAAATTAGTTAGTACATCAACAGAGTCTACTGCTGGTGATCAAGATTAGGATAAGATTTGTCCAAGGCTAGAGAAATGCCCCAGCATCAACACAATCCAAATTATATTATCTATAGCAGTAGGTTGAATGTGTCTTTGGAAAGAGGGTTGGCTAAATTGAGCTATTTACTTTGTTTGGCAATCTAGCTATCTACATCTATCTATCTATTTATTTATTTATTTATTCATTTTGCTTTTAGGAGATTCAGTTGCAGTCTGGACTCAAAGCCAGTATGGAGGTCCAGGGTGGTCTAACCATTGATATTTCAGGTTCAATGGAATTTAGTCTGTGGTATCGTGAGTCCAAAACCCGAGTGCACAATCGGTAAGCATAACATTGATAATGTTCTATGCAAAGAACTGTGGAGACATATTTTGTTAATTTTCTAACCTTCTGACTTTTCAAAATTTATGCCTTTCATTCGTAATCATTAAATCCAAGAGGTGGAAGAGACCATGGGAAGTTATTCAATACCTAAGACAACTCAGACAGCTGAGAATCTTCCTACTTTAGAGATCCATAGAAAGCATGTCCTGTGGATGAGGAGCTTGTCTTCTCTTGCTATTCCACACTAGTGTTGTTGACACTATCAGGAAATTTTACTTTGAAGCAAGCTTTTTAGCTTATCCTTCTCATTGAGGTTTAAACATTTTGTGATTTTCTATCTTCAATGGAGAAAAAAAAAAAAAAAAGACCATTACTTCTGGGCACAATCTTAGTCTTAAACTTTAGAAGTCCTTAAGTTTTTTTCATAAGCATTCCTTTTTCTAAACAAAATGTTCTTCTGCTACTTTAGTCTTTCCTAAACTACCTGAAATCAAATTAAGGTTTAATTTTGAACATAAAACAAGGTCTCTGAATCAGTGCTATAATCAAAATAATTATTCCTCTGTTTGCTATGGTATTGAAGAAAAGGAAATGGAAATGTAGTTCATTTTTACCTTTTTTTAAAATTTAGAAATATGATGGGGAAGAGGTGAGATTGGCATGATAAAGTTAAAATTGTGATTCAGTTTCAATGATGGATGCAAGAATTAGAAACAACCAAAAGGAGGCACATATAGCATGAAAGGTGACATACAGTGTTACTGAAAGGAACCAAAGAAAGAAAAACGGAACTGGCCGGGAAGCAGCTGTGGCTCAATTGGTAGAGCTCCCGTTTACCATATGGGAGGCCCTGGGTTCAATTCCTGGGGCCTCCTGGTGAAGGCAAGTTGGCCCGCATGGCGCAGTGAGCTGGCGCAGCAAGATGATGCAACAGAAGGAGACAAGCAGACACAGAAAAAACGCAAAGCAAATGGACACAGCAAGCACAAGCAGCAAGGGGGTATAAATAAATAAATAATAAATCTTAAAAAAAAAAAAAATGCAACTGGCCATAAGAGATTCAACAATATAACTTAGGACTTTCTGCTTTCTGCTTTTCTCCTTTTTTTAAAAAATATTTTCTAGACCGACCCCAGATTAAACCAAATTGAATTCTTTGCAGGAAAAAATCAATAACAGCAATAAAAAATACCTCAATTTTTTAAAAGAGCATGGTATCTTTAAGAATCTACCAGTATCCACATTGTAACCAGTCTATCTTCCATTTTTCATTTGTTCATTCATTCATTCATTTTTAAAGTATTTCCTAAATCTTTGCTGAGTGCAAGTCATTATGAGGAACTCTAAAGGATTCAATAATTAAAAAGTACCACCTCCACCTCTGATCTGTTTTTACACTGGCAACAACAGCAGCAGGGGTTTTAAATCATTCAGCAAAAATCAGTATTAAATTAAAGTGGTCCTGGAGACAGGTCTTCCACTGAGACTGTTTTTCCTCTTATCATCCAAGCCATATTCTCTCACCAATCCAGTCCATTCAGTCCTCTGGACCATCACTGGAGTACCCACAATATCTGATTTTCCTGGAAAATTAGTATACATGGCCCATATATGTACCAAGGGTTCCTGGTAAAACAATATTTTTTCAAATATCTTGGCAAGCATAGATTTATGTCTTCAGTATCCCTTTGGAGAAGGTAGTGAAAGTGGAATCATAGAATGTAAGAGCTACATAGAATTGCCAACAGAGAGATACTAAGAAAATTGTTATAAACATTAGCTGTCTTCTTGGTGAGTTTAGACTTCCTTTTAAGATAACTCAGTTATTTCTGACCCTCTGAGAAGACTGGATTCCAATGCATCTTCATCTTGCATTGGGTATCCCCCTACCAAACAGTAGTAGTACCTAATAGACACTTCTTTCCCACACATAGAGTTGAAAGCTGGGGAGGACTTGGGGGAAGGGCAAACACTCCCTGCCCAGTTCCTGGGACTAACCAGGCCCTGGTTACCAATGGACTTCTTAGCATCTAGGTCACTAATCAGTCCCTTAAGGTTTCCTTGCATTCATCAGCATCATTAGTTCAGACCCTGTGAAATTGTATCTATTACTACAGCTCAGTTTAATGTGATGTTAACTGAGATTTTTTTGTCCAAATTTTTAGGGTGGCCGTGGTAATAGCTGGTGACATCACAGTGGACTCCTCATTTGTGAAAACTGGCCTGAAAACTAGCATGGAAACAGAAGCAGAGCTGGAGTTTATCTCCACAGTGCAGTTTTCTCAGTACCCTTTCCTGGTTTGCATTCAAATGGACAGGTCTGACGCTCCGTTCAGGTAAGAAGCAGTGCTTGTGAAATGGTCTAGGTCCATGCTGAGTTCATGCTTGAATGCTTGCTCTCCATTTTGAGCATTCAGTTTCAGAATTAAAGGACAATCATAGAGAACCAGCAAGATGGCAGCTGAGTAAGGAGCTCCTAGAATCAGTTTCTGCTACAGGGCAGTTAGTAATCACCCAGAGCTATCTAAATCACTTGTTTGGGGGCTCCAGGAGACCAGAAGTGCATCCTGCAACATCCTTGAAAGAATGGAAGGAGAAGACTGCCCATCTGCAGAGAAGATTCGTAAGTAGAGCCCTCCATGCCACGGGCCCGTGCCCATCCTCCACTGGAGGCACAAGCTGCCTTGGGAGCTGTTCCACGACTGGAATTGGAAGCGCCGCTTCCCAAAAACGGGGGAGGAAGAGATGGTTGGGCATCAACTTCAGCTACTGATTAGTAAGTTAGGCGGGCTAAAGTATAATCCTAAGAACAGCTAAAGTTTGAACCTGTCCAATTTAGAAGGTGGCCAGTAGCCGCCATCTTAACTCCACACCTGACATGAAGGGAAGCGGGGCTGACTGAAAATCACAGTGCTTGTAGGGACCGGCTTCTTTCCATCTAGATCAGATTGCAGCTCTAGCTTAAGCCCCAAGGCCACCTCGGGCTGGGAGGAAGCTAGGGGGAGCTGAGCAGCCTCTCTAGGAAATTACAGGCCACGCTGCAGAGGCCGATGATCTTCCTACTTTGGCAGCGCAAGCCACCCCAGGAGCTGTTCTGTGGCAGGAATTGGAAGCTCCATTTCCCAAAAACAGGGGAGGAAGAGATGGTTAGCCACCAGTTTCAGCTACTGATTAGTAAATTTGGCTGGCTAAAGCATAACCCTAAGAACAGCTAAAGTATGAACCTGTCCAAGTCAGAAAGAAGCTGGTAGCCTCTGTTTTGACTTCACCCCCAGCATGAGGGGAAGCCAGGCCGACTGAAAATCACAGTGACAGTAGAGACCAGTTTCTTTCACCCAGATTGGCCTGCAGCCCTAGCCTAGGCTTCAGCCCCATCTCCAGCAGGGAGGAAGCTAGTGGGCCCTGTACCGGTCTATCCAGGTAACTGCAGGTACATTTCGCTGGCACAGATTGAATAATCAGAAGTCTACCGGGGCAACTGTGTTCATCTTGGACCTGCACTACATAGATTGCTGTCCACACCTGCAGCTCCATCTCCACCCCAGGCAGGGGAGAAAGGGGTGTCAAGCTTCATCAGTCTCTCTGGGCAACTACAGTCTAGGCCTGCATGAGTTGTATTATTCCACACAGCTGTGGCTCTGTCCCTACCCCTAGCAAAGTAGAAGGTTGGGAGAAGCTTCATTGGTCCTTGGGGCAATGAAAGCAGTTTGAGCCTCCACAGCTTATAACACCAACTACATCCTTGGCTCTTAATACACAACCAGCAAGGGAGAAAGGGCAAAAAAGCCCTAAACTAAAGAGAAATACTGCACCCAGAATAAATATTCTAGTAAGCTAGACGCCAAGACATCAACCAAAAATTACAATCCTCACCAAGAAAGAGGAAGATATGGCCCAGTTAAAGGAACAAGATAAGCCTCCAGATGACTTAAAGGAGTTGATACAACTAATCATAGCTGTTCAAACAAATCTTAATAAAGATTTAATAAATCTTAATAAATTCAATGAGATGGCTAAATTAAGGATATTAAGAAGACATTGGATGAGCACAAAGAAGATTTTGAAAGTATACATAGAAAAATAGCAGATTTTATGGAAATGAAAGTGCAATAAATGAAATAAAAAATACACTGCAATAATATAATAGCAGATTTGAGGAGCAGAAGAAAAGATTGGTGAGCCTGAAGAAATGGCCTCTGAAAATGAACTTACAAAAGAACAGATGAAGAAAAGAGTGGAAAACTTGAACAAGTTCTCAGGGAACTAAACAACAGCAAGAGACATGCAAACATACAGGTCATGGGTGTCCCAGAAGGAGAAGAGAAGGGAAAGGGGGCAGAATGATTATTTGAAGAAATAATGGTAGATAATTTCCCAACCCTATTGAAGAACATAGCCAAGAAGCATGAGGTACTCCCATTTGAAAAAAAATACGATTAGACCAACTCTGAGACACAAACTAATCAGAATGTCAAATGTCAAAGACAAAGAGAGAATTCTGAGAGCAGCAAGAGAAAAGCAAGGCATAATATATAAAAGATACCCAATAAGATTAAATGCTGATTTCTCACCAGAAACCATGGAGACAATAAAACAGTGGTATGATACTGCAAGAGGAAAATCTTCCAGTCAAAAATCTTATATCTGGCAATATTGTCTTTCAAAACTGAGGGCGAGTTTAGAATATTCTCATATAAAGAGAAACTGAGAGAGTTTGTAACTAAGAGACTGCCTTTGCAGGAAATAGTAAAGGGTGTGCTACAGCCTGAAAAGAAAACACAGGAGAAAGAGACCTGGAAGAGAGTCTAGAAGTAAAGATTATATCAATAAAAGTAACTACAAGTGTCAAAAGAGTGGTGAAAATAACATATGACAGATAAAACCCAAATATTCAGGAATAAATTTAACCAACAATGTAAAGCACTTGTATTCAGAAAACTATAACTAATTGTTAAAAGAAATTTTTTTAAAAAGACCTAAATAATTGGAAGAACATTCCATGCTCATGGATTGGAAGACTAAATATCATTAAGATGTCACTTCTACTCAAATTGATATACAGATTCAATGCAGTCCTGATAAAAATTCCACCAGCATTTTTTAAATAAATGGAAAACATGATTATCAAATTTATTTGGAAGGATAAGGGGTCCTGAATAGCCAGAAACATCTTAAAAAGGAAAGGCAAAGCTGGAGGACTCTCATTTCCAGACTTTAAGTCATATTACCTAGCTACAGTGGTAAAAACAGCATGGTACTGGCATAAAGACAGACACATAAACCAATGGAACTGAATTGATGGTTCAGAAACAGACCTTCACATATATGGTCAAGTGATTTTTGACTAGCCTGTCAAACCCACCCAGCTTGGGCAGAACAGTCCCTTCAACAAATGGAGCTGAGAAAACTGGATATCCATAGCAAAAGAAGGAAAGAGAACCCCCATCTCACACCTTATACAAAAACTAACTCAAAATGAATCAAAAACCTAAATATAAAAGTAAGAACCATAAAGATTCTAGAAGAAAATGTATGAAAATATCTTCAAGACCTGGTGGTAGGTGGTGGATTCTTAAAGGAGATAAAAGGGAAGCAGATGTGGCTCAAGTGGTTGGGCATCCATCTACCATATGGAAGGACCCGGGTTCAATCCCTGGGATCTCCTGGTAAAAAAAAAAAAAAAAAAAAAAAAAAGGAGATAAGAGGGGGGGATTGAGATGGACTACTGATATTTAATGTATGTAGAAGTTTTAATTAACTTTACTGTAAAAGTGTGGAATTGTACAGAGTTGATGGTAACACACTACAGTGAGTAACAGCTGGTTATTAATGGGGATGTGGCTAAAAATGGTAGTCTAGAGATGTAAATGCCAACTGACAGAAAGCTAGAGAATAATCTAGGGACTGAATAGCACAGTAGACCCAGAGGTAGATGAGAATTGTGGTTGATGGTACAGATGCAAGAGTGTCCTTTGTGAGTTAGAGCAGATGTACATCACTATTGCAGGGTGGTGGGAATGTGGAGAAGCATAGGAAAAATACAACTGGAGTGATCTATGGACTGTTGTTAACAGTAATGTAATATTCTTGCATCTATGCCAAAGATGTACTGTGTTGATAATGGGGGAGTATGGAAAATGTGTGCCAAATGTCCACTATGGACCTGGTAATAATCGGATGATATTATCTCATAATCATAATGTTCCACCACGGTGTGGTGTGTTGATAGAGGGGTGTTGTTTGGGAATTATGCACATGTGCATGATTGTTTTGTAAGTTTACAACTTCTGTCATAAAAAATATATTTAAAAAATAATAATTGGGTGGGTTGGGGGAAAATACACCAGATGTAACATAAGGTCCATAATTAGTAGTAAGATTTTGACAATATTCTTTCATAATTTGTAAGAAATGTCTCACGACAATGCAAGGTGTTGGTGGAGGGTTGATGCATGGGACCCCTGTATGATGTTATGAATGTTTGCTTTGTAAGTTCACAACTTTTACTATACACTTGTTGTCTATGTATGTTCATATATAAATGATTTAAAAATAATAATTATTATAGCGTGGCTTGGGGAAAATACTTTGGTTAGTAGTAATATTTTGAGGATGCTCTTTAATCCTTAGTTAAAAATGTCAAACAACAATGCAAGATATTGGTGGTAGGGTGAGGCATGAGAGCCCTGTATGATGTTATGTATGTTTGTTTTGTAAGTTCACAACTATTGCTATACACCTATTATTTATGTATGTTCATGTATGAGTGATATACTTCAATAAATTAAGAAAAAAAAAGACTAGTAGAAAGTGAAAGACAAATTTTCTTTAAATGAGTAAAAGAAGAATTGATAAGGCTAAGAAAAGTCAGTTCCTAGGATACCAAGAAACTTTGAGGACTAATACATGTGATTGTGGAGATAATATCCTGTTCTAATCCAGAAATAACTTATCAAGGAAACAAAGGGATTTCATTTACCATAGGAGTTGCCTGATGGTTTCAACAAAAATACTGAAGGCACATTTACTATCTGGGATCTTCACAATTGTTTCATGGACAGAAAGTTCAAAACAAAACACCTAACGATCCATTTATCGCAGTTTAGGGCTCAAATGAATTTACAGTTCTCAGGCATTCCATACAACTGCAATTTGACCTTGTTCAAGTTTTAGCTCAAGCTTGAGATATTGGGATTTCAAATACATTTTTAAAAATGTTTTCAATAGAATTCTTAGTGTCCCAAAATGCAAACATACGCTAGTCCATGTAAGTTTCTCAATCTCTCTTCCACTCCAGATCTTAACTCTCATTTGCATTGTATCCTTTGAATCGTGTAACCCTTATTTACACTACCATCACATGGAGCTAGAAAGACTGATAGAGTGCTTGGGATCTAGGTAGCACTGACTCTTTTTTGTAGTTGTAGAGGTCCCCTTGACATGCACTATAACCATTAAATTAATACAGATTACTTTAAACAAGTAATTGTTTTACTCATTGTTTAAACCTATGGTTTAAAACAAACCACATCTGACTGACATCATCTCTGGTGGCCAGAGTCAAGCACATTTCTTTATTTTACTGATGTATTACAATCTATATAAAGAAGGTATAAATTATATAAAAATAAGTACATATATGGGTAGGTTATGTTTTTACAGCATAAAAGATTGTGGGTTTTAGTTAGAATATTAAACTATCACTAACAATAACTTATGTTGAGAATAAACATCCAAAACTGCATTAAAAAAAACACAAAACTTCCAATTGTGGAAATGCAGTGACCACCAACCCAGCCACCTGACTAAATGATATGATTCCAACATTTCACTCAAGTCAGAATTCTAGCAATGTTTCCCTATCAACATTCTCAGCTTAAGTCCAGTTGGACTTGGTACTTACCAAAAAGGGGAGTGCTCACAAGGTGGGGTTCCTGGAATGAGGGTGGAAGACATAGCAAGGTTTGCAATGCTAAACAGCATTTCCAGAGAGTTGAAAGAACTTCAGTCCTTTATGCAAGGAAAATGTATAGCAGGACCCCCATATTTAAGCAGGTTAAGTATATCTGTGGGTGCTCAAAGAAATGGGAAATAGGAAATCATCCCCATTCATGGGAATGGAGGCTGGTACGTCTTGGCATTTAAATCCTATCTAAATTGCTTTGAAACAGAAGCATCAAGTGTACACTTAATAATTTGATTCAGACAAAGGTAGGATGACTTTAATATGTATGTAATTTTGTTGTTGTTGTTATGCAGGCAATTCGAGACAAAGTATGAAAAGCTTTCTACAGGCAGAAGTTACCTCTCCCGAAAAAGAAAAGAAAGGCTATTCGCAGGATCTGAACTCCCCCTCCATCAAGAGAACTCTGATATGTGCAACGTCGTGTTTGCCCCTGAGCCGGCGAGTACTAACAGTGGTTGGTTTTGAAATCAGAAGGTGATATTTCACTTGAATGTCTTTCCAAAAGGGATACGATGATGCAACATGCCTAAGTACTTGCTCTCTGAGAGCATAGTGTTTACATATTTACCTGTATTTAAGATATTTGTAAAGAGCTATGAAAAAAACACAAATGCTTAGATTAGCATACCTATTCAGTATACTACTCACAAGTGTCATTTTGAGTCAACACAGGGGACATTTTCAACAACATTTTTAGTTTTTTTATACCTGTCTCAAATCCCATTTGGTAGAGTGGGGATAGTTCTGCTCAGGAGAAGCCAATTTTGTTTCATAAAGTTTCAATATATATGAAGCCCTTTCTCAACAGAACCTTAAACATAGTTTGTTTTCTACCAAACATTTGCCTAATCAGGAAAACCAGGCCACTTTTGTGGGGTGGGGGAGATATTTTAAAGACTTTCATCAGCCAACTTCAAGATTAATATTTACCTCTTTTGTTGTTAATTTTATTAAGCATTGTTAGAGGGCATGCAGAGTTAAATCATGCAGTCTCATCATTCTGCTGACCACATAGCCAGGTTTCTTGAAGGAAGCCATTCTGTTCTCTTCCTCTAGCTCTACAGCAATATTGGACTTAGCACACAGGTATTAGAAGATTGATGTAAGAAACTCCATTTGATTTTTCTTGTGCTGTATCTCTTTGAGACTGTATTGTGCTACATTGTCCTTTATAAGGGACATATTCATAAATTCATGATTTTATCTCCACTTCACTTGTTTTGATGTGGAAGCTCTAGTCTGTTTGACCACAATCTGCACAATAGCCAGTATAGCTGAAGGAATTTAATAGTGCTTCAAGAAACTGAGTGATTTGGATTGCTGAAACATGAAATCAAAGAAAGAATGTCTTTATTTGTATGAATTAGAGTCATGTCAACATTTTTCAAATATTTATTAATAAAACAGACACATGTGTTTATAGTGATATACCCAAAACATGTCAGATGGTCATATGTCCATTAAATAAATATATTATCTAGCACACCATTGGTTGTCAATTGAAAGTTTAGTTGGCACACCTTTCGTTATAAATTGAAAATGGAATGTGATGAAATAAATACATGGAAATCCTATTGAATTTATTTTGTCTTTCATTGCTTTGAATATTGTATTTTCCATTCCTATTACTTTCTGAGCTCAGATACATCTAAGCCGCTGCAGCTCTACAGAAAAGGCCAGATTCCCTAGATGGGAGGTATCTTAGTTTCCCAGCTGCTAAAACAAATACCATACAATGAGTTGGCTTAACAAGAGGAATTTACTGGATCACAGTTTCAGAGCCTAGAGGGCTTATTTCCTCCTGAGTTGGTATCTGCTGGCTAGCTGACCACCCTTGAGTCTTTGGCTTTTCTGTCACATAGCAATGCACATAGTGGCATCTTCTCCTTCCTCCTCCAAGTTCCATTGGCTTCCAGCTTCTTGCTCTTCCTGTGGCTTTTTCACTCTATGTCTGAATTTTATTCTGCTTATAAATAACTCCAGTAATCCAGTAACCCCAACCTGCTTCATTTGGCCACACCTTAACTAAAAATAACATCTCCCAAAAGTCCTATTTACTATGGGTTCATAACCACAGGAAAGGATTAAGAATAAGAACTTTTTTTTTTTCTTGGTGTACAGGCATACTTCAGTGATACTGTGGGTTTGGTTCCAGACCACTGTAATAAAGTGAATATTGCAATAAAGCAAGTCACCTGAAATTTTTAGTTTCCCAGTACAAATAAAAGTAATTATACTATACTGTCATCTACTGAATGTACAATAGCATTATTTAAAAACAAAACAAAAAAAACAATGTACAAACCTTAAAAATAATTTATTGCTAAAAAATGCTAACCAATCTCTGAGCCTTTAGAGAGTCATAATATTTTTGCTGGTTGGGGGTCTTGCCTTGATGTTGATGGCTGCTGACTGATCAGGGTATTGGTTTATGAAAGTTGGGGTGGCTGTGACAATTTCTTAAAATAAGACAACAATGAAGTTTGCCCCATCAATTTACTCTTCCTTTCATGAAAGGTTTCTCTGTAGCATGAGATACTGTTTGACAGCATTTTACCCACAGTAGGACTTTTTTCAAAATTGGAGTCAACTTTCTCAAACCTTGCTTCTGCTTTATCAACCAAGTTTAGTAATATTCTAAATTCTTTGTTTACATTTCAATAACGTTCATAGCATCTTTTTTTTCATTTTAAAAACAATTTATTGAAGTATAACATTCATACATGAACATACATAAGCAATAAGTATATATTTAAAGTTGTGAACTTACGAAACAAACATGTATAACATCATACACGGCCCCCATACATCACCCCACCACAAATACTTACATTTTTGTGAAACACTTCTAACAAATTATGAAAGAGCATTGTCAAAGTATTACTACTAACTATAGTCCATATCTTACATTTGGTGTATTTTTCCCCAAACCCACCCTGTTGTTCTTTTTGTTCATAAACTATACAATTTATCTAAAGTATACAATCAATGACATTTGGTATAATCACCAAGTTGTGCATTTATTGCTTCAATCAATATCAAAGCATTTTCATGACTCCAAAAAAAAAATTAAAAAACCACCACCACCAACAACAAAGAACAAACCACTATCATGTCATATGTTAGTGCTACTAATTACAAATCCTATGATGTGCTTTCACCATTTCTATTCATTTCCAAACATTTACCAGCAACTTTTTACCAATTCTGCACAGATTAAGCCTCAGTTTTCTATTCTCTAACCACATTCTGTTCTCTGGTAACTTATATTCTAGCTATTATAAGTCCATGAGTTTGCTCATTATTTTTAGTTCATAATAGCAAAATCATACAATTAGTCCTTTTGTGCCTGGTTTGCTTCATTCAATATGATGTCCTCCAGGTTCATAGCTGTTGTCATACGCTTCACGACTTCATTTCTTCTTACAGCTGAATAGTATTCCATTGTGTGTATTTACCAAAGTTTGTTTAACCATTCATCAGTTAATGTGACACCTGGGTTATTTCCATCTTTAGGCAATTGTGAATAATGTCACTATGAACATCGGTGTGTAAATGTCTGTTTGTGTCACTGCTTTCAGTTCTTCTGAGTATATACCTCATAGTGGTATTGCCAGGTCACATGGTAGATCTATATCTAACTTTCTTTGGAACTGCCAAACAGACTTCCACAGTGACTGTAGCATTCCATATTCCCACCAGCAGTGAATTAGTGTTCGTAGCTCTCCAAATCCTCTCCAACACTTGTAATTTTCTGTTTTGTTAGTAGTGTCCATTCTAGCAAGTACAAAATGATATATCACTGTAGTTTTGATTTGCATTTCACCAACAGCCAGTGATGTTGAGCATTTTTATTCATGTGTTTTTTTACCATTGTGTTTCTTCTTTAGAAAAATGTATATTCAAGTCTTTTGCTCATTTTTTCATTGGGTCATTTGTCTTTTTATTGTTGAGTTGTAGGATCTTTTTATATATTATGGATATTAGACCCTTGTCAGATGTGTGATTTCCAAATATTTTCTCCCATTGAGTAGGCTGTCATTTTACCCTCTTCACAAAGTCCTTTGAGATACAGAAGTGTTTAATTTTGAGGCTGTATCATTTACCTATTTTTTCTTTTGTTGCTTGTGCTTTGGGTGTAATGTTTAAGAGACCCTACTACAAGGTCTTGTAGATATTTCTCTAAATTATCTTCTAGGAGTTTTATGGTCCTGGCTTTTATGTTTAGGACTTTGATCCATTTTAGTTAATTATTGTATAGGGAGTGAGATAGGGGTCCTCTTTCATTCTTTGGTTATAGTTATCCAGTTCTCTGAGCGCCATTTGTTGAAGAGACTGTTCTGCCCCAGAAAAGTGGACTTCATAGGCGTATCAAAAATCGGTTGACTATAGAGGTAAGAGTCTATTTCTGAATTCTCAATTTTATTCCATTGATCACTGTGTCTATCTTTATGCCAATACCATGCTGTTTTGACCACTGTAGCTTTATAATACACTTCAAGATCAGAAAGTGTGAGTCCTCTAATTTCACTCATATTTTTGTGGATGTTTTTGACTATTCAGGATAACTTTCCCTTCTGATAAAATTTGTCAATTGACGTTTCTATTTCTCTAAATTAGGCTTGTGGAATTTTGATTGGTATTACATTGAATCTATAAATCAGTTTGGGTAGAATTAACATCTTCACATGTTTAGTCTTCCAATCCATGAACATAGGATGTCTTTCCATTTGTTCAGGTCTTCTTTGATTTCTTTTAGCAATGTTTTATAGTTCTCTGAATATAGATCCTTTACATTCCTGGTTAAATTAATTCCTAGGTATTTGAATCTTTTTGTTGCTATTGTAAATGGAATATTTTTCTTGATTTCCTTCTCAGCTTGCTCATTACTAGTGTATAGAAATGCTACTGATTTTTACATGTTGATCTTGTATCCTGCCACTTTGCTGAATTCATTTATAACTCAAGTAGCTTTGTTGTAGATGTCTCAGGATTTTCTAAATATAGGATCAAGTCATCTGTGAATAGTGAGAGTTTTACTTCCTCTTTTCCAATTTGGATGTCTTTTTAAATATATATATGTATTTTCTAACAGATTTAGATTACATAAAATGTTACGTTAAAAAAATAAGAGATTCCCATATGTCCCACTCCCCACACCTCTCACTTTTCCCCACATTAACAACTTGCTCTAGCTAGAATGTTCACAGCATATTAACAAGGAATAGATTCCATCTCAAGAAACCACTTTCTTTGCTCATCCATAATAAGCAACTCCTCATTGATTCAAGTTTTATCATGAAATTGCAGCAGTTCAGTCACATCTTCAGCCTCTGCATCTAATTCTAGTTCTCTTGCTACTTCCCCCACATCCACAGTAACTTCCTCCACTGAAGTCTTGACCCCTCAAAGTCATCCATGAAGATTGGAATCAACTTCTTCTAAACTCCTGTTAATGTTGATATTTTGACCTCTTTCTATAACTCATGAATATTGTTAATGGCATCTAGAATGATGAATTCTTTCGAGAAGGTTTTCAAATGACTTTGCCCAGACCCATCAGAGGAATCACTGTCTGTGGCAACTATAATCATACAAAATGTATTTATTAAATAATAGGACTTGAAAGCTGAAATGGCTCCTTGATCCATGGGCTGCAGAATGTATGTTGTGTTCACAGGCATGTAAACAACATTAATCTCATTGCACATCTATTTTCCTTCTATTCCTATCTTTTTAAGTGTTTTTTATCAAGAAAGGATGCTGGATTTTGTCAAATGCCTTTTCTGCATTGATCAAGATGATCATGTTGTTTATTTCCTTCAATTTGTTAATGTGGTGTATTATGTTGATTAATTTCCTTGTGTTGGACCACCCTAGCATACAAGGAATAAATCCCACTTGGTCATGGTGTGTAATTCTTTTGATATGCTGATGGATTCTATTTGCAAGTATTTTTTTGAGAATATTTGCATGTATTTTCATGACAGAGATTGCTCTTTAATTTTCTTTTCTTGTAGCATCTTTATTTGGCTTTGGTATTAGGGTGATGTTGGCTTCATAAAATGTGTTAGGTAATTTTCCCTCCTTTTCAATTTTTTTGGAAGAGTTTAAACAGGATTGGTTTTAATTCTTCTTGAAATACTAGGTAGAATTCACATATAAAGCTATCTGGTCCTGGATTTTTTTTTGTTGGGAGATTTTTTTTTTTTTTTTTTTTAAGCAGTTTCATTGAGATACATTCACATACCATATGATCTATCCAAAGTGTATAATCAATGACTTTTAGTATAATCACAATGTTGTGCATTCATCACCACAATGTTGGGAGATTTTTGATGACTGTTTCAATCACTTTAAATATGATTGGTTTGTTGAATTCTTGTGTTTCTTGTATGTAGAGTCAATGTAGGTTGTTTGTGTGTTTCTAGGAATTTGTCCATTTCATCTATGTTGTCTGGTTTGTTGGCATACAGTTTCTTGTACTATCCTCTTATGAGACTTTTTATTTCTGTGGGGTCAGTCATAACATTCCCTCCTTTCTTCTCTGATTTTATTTATTTGCATCTTCTCTCTTTTTTTCTTTGTTTGTCTAGATAAGGGTTTGCCAAAGTTATTGATTTTCTCAAAGAACCAGCTTTTTGTTTTGTTCATTTTCTCTATTGTTTTTGTTATTGTTGATTGTTTGTTTCGATTTCATTTCTTTCTTTTTTTTTTTTTTGCTTGCTTTGGGATGAGTTTGCTGTTCTTTTTCTAGTTTCTCCAGGTGTTCGCTTAGATCTTTGATTTTAGATCTTTCTTCATTTTTTTTTTTTAGATTTTATTTATTTATTCATTTATCCCCCCCTTGCTGCTTGCGCTCGCTGGGTCAGCCAACGCCGTGCAGGCGGGCTTGCCTCCACCAGGAGGCCCCGGGAACCGAACCCCGGGGCCTCCCATATGGTAAACGGGAGCCCTACTGATTAAGCCACAGCTGCTTCCCTCTTCATTTTTAATATAGGTGTTTAGGGCTATAAATTTCCCACTCAGCACTGCCTTCACTGTATCCCATAAGTTTTGAGAAATTGTGTTCTTGTTTTCACTCATCTCAACATATTTACTATTTTCATTTACAATTTCTTCTTTGACCCATTGATTCTTTAGGAGGGTTGTTTAGCCTCCATATATTTGCTAGTTTTCTTCTTTCCCATCTGCTATTGATTTCTAGTTTCATTTCATTGTGAGCTGAGAGTGTGCTTTGTGTAATTTCAATCTTTTTATATTTATTGAGACCTGCCTTGTGAACTAACATGTGGTCTATCCTGAAGAAAGATCCATGAGTACCTGAGATGAATGTATAGCCCACTGATTTGGGATGCAACATTCTGTATGTATGTTAGGTTCAGTTTATTTAGCATATTGTTCAATTTCTCAGTTTCCTTGTTGATCTTCTATCTAGTTTTCATCTAATGATGTGAGTGGTGTGTTGAATTTTCCAACTATTATTGTATAGTTGCCTATTTCTCCCTTCAGTTTGCCAGACTTTGCCTCATATATTTTGAAGCATTCTGGTTAGGTATACAGATATTTATAACTTTATTTCTTCCTGGAGGAATGTCCCTTTTATTAATATATAATGGCCTTCTGTATCTCATAACTTTTTTGCATTTAAAGTCTGTTTTGTCTGATATTAGTATAGCTACCCCTGCTCTTATTTGATTCCTGTTTGCATGGAGTATTCTGAGTAGTATGTGTCTTGAAGTAGGTCTGTTCACATGTATTTGGATTAGAGTGTGCTGTGCTTCTTAGAAATGTAAGTTCATTTCTTCCATGAGAGTTGGGAAATTTTCAGCCATTATTTCCTCAAATATTCTTTCTGCCCCTTTGCCCTTCTCTTCTCCTTCTGGAACTCTCATGACACATATGTTCTTGCATTTCATGTTGTGACTCAACTCCCTGAGCACCTGCTAAATTTTTTCCATTCTTTTCTCTCTCATTCTTCTCTCACTTCCATTTCAGCTGTTCTGTCTTCTGCATCACTTATTCTTTCTTCTCTCATTTTCTCATTTCAAGTCTGCTGTTGTATGCCTCTATTGTCTTTTTCTTTTCCTTCTTTTTTTTTTTTTTTTTTTTTTGAGGTACCGGGGCTAGGGATTGAACCTGGGACCTTGTATGTGGGAAGCCAGCACTCAGCCACTGAGCCACGTTGGCTTCCCTGAGTTGGGTTTTTTGTTTGTTTTGCTTGTTGTTTGTTTCTGTTTTTGTTTTTCTGGAGGCACCAGGAACTGAACCCAGGACCTTCCATGTGTGAGGTGGGAGCTCAACCACTTGAGCCACATCCACTCCCCTCTAATGTGTTTTTTATCTCACTTATTATGTCTTTCATTTCCATAAACTGTTATTTTTCTTTTTAGGTTTTCAAATTCTTCTTTGTGCTCACTCAGTGTCTTCTTTATGTCCATTTTTTCTTTAGCCATAATGTCTTTCAACTCAATTTGATTTTAGAAACTTGTATGAATTGCATTGATTAGTTGTCTCAAATCCCAGGTCTTTTCTTGAGCCTTAATATATTCCTCTCTATCCCTCAAGCCTGGGTGCCATAAAAGTGGCTTTCTGAACCTTTCTCATGCAGCAACTGGGAAGGTGGAAGCAGGGAAGCACCGAATTGAAGGTATTTGAAGTCAGATACTTCTGTGTGTCTGAAATCTCACCTCTTCCCCTTACTACTGCTATATGAACCTCCAAACCTTCCTGCTTCTCCATCTGTAAGATAAACCACACCTTATAGGTGGTTGCGTGAATTAGCAAAGGTAATTGGTCAGTACTTGGCACATAGCAAGCACTTAATAAGTATTTGCGAAAGTGATAATTTCATGTGTGAACTTGGCTAGGTTATGGTGTCCAGTTCTTTGGTCAAGCAAGCACTGGCCTGATTGTTACTGTGAGGGTATTACATAGATGGATTTAAATCATTAGTCAGCTGATTGTTGAAGACAAATCCTGACTAATACAGCTAATATCATTAACTTTTAATATACAATCCTATGGAACTCATGAATAAAACATTTTATGTGCTGACGTCATACAGTGACTTTCATCCTTGGATATAATTGGCATTGGGAATTCTTCTGGGTTCATTTGTTTATCATGGAAATCCTACTTTCACATTATAAAAATTATGATACAGTCATACCTTAATACTTGACTGCTTTGAAACTTGTAGAATTTTGTACTTGATGCATTTTGATGCAAAAATTTTGTTCCAGTACTTATTTGTCTGGTACTCAATGTGCAAGCTAGAACTTGTCAATGTTTGTTGCCTTGTGATTTGCTACCCTTTCCAGCTGAAACAAAGGGTCACACGTTAGTCATGCAGGAGCTCTTGCCCTGTGCACATTCTGTTGCAGACTTATCTTAGCTTCTGTGGTCATTTTGTGTATTTTTGCCTTTTTTTCCCCCATCATCATGGGTCCTAAGAAATGAGCACGGATAGTGCTGAGCAGAAGAGAAAATTACTTCACACCACCATTGAGTAAAAAAAAGAAATAATAGGTAAATAACAGACCGGTACTTGCATTACTGATCTTGCTAAGGAATATGGTATGCCTGAAACAGCAGTCCCCACCATCATTAAGAATAAAGAAGTGATAAAAAAAGGTTGATGAGAGGATGGATGTGGCTCAAATGGTTGGGCATCCGTCTCCCATATGGAGGGACCTGGGTTCGATCCCCGGGACCCCCCAGTAAACAACAACAAAAAAAGGCTGATGTTGTGAAAGGAGTTAAAGCAGTAACAAACAGCATTCCCAAACATGAGAGGAAATTGAAAAGCTCTTATTAATTTGGCTAAATGAGAAGCATTTATAGGGCAGAAGCCATGATATATGAAAAAGCAAAAGTGTTCCATGGCAATCTTTTGAAAAACAAAGCAGAAACGAGTGATGAGAGTATTGTTTTTCAGACCAGCCACAGCTGGTTTGATAATTTTAAAAAGAGGACTGTCGTTCATAGTGTCATGAGGCATGGCGAGGCAGCGTATGCTAACAAAACGATGCTAACAAAACGGCTGCTGATGAGTTCATCAGTGAATTTCAAGACCACATATAGACTGAGGGTTTTAGTCTCTACCACATTTTTAACTGTGATGAGATCAGAGTATTTTTTTGGGGAAAAAATGACGAGTAGAACCTACATCACAAAAGAGGAGAAGGCATTACAGGCCACAAACCAATACAGGACAGGTTCACTCTATTGTTGTGTGGGAAAGCTACTGTGAACTTAAAGCTCAAGCCTCTGCTAGTCTATCATAGTGAAAAACCATGAGTTTTCAAAAATCATAATGTCATATAAAGCAAATTCCATGTGATGTGGAGGGCAAACAGCAAAGCTTGGGTCACGAGACAATTTTTCACCAAGTGGATAAATGAAGTGTTTGGTACCTCAGTGAAAATATATTTGCTGGAGAAAGTTTTGCCTCTGTAAGCTCTCCTGCACCTGTCCACCCTCCAGGCTTGGAGGATGACTTACTGGAGGAGTTCAGCTTCATCACTGTAAGGTTTCTGCCCCCCAACACTACTCCTCTCATCGAGCCCATGATGACCAGGAGGTCATTTCAAACTTCAAAAAGTTGTACTACAAGGCACTTTTCCAGAGGTACTTTGAGATCACCTCTGACACCCAGTTGACCCTCACAGAATTCTGGAAGGAGCATTTCAATATCCTGCACTGTCTTAACCTTGTTGATGAGGCCTGGAACGAAGTCTCTTATAGGACTATGAATTTGGCATGGAAGAATTTGTGGCCAGAAACTGAGACTCAAAAAGACTTCAAAGGCTTTGAGGCTAACCCTAAGCCTGCGGGTACAGAGGGTACAGTTGTGCAGGATATTGTATCTTTGGGCCAGTCCATGAGTCTGGAAGTTGATGCTGCTAGTGTTGAGTTAGCGGAGGAACATCATGAATAGCTCAGCACTGAGGAGCTGCAGGAACGACAGAAGGAGCAGCAACAAGAGGTGGCTGAAGATTTCTTCAGGTGAGGAGGAGATAAAGGAGGGTGTCTTCAGTTCTTTGATAAAAGGAAATGGGTGCAAAATGGGCAGCAGTTCAAAACTTTGTGGAGAAGTACCATCTGGACAAAGCTCTGGCAAGCAGAAATGTGAATTTATTGAATGACCAAACAATTTCATAATTTTGAGGAATTCTGAAAAGAAAACAGAAGCAGTCCTCATTGGATAAGTTTTTAGTGAAGGTGACCAAGAGTGTGTCAGAGCCTGTGGTGCAAGCTTTAAAAAGGCAGAAAAGAGAAGGAACACCTGAAGTGCAAGTGCCCAATGTACTATTGCAAGGGGACTCTCCTTCCAAGCAATACTCCATGTAACCTCTTCTCCTCACCACTCTCCTCCTGTAGCTGGATTTTCTCTAGGTTCTTGGCTAATCTACAAGAAACAAATTTCAAGAGCAAGTTAGGTTAGTTAGGCCAGTAATTTATTAAGGAATGGTGAGAAGAGAAATGGGAGAAAATAACAAATCATGGGTCCCAAATAGAGAGAAAAGGGGCTGGAAAGTGAAAAAGAGGGCTGATTTACAGACTACAATTCCCCATTATAGATTATAAATGCCCAGGTTTTACTTACATGTTGTTCCAGGTGGGGGGTGAAGAAGGCCAGAATGGAGGGTGGGGCGGGCAAGAGCAAGGGTCAAAAGGCAAGACAGGGGCAGTTCAGCCTTTGCGCTTGCTTTTTGAACCATTAATTATTCCACCCTTTGCTAATGACAGGCTGTTTGCTGTTTTGATTGATTACCCCACCTATCAATCCCCCAGGAGGGCCCAATGATAAGGTCCCTGGAGAATATCTGGGGCTTCTCTTGGCTTCCAGAGGAGATCTCGTTCTGAATGAGGGAATCTCACAAGGGTCTTCCAACAGCCCTCTTGGGGGTACCGAAGTCCATGTGGGCTTTCCTGCCAGGTTCCAGATCCATCTACTGATTCCCTAACTAGCCTGCTTCACTCCCACCATCCCATTAAGTCATGGACTCGTCTCAATACAAGTAAAGTGAAATTTTTATATTATTTAATCTAAGTATTAATTTTTAGGTTTATTTCTCATGTAAAGTACTGGTATACAACCCTATCTTTTTACATATTGCCTTGAATTGTGTATTGCTTTTGGTTTGGGAATGCATTGAATTTATTTACATTATCCTTATGGGAAAAAAATTGTTTGGTATTCCTCATTTTGGGTACTTGTCATACCTCCTGGAAACAATTAACAAGGGGTAATGAGGTACCACTGTATTTTGTGAAAACATGACTTCCCTCCATTTCTTCATACCTTTAACTCAACTTCAGGATTTACTGATCCTTTCTTTGCCAAATTCCAAGCTCAGTTTTATTCCCCCTGACTCTGTTACTAGCCAGCTATTGTTTCCACAGCCTCTCCATTTCGGGAATAGATAGTCTTTAAGGCCTCTTCCAGCTCCCAGGTTCTGTGACTCCCTTTCCCAGCTGCTCACAGTCAAGCAATGAGCAGACTCTTTAAGACCCTGTTTGTTTCCTCCCCCACAGTATACCACACCTCATGGAAAGCCTGCTCTGCAAACCTTTGCTTTTGTCCTCTGCAAAAGTGATGATTACCAAGATCAAAGAATAAGTGTTTTCATGAGGAAGCATGGAATGAATCTAAAATTCAGTCATAAAATAAAGCAACTTGCAGTAGAAAGTTCTTGGAGAAAATAGTAAGAGAATTCCACATAATAAGCGAAATGAATTACATTTTGGAAAGAGAAGAAAATAAGGGAAGAAGGCTACATTCCAGCTCAGTCATTATTCTTCCTCAGGACTTGAGCAGAATGTTATACCTGTATCTAAACTTTTGTCTATTTCAGTCACTATCTCCCTCACCATCACTTTTTCCTTCTTTGTCAAGATTTCTGCAGGAAACAGGGTAGCACACTCAAACTGGGTAATTAGAGAACAGCTAAATAAATTTTACAAAGGTAAAGGCAGGATATAGGGAAACTACCAGGAGTAGTGCAGCACCCTGAGTCTCATAACTTCAGGGAGCTTGAAAGATGAAGGAAGGAAGTGATGACTGGAACCCAGAGACCACAAGCCAGGAACCTGTGGCCTTGGGTTAAGGGGCACAAGCAGCCCTCATCAACCCCACTAAGATACAGCCAGGAAAACAACCACCGTGACTCCACTTTTCTTTCCTCTCCTGATCTTCTGCTGATGGCACCCATTGGCTGAAACTAACTTGTGATGCAAGCTAAACACAAAGCAGGTGGAAAGGGTGGAGAGGCGTTTAGAGATAAAAATGGAAGAAATCCCACCCAGGCTTATATGATGGGTCTTTCCCTACAATTTTATTTTATTTAATCATGCATTTTACACAACATAGAGGGCCTGTTAGGATCAAAATGTGTACTAGATTTTAAAAACTTAAAGTAAAATACACTGCCTCATCTGAAAAAATTTGGTGAAGTGAGGGAAGCAATATAAATAAAAATAATTTTAGTGCAATGGTATAAATGCTTTAAAAGTAATGTGTTCCAAATCTTAAAGAAGCATAAATGGGGGAAAGATAAACAAAGCACCATCAAGGAGGTGTCATTTAATCCAGGCTATGTGATTTCTTTACTTCTACCCTAGTCTACACCTTATCTAACTATATATCAGCTTCCTTTGCAATTCATGACATCTAAAACCCCCAAGATGGAGTCAGATCTGTTTGCCTTCAGCTTGTGTGTTCAGGCAAATGATTAGCACTCTCAGAGAGCCTACTGTGAAATGGAAATTTCTACTTGATGAGATTAGAATAGAATATAAAAATTTAGGCCTGGGAGCGGCTGTGGCTCAATCAGTAGGGCTCCCGTTTACCATATGGGAGGCCCCGGGTTCGGTTCCCGGGGCCTCCTGGTGAAGGCAAGCCTGCCCGTGCGGCATGGTTAGCTGACCCAGCAAGCACAAGCAGCAAGGGGGGGATAAATGAATAAATAAATAAAATCTTAAAAAAAAAAAAAAAAAATTTAGGCCAATAAAAATTATACCATTTGAGGTACACTAGCTAATCATTTACCTCCCATCATGGGATTATAATTAATTTAGAATAACATTAGTAATCCTTTGCTACCCTTCTATTAATAAAATTTAATTTACTCACAGTTGACTTGGAGCAACACATGAACTTGTAAGCTATTTTCACCCTTCTATTTTCACTAGAAAGATTATTGCCATAATCTTCTAGGATTATATGTGAAGGTTTGGACATTCTCTTTCCAGAATAGGCTCTAGGTTTTAATTACCTGGTTCCTTTTGTTAGAGAAACTGAGTCATCTCCATTCTGTTTCTGTGTACTCTAGCCCCACTTTTCATCTTCTCACACTCAATTCGTTTGAAGATTAATCACGTAAACAGTCATGAAGTAAGATTTCAGTGTGAGATGAATCTTTCAAATTGTTGAGATACACATCGATGCTTAAAGCTGAAGATATTCTAATATATTTCTCGATGAGAAAAGAAGACAGCTTTTTAACAAAATCTGAGTGGGGGGTGGTGAATTTAATATAATGCACTTGGATGAGCAGATAAATCCTAGGAATTAAAATTATTGTTGCCTAACCAAAGTCTTCCAAAGTCTCTATATTATTTATTAAACACCTTGTGTTGCACTTCTTAGGTGTCATGCACTGCTTTAGGTACTTCATTGGTCTTACCAAGCCCAGCTCCCAAAACAGTCCCCACACAGAAGCTGCCATCTTTTGGGACACCTGCTTCCCAGGTACATGCATTACATATTCCACCCACTTGGGAATTAACCATACCAAGTTTGGTGACTGCCTTTCTCTGTTAATGTCTACTGTTTGTGTTTTTGCCTTATTTTCATTATGTAAATATTTTATCTTCCTCCAAAAAGAGTAAACTTCTCAAGTGCAGGGTTTTGAATCCCTAGTATCCTCCAGGTAACATATAGTACATGGTCAAAAGATACTGAAATATTCCCTTTCTCTGATTGTCAGGGCAGTCACACCTTGAATTGCTTTCAGAATGGCCAGAGTGCCATTTGATGCTACAGATTTTGTACACTTGTACTGTTGTTGTTGCCAATTAACCCATTTCCCTTTAAGTCCCTTCCCTGTAGATCATAATTGCTAACTACAAGATTTTAATTGTAGATGCTATTTTAGTTTACTTTTATTCCTTTACTTATGTTTTACAACATTGCTATAACCAGTAACCCTATATTTGCCCCAGCGGGCCTTTGTCAGCTCTTAAGAGTCCATTTGTTTAGCTCAGGTCAATTCCTTTACTTGCTGTCTTACATAAATTAAGTGATTTACAAACCCTTCTGTAACTGCTAACCCATTGCTTATCCCAGCTGGCTCTTGTCCGTCTTCAAGAGCTTCTCAGGCCCACACTTAGACACTTCTAATTGAACATAATTAATCAATTTCTACCTACACCACCACCTTCACATCCCTTTGTTTAAATCCCATAAAAAGCCCTAAGTTTTTGACTTGGGGAGGCAGCTTTGAGTTTTTTGCTCCTGTTTCTCTACCAGCAACCATGTAATAAACATCTTTCTATCTTTGAAATCCTGGTGTCATAGATTCATTCTTGTGCTCATGGGTCAGCGAGCCTAATTTGTCTGGCAACAATTTCAGAGTCTCTCTAGTAAAGCAACTTATTCTCCCCTCACGGTCCAGTGCCATTTCATAAATAAAGGGCCAAATTTCAGGCTAGATTAATTTGCCAAATTACAAAGTACAAAGCAATGATTTGTACTTTAAGCTGTGAAATATTAATTTTTGTAAGTCACAAGGATCCTCACATCTGTCCATCTTCAGGATAATAGAAAACAAGAGATGTGTTAAAACATGAGTTTGCTAAATGGGCATTTGCATGGAAACTTCTCATTAGAGTAGACTATTTCTAAAGAATTCATAACTTAGGTGTGTTGGGGGGGAGTTAGAGGTGTGGGGGGGAAACATCTCAAAATCACATGTGTCAAAAGTCTTAAGAATATTCAGCCCTATTCAGTAATTCTACTTAGAGAACTTTATTTCAAGGAAATAATCAGGGATGGTTGCAAAGATTTATGTTCAGAGATGGTCATTGCAGAATTATTTTAATAGCCCCAAATTATAAAAAACTAAACTTAAAAATATGGGATTGGTTAAAGATATTATGACAAAGTCACATGAGGAAATAAGATACAGACATTAGAAATCATATCCTCTAAGAATATTGGAAGATATAATGGTAAATTTATAATATTATGAAGGGAAAAAAGGAGACTACAAAATAGCATGTAGAGTATCAAATATATTTAGAAATATTTAGTTTCAAGATGCAATTTGTGTAATGAGTTTCTCTAAGTGATTAAGATTTTCTTTTTCCTATTTTTCAATTTTTAAAATATTTTAATATATCCCAATTTCCTTTAGTGAATATGCATTATTATTATAAATAGAAGTGTATTAGTCAGGGTTCTCTAGGGAAACAGAATGGACAGAATATATCTGTAAATATTAAGAGAATTTATAAAATTGTCTCATGTGACTGGGCATATGTGAGTGCAAATTCCCTAAGGCAGACTGCAAGCTGGGAACTCCAATGAAGGTTTTCGATGAATTCTCCAAGAGAAGCTGCCTGGCTGAAGTAGAGATGAAATTCTCTCTTCTGACTGCTGAAGTCATCACTTCTCCTTTTAAGGCCATTAACGGATTCCATGGGCTGTCTCTCATTGTTGAAGGCAATCTCCTCAGTTGATTGCAGATATAATCAGCCATAGATGCAATCAACTTACTAATGATTTAAGTCTATGAAATTTCCTCACAGTAACAATTAGGCCAGTGCTTGCTTGACCAAATAATTGGGCACCATTACTGGCCAAGTTGGCACATGAGTCTAACCATCACAAGAAGATATCCCAATAAATAGTATGAATATTTTTTAAGCAACCTGTAAGACAGTGAACTTGAATTTTTCAGAAGCAGAAATGCTATAATGGAGAAGTACGTAGTAGTAGTTAGTATTTCTCATGCTAACTACAGGCTAGGGGTTTAATATACTATTTCATTATAATTCTCACATTATAATAATATATTGTAATATATATAACATGTCACATCTCATGTCTTAGAACATATTTTTATACACATACTACATCTAATGTATAGCATATATATACTATATTATACACTAACACACTCTTGAGCTAATTTTACAAAAAAGATAATGGAGGCTTAGAGAGGCAAAGTAACTTGATGGTAAGAGTTTGTAGAAGTGAGTTTTGAATCCATGCATATCTGACTTGAATAAATCTGTTCCTACTCTCTCTTCAGTAGCACTGAAGGTATGTAAGCCTCCAGGGAAGACTACACTCAGGAAAATCTGTTGATCCAGTTATAACTTGAAGGAGCAGAAACAAATATTAGTTTTTACTGTGTCTTTCGATGGCTGTTTTTCACACAACTTCTGTTGGATCACCCGCCTACAGAGGGGATGGACTATGCTACTTTCAAATTAATTTCAGTCTGTTGCTGTTGCCCTGGTTTTTCTTGGTTCTCTTCCCACCTAGCCTTCTTTGCTCGCCTGCCTGCCCCATACTGGGTCTCTGGCATGGATCTCTTTATTGTGGCTGTTAGCCAGTTTCCTCTTTCAATATCCATGCTTTTGGCAAGGCTTAGACTAGATAGCTTCATCAGCATATCAGGCATTCTCATATTTAAAGGCTTCCTGAAATCCAACCTCTTCATGAATCAGAGCACCTGGCATAGAGTGGGCAGTCTTTCTTTTCTGAAGAAAATTGATTTCCTCAACACTGGAAGTGCTCAGTGCTTTCTATCTCATCAGACTCTAACATATTGCCCAACACAAAAACTGTATGTCCACCAAACCTTGTATAGACTACTCTCATTCTAGATTCTTTCTAGAATGTTTGACATTGTACTAATCTAATAGCTGACCTCAGAATTCCTTTTTTAAAAAATGTATGCTTAAAAACACACTTTAATGCATATGATGATTTTAAAACATGATCCCTACATTCTTTGACATGCTTCCCATTGAGAGCTGGGGTCTATGTTCCTGCCTGCTGAATTTGGGTGCTGTCAGTGTTTGTCCAATAGAGTATAGTGAAAGTGATGCTGTGTCAGTTTCTGAGCTAGTCCTTAAGAAACTTGCAGCCTCTGCTTTTCTCAGGATACTGATTGCTAGAACCCAGCCACCATGTTTTGAGGAAACCCAAGCAGCCCATGTAGAAGCCCACATGTAAAGGAACTGGATGCCTGGCTCTCAGCCCCAATATCAACTTGCCAGTCATGTGAGTGAGCCAAACTTGGCAGTGATTCTCCATTCCCTAGTCAACTGCTGTATAAAACAGAGCCATGCCTTCCATGCTAGATCCTGCTCCAACTGCAGATGTGTGAGTAAAACAAATCATTTTTGTGGTTTTAGGCACTAAGTTTTTGGGTGGATTGTTATGTAACAGACTGAAGCTTGGTGTGGTCTTTCGGATATAGCATAGTGGGCCTGCAATAGGAGTGCATCATTAGGTGGTTAAATTACTCCACATAAGAAAAATTAGCATGTTTGAGGATTAGGAGCCAGCAAGCTAGGCAGCAGAGGATGTGGAAAGTGAAAGGAGGGAGGGGGGCTTTAGCAATAGGGAGAGTGGCTGGAGCACAAACAGGTTCAGTAAACAGTGCCAGAGATAGCATGGGGCTATTTAAGAATAGAGATGGCAATATTTTAGGTTTTAGTTGTTTGCTAATGCAGCTGGATGTATGTGATGGACCACCTGCTAATCTATATCCCATTTACTCCAGACTTTCAGCAAAATCCTTCTGCACATGTAGCTTTGAGTCTGGAATACTCAGGATTGGGTGGGTGTGCTGTAATAAAGTGGGCGTGTTGGTGAGGCAACACAACACAGAGAATTGACGGGAAACAAGAGCTTTAAACCAGAGGTGACTCAGCAAAATAAAAGACCTTGAACTGCCCTCAACTTGCTTTCTTGTTTTACAACCCTCAATCCCTGGACATAGTCTGAAGAATCCTGGGTGTCTCTCTTTGTAGAATGTTATTCTAGTGTCTATTGGCTTCAATCTTAAGAGTTATATAGTGGCCTCCGGTAAATAGTGCTTGACTTAAAGGACATGATTTAGGGTTGAACCTCACTATGTGGTAAGCTTACAAATGAGTGCCCTGACATGTGTGGTTCTTCAGGGCAAGAACTAAAATTACTTTCATGCGCCTTGGTGTGGGCCCTCAGTGACACTTGTCTAGCCTGCTCCTTGGTGCCAGCAGAGCTACACTTTGGTGAGTGCTCCTCACAATGCTACTTAATGATGCAAGCAGTCAGGTTCCTGAGATTTGGCAGTGTGTTATACTCTGGTGAGACCAGTACCAGGCTTCTGACCTCCAGAACTGTAAGATCATAAATTTATGTGGTTTTAAGCCACTAAGTTTGTGGTAATTTGTTACAGCAGCAATAGAAAACTAACGCAAACTGAATGTGGAACATTAATAAAAAGTATTTTAGTTAAATGAAAGATTTAAGGTAGAAGCCAGAAGAAAATGAAAATGTTCAAAGCTTGCCTTTTGAGTTAAAATAAAGACAAACAATGCATGTTTTCTTTGCAGTTACTTTTACTGGAAAAAAAAAAAAAAGAAACAAAACAAAACAAAAAAAACATTTTTTTAAACAGTCAAAATAAAAGATCATTGTTACACAAAATTGCACAATCATTTACAAATAATGGCAATAAAGTTAAATAGGCTAGTCTCATAGAATCATTGTCTAAAAGTTTTCTTCATATGCAATATACCAATAATCCAATTCTCAGAGCTGTTAAGGCTGGATTCAAAGTCCCCTTGGCCAAGCTCCCTGCATTCTATAATTTAATCATGTCAGACCTCAGGTGGGAACTTTTCCACCAAGATTTCTATGTTGAGAGCAGTTTAAATTTTCACATTCTTTCCATTTACCTCGGGCTTTTTTCATAGGCAGAGGTAGAATTCAGCATTATTCAATGTCCTTCCCCATTTACCACACAATTGTCTCGCAACTATTCAGACATAACTTCCACAGTCTTCACATTCTTTTCAACTACCATTGGCTTTATTACACAAAGTAGGATTTATATGTAAATATAGAAACCCATATCTTCCAAGGGGGGGAGAGGAGGGAAAGAAAGGACCACCTGTTAGGAAAAGGATACAGGTGGGATAAGTATATTGAGGGCTTTTTGCCACAAACTCTAGCTTATAAAAGCAATTATGAAACTTAAAAAAAGAAAAAGGAAATCAAACTAGATCTGTGTGTATTTGTTTTTTTAATTCTGCACCATTGTGAATTAAATAGGAATAAATTTAATCATGTGTTGTGTTTGCAACATGACACACTGAATGTTAACAGCTTATAAACGTTGATGTGAGCATTCAGTTCTATTCTGAGACACAGAGCACACAAACGAGTTCAATTTCCAGAATCCTCACCTGGACCTCTTAATCACATGTGCCACACACAGACACATCCTATTCTCAGAAAAACATACTCTGCAATTCTTATTAGAGTCAATCTCAAGGCACCATTTAGCAAATGCTACATGCTGTATTAATAATTTTATGCACATGTGAAGTGTACCTAGAACCTAGAAGTTAGTTAAGAATATATAAGCAGTCTCTTGCAAATATGTTATATATATTTATATATCTCCTTAGAAATTACATAAAGAACCTAATATGCTTTGAATTTTATTTTCATCAGCAGTTTTCTAAAACAACAAACTTACATTTAATTTTTCCCTTCAACAGTACTGATAAAATACAGGGCACCTTTTTCTTTCAAGTATTTGGGTAAAATAGCATACCCTGAGAATCTGGGGGTGCAAACCTACACCTTGTAAACTGTAGAATGAAACTCCTCAAGCACCACATAGGAAAATGTATGCCATGATAGCTTTTAAACACAAAGACTATTAATTTATGTGTTTTCTCATGTACATATACATTACTTATTATGAGAATATAGTCAATCTACTTAGGAATTAATACTGTCTTGCAGTCCAAAATATTATTTCAAGTAGCATGAGCATTCAATCTGCAGCAAACATGAGTTTTCATTTCTATGAAGTACAATTAAAATGCATTAAATCTCTTTAAGAGGCAAGGATGACAAAGGTCAAATCTGAAAAAGGAAATTCGTATCACTAAATATTTCCTAGTAATATAAGGATGAATTCGAAAAGTATCTTAGCCTTTGAGATTTACTGAGATGATGTCAAAATGTAATTTGTTTCATTTTATTTACTTGAAGGTAAACAGAAATATAGACAAGCTGTATGCTAAGTCACTACCTGCATATCTGGGTTTCATTTGATGCTGAAGGTAATTTTAGTGACTGCTTTTAAGAAAATACATTCTGGTGAATTAAAATTTTATACTGTTTACAGATGTGTTCGAGCTTCCAGAAACAGTTCAAAGGGGTCATATTTCAACCTGACCATTTTACCAGAGGGGAAAAAAGGAAATGGGTCAAGCTTTCTATACAAGATGCCTTATGGTTCCTCTGGAAGCCTGAGTCACGCAAGTAACCCTGAGAGGAAAAGGTGAAAGCCAGACTCTGCACTTCCAATTAGATTCAAGCTCAGGGCACCATTTAGGAAATGCTACATGCTTTAATAATGGTTTTATGCACATAAAACATAAAAGGGAAGTTCAGTAGCTAAAAGGACATTGCTGGGGAAATAGCTTTATGGGTCAGGAGGCTTCATAGACTCTTGCTTTATTCCACTTAACTTTGGTTGAAGAAGAAAGGGCATAACCACTGCATGCAAATATCAATACAATTTGTCAAGAAATGACAAAACAATGAGAATGAGGATTTAGATTTACCTCATGCCTATCAAAATGTCCTCCCATAACACTTGAGGTAGGAAATGGCCTAGCAGCTTTGTACAGTTTGTTGAAATACAGAACCATAAAACTAAAAATATATGAGGTGGTATTCATAGAACATTATTTTTAAGTTATTTTTTTAACCACTTGGACATTCACTACATCCTTGGCAACTTCTTAGAGGATGTGGTCTCTCTGATAGGACCAACAAGTGAAAAGTTTTCCTTTCTCTCCTAGTTGTTGTCTTCATTTACTATGTGAGAATTTAAGGCTCAAATCTGCTGGTGAGAAATACTGACAAATAGCTTATAAGGCCAGCAGACCCTGAGTAGGTAAGAACTCTACCACATTTTCCAGGTAAGGAGGTATCTTTCCTTTTGAAGAGCTGGCAAGGAGTCAACAACTCAACATGCTCACATGGCTTTCTTAAACATCACCTGTGATTTTAAGTCAGTCTCACACATTCTGGTACTATGCAGTCCAAATCCTACATAAATTTCACTAGGTGTGTTTCACCAGTGATATTTCATGGTGCCACTTGAGTATTACATGTTTGCGATTTTTTGAAGTGGATTAGATTTTCTTGTTTCAATATTAAGTGACCTCACACTCAGCCAAATTCTCCTGAAAATGAGGACATGCTACCACTGTATGAGAAGTTCCCCAGGGGTAAAAAGTGAAGTAACTCCTAGGGTTAATCTGTTGACATACCTGGGTAAGAAGACCTCTTATGACAAAGACATAATGCTTTCCGTAATACAGCATAAGGGCACATTTCCCATACAGGTTTCATAGAAGATGTAACTCCATTTCATAGCTCATTTGCCCGGTGATTGAATTGTGACCAGAACAGACTATTCCCTCCTCAATCCTTTCCCTTAACCCAACAGAATTTCTCTCTGCAATAAGATCCCTTTAAGGAAGACCCCAAAAGTGAAGCTGAGTTATTTTTTAAGAGTCTGAGATGGGGAGAATAACTACAAAGTGATAAGATTACACAAATCATACAAAATGAGCTCATTGTTTCTTCACTCACAACTTTCTTTCATGAATAGCATATAATTCTACAGTCTCAAAAAGCAATTTTAAACATAAGCCAAATACTGCTGATCATTAAAATCTAGATAAGTTCTTTTAAAATTACCAGAATGAGTTATCTTTAAACAAATAATGTAAATAAAAGATAATTCCTTCAAGAAAACCTAGGATAACATTCAAGTTAATCTCTTACAAAGCAAGAAATATTTCAAGGTAATATTTGTCAAATATATTTTGACACACTTATTAAGATGACAAGCTAAATATTAATCTGTTCAATCAACATTTCAAGAATTACTGTGAACACTCACTAAATAACCTTCAGATTTGGGTTATGACTGAGGCAAAATTGAATGTAGATGAAAGATTCTGTGAATATGATTCTCTACATCTCTTAAAATCTGCCTCATAAAGAGCAAGTGCTTGTAATTCTAGGTTACTGCTATAGGTATGGTTAGGGCTAGAGTGAATCAGAGTCACTAAATAAGAGTTCACATTCCACTCTCCTACCCCAAACAGTTCATTCTTTAGACTCCAAACAATCTGTGAAAGATAGGAGTATGCAACTATGAAGGGAATCATTGAAGAAAGATATACTATATGCTGATAACAAAGGTTGGCTTCTTAAAGGGAGATAAATATTTCATACCTTTCTGAGACTTATTTTTAAATGCAACTACTGGCTCTTCAGTGTTTTAAGCCATTCTTTTAAGGCAACAAATACTGTCATGGCATTGTACAAATGAGAAAATTAAAACAAAGCACAAAAATTAAAACTTCGTTCTTTACAATCACATTTGAAATCATGCCAAACCCAATAAAAAAAACATGTAGAACCTAACCAAGAGAATGACCAGTTTTGGCGGGTATATAATTCAAAGTGCAGACTCATCGTATTTAACGTCCAAATCTGGCTACAATTCTGCCAGCTAGTTACTGATTACTGATACATTCCAAGAACCAAAAAGGAAATTTGTGATTCAAATTATTGATTTGCTGGCTTGGTTTACAATAGGAGGCAGAATCAATCTTATTCTGTTGTATATTTTGATTGAACTATGTGAACACTTAAAGGATTTTTTTAACCTAGTCACAAGTGCTGGAGGGAAAGAGGTGAACAGAAAGCTTATATCCTGTATTAAAGTATAAAAAGAAATAGTTTTACAGGAGGGGGGATGCAACCATTCAATCAGCTTTGTAAAACTAAAATAACACAAACTGCCTTAACAGAGCCATTTAGGAAAATATTAAAAACTTACACACTTGGTATATAAGAAGCAAAAACTAGGACTAACAAATGTAGAGGAGGTTTTTCAGATGAATTCTTAGTGCTATTACAATGCAAATTTCAGATTAGAGAAGAGTAGTCCATCCTTCTGTCTTGTTCCTATGAAAAACATTGTCAAAGAAAAAATTGTTAGTTGTAAAAGCAAAACTCATTTTTTAAAAAGCAGGAAAAATACATTTTATTTAACTGTTTGGCTAATTTCAACATTAAAAATGATAAAGTTTACATTTGAAAATGTGTTTGGCAAATGGGTTTCTAAATTTAGTAGGCATTATGCTGACTTCAAGAAAAGTGCCCAAAGTGAAAACTCTCTTTGAAAATTCAATTAAATCCAATCAATTATTTAAACTTATTTTAGAGTTAAATGTTTAGTTTCATAGAAATCATCCATAGCAGGGTTAAAACAGTGTAATAGATTTGTTCCTAAAGTTAGCATGTAGAAATGATATTTAAATTAAATGGAAATATTTGAAATTCACAATGAGTTAGTAAACTAATTAGATAGGAGGAAACACTATACCAAGAATTGTTGCAAAGCCAATGACTGTTACCTAAATTACTTGGACTTTTACCTAATAGGTTTTATTTTGCTTTTGTTTTTGTTTTTACTTTAAACCCCTACATTTGTTTTAATACAGAACTTGGAAATGAAGCCAAATTACATTAAAAGACAAAACAGTTACTAGAAGGTTTAGGGGTATCTGGGCTTACAAGAAAAGGGGCAGATAGCCTCTTGCACAACTATCAATTTCCCTTTCATCCACACCCTGCTTTTACTGGTTCCTCATCCAGGATCACTGCACTTCCGCAGCTTCAGCCCGGCTTCAATCCCAGGAGTCCTGAGAGATTAGAGCTCAGCAAGTGAGTCAGCAAACAACACACATGCAGGCACTGCTGCCAACTGCTCACACAGCTCACCTAGTGGGTTTTGTTTAAAAAATGAGATACAGCAGCTAGAGCCTATAACTTAGCTAAATCCATCCTAAGACAAGCATTGACATGCTCAAAAGCTTACCAAAAACTAGTTCTTTTTTTCTGTTGATTTCTATATACATTCTAGTATAGTTACTAGAACTTTGCCTAAAGAACTTTTTTTTTTAACATTTGAGAGTTGATATTTGAACATAATATAAAGACAGAAACGGGGAGGACTACAGGTAATATTTGTGAGGGATTAAGAAGACACTATCGGGAGGCGGATGTGGCTCAAGTGGTTGGGTTCTTGTTTGCCATATGGGAGGCCCCAGGTTCAATTCCCAGGACCTCCTGGTGAAGGCAAGCTGGCCTGTGCGGCGCGGTGAGCTGACACAACAAAGGGAGACAAGCAGACACAGAAAAACGCACAGCAAATGGACACAGTGAGCACAAGCAGCAAGGGAGGGATAAATAAATAAATAAAATATATCTTTAAAAAAAAAAAAAAGAAGACACTATCATGTGAAAAATAACCTCCATGAAGTATTAAATAACAGCTCTCTAACCAATTATATGCAATCAGAGTAGCAAGGCAAGGGATATTTTAATCCTCTCATCTAAAATCTGACCTGTTTAAATAAGTGCTTGGGAAAAAGGAAGTCTATAAGAATACTTATAGTTTCATAGCTCATATGTATATATTTCATGTCTGTTGATTTTATTCTTTTGTAATTTATATTGAGGAATGACTTCAAGAGGATTGGGGGCTCCTTATTTGTTGTGTATGGTGTTAATTAGGTTTTGCTTTGCATTTAAGTGCTGGAGATTAAAGTTTTCAAAGTAATACATTTTAGTTACTTCCATTAGGATACATAAAACAGCAAAAAGAAGAGGGAAAAAATATATGATCATTACCATAGGAGTAGAAGACAATAGGACACTAAGAAGAATAACTCCAATGTGGATCCAAGGGTCTGACAACAACCCAGGCTAAGGCCCATCACAAGGCAAGGTTTGCAAAGACTTCCTGAGCAGTGTGAGAAGACACAGAGGAGAGAGAAAGGAGAGAGAGAGAGAGACAGACAGACAGACAGAGGTACACTACAGCAGGGTCTGAGAAGCAAGAGAGAAATCTGTTTATACAATCTACTGGGATTATTTTTAGGGGTTGATAGTTCAGATACTGTGTTTTTCACCCTGATCTTCACATATCACTTCTGTTTACACTAATTTTGGAGGAATTTTGTTTGAAATCTTGAAAGTCATAAAGTTGCTCCAATTCCTATTAAGGATAAAATAATTAAAATCACAGTTTAACCTAACAGGGCTCTCACAAACATTTATTATGGTGCGATGAATCATTAAAGAAGTCACTTGGGATGAGAGGGTGGCTACGCCATGTGGAAGTGTGGTCTGGATATCTTCCCATGAGTGTAGGGTCAAAACACATGACAGAATGCAGCAGAGATGCTGGGTCAGATTTTCCCTTGCTCCACACAGGCCTGTGCCCAGACAGAGAGGAAAATCACCACACATAGCTAGCAAGCTATGCTCAGAGTTGTATAACATTCTAGAAGGTCTTGGGGGAGACTAGAATACTCTGGCATATAGTCAATTGGCCTGCCCTAAGAGATCAACCAACTCAAAGTGGACTGCAGAGCTATGGGCATCACCTCCCATTTGGAGAAATACAGAACAACACTGGGTGCAGGCTCCTTGAAGCTTTCCTGGGAGGTCTGCAAGGGAAAGGGTTGCTTTTCTGCTCTGATAAGGGCCCCTGAGAAGATGAATGGGTTCTGAGACATTTATGTAGTTCTAGTCTCCAAAGGAGATTGAATACTTCCTGTATACATGTAAAACGCTATGTCCTTTGTGAAGTTTTTATAACTCAATCTTCACAACACTCCTACAAGATATCCTGTTTTATAGTTAAGAAAGCAGAAGCTCATCTTTGACAGTTTGTTTTGTTTTATAGTTAAGAACTATCTTTGATAGTTTGATTTGTTTTATAGTTAAGAAAATTAACGTTCAACTCTTGGGCAAGTCACCTGGAGTAGTAACGGCATTAGAATCTGAGCCAGGGTCTTGCCTAACTTCAAAGCACATGACCTTGCTCTTTAGCCAAAAGCCACACAGCTCCCTTTCAACTAGAATGCATTAACTCATTGGCATCCCAGAGGAATCCCACTCTCACCTTGTCTTCCTAATGGTCCTTCAAACAGGACATCCCATATCTACCCCTTTCTACGTAAAGACAGAAAATTACCCACCACTGGCAGCCATGGCCTCTAGAAGTTCTAAAGTGGCCAGATTTCTCTTTGGGGCATAAAATGTTCTAATCACTAAGGATAGAGAGCTAATTTTTTAATCAAAGGAAAACACACATGGAGGCTTAGCATATGCTGGATATTGTCAGATTCAGGGTCAATTTTCTTAACTTATTCTCTTCCCCTGCCCTTTCCCCCTTTTCCAACCCTATAACACACACTCACACAGGCCCCTCAGCAGGGAGTTGGCTAGATTTTTTTTTCTTTTTTCTTTTTCTTGAATAGGACTTATATTTTCCTTTGGATGAATCTGAGGCCATGAAAATTAGTACAGGGCAAATTCCAGCTGTGCTCTCTCACCCTTTCTAAGGACTTTGTTTCATTTAATTAATCCTTTTTCAGGAAGGGTAGAGCCGTAGGATAGAGCCAAGAGGCAAAACATAACTGCTGAAATTTTTTGGAGAAGTAGAAAAGAAGGCCCAAAGCCAAAACAAAAAGGGTATAGAAACAATTAACAGCAGGAACTGAGACCCAGAAGGCAAAGAGTAAAAGAAGTGGCTAAACAGGGTGTCAGATTCAGAGCTTGGCTATGGGGCTCAATGGGCCTGGATTTCAGTCCCTGCTCTCCCAAGCAGTAGCTGTTGATCTGCTCATTTTTTATTACTTTTGGGGAGGGGAGGGAAGAAAATATAAAGGGAGTGAAATTGCTGGGAGAAGCAAAAAATAGTAAGCTAGAGGAAAGCTACAATTTAGGAAAGGGGAGAGGAAGAAAAGAAAAGGCAAAAATAAACATTAAAAAGATAATAAATGTTTTATTAATATGTATCAATAAAATTGATTTGTTAAAGAAAGATAGTATAAAACGGCAGTTATACATGGTAATGAGAAGAGGAAGCTGCAACCAAATTAGGAAAAAAGGAGAAGTAAAATAATTGATTCAGGAAACGAATTGTGGCATGAACTGACAATGAAATGTCAGAGCCAGAGCCTGCAGCGCAGCTAGGCAGCTGGGACCGTGACCCAGCGGGCGCCTGCCCCTCCCCTGACTGGCCAGGGCTGCACAACCTGCACAAAGCCCAGGTGAGGAAGCTGGCAGATCTCACCCAATCAGGCCTTTTAAGCTGATGAAAGTGTGTGATAAAAAACAAACTACTGGGAAGCGGCTGTGGCTCAATCAGTAGGGCTCCCATTTACCATATGGGAGGCCCCGGGTTAGGTTCCCGGGGCCTCCTGGTGAAGGCAAGCCCGCCCGCACGGCGTGGTTAGCTGACCCAGCGAGCACAAGCAGCAAGGGGGGGATAAATGAATAAATAAATAAAATCTTTAAAAAAAAAAACTACAAAAAAAGTGAAGAGAAAGGAGATGCACGGGGGGAGGGACACTGAACTGTATCTACCTGAAGTTAATGGGAAATGAGAAGCCACAATAAGGAAGAAGACACCAAAATTGAAAGGAAAAAAAAAAAAAAAAGCAAAGAACATAAAATATATTTGCAAACAAATGGCAGGAAAAAGTGGGGGGGGGAGTAGACTAGCAGGAGGGACCTCAAGAAGTAGAATCACCAAAGAAGGGTTGTCTATGGGAGAAAAAGAGAAGAGGAAATAGAGAGCAATAAGAAAGAAGCAAATTGAAATAAGACCCTGTTATGGGATAATTCAGATTTTGAGTGCCAGCTCTGCCTCAAAGGGACAACAACTTAAGATGAGGTCATTTGACCTCTCTGAGCTCCTATTTCCACCCGCTTAACTCAAGGGGACTGGATTTGATGATCCAAGGGCCCCTGGGGCCTCCTCAGAACACTATGAAAACATCTCTCCCTGAATTTAGCCTCCTTAGTCTTTCCACTTTTGTTACTGATCTATGGGTCCCGATTCCAGGGGTAGAAATAACTCTGAGGAAGTAAAAAGCAAGAGCAAGAATAGATGAGCAACATGCAGCACACTCTAGACATGAGAGAAACAAATGGATAAAGAAACAAGAAAGGACATTCATATGAAACAAAATAATAGCAGTTCCCTTATTGAGCCCATACCAACTATGTAGCAGGTACCATGCCAACGAAAGTTATCTTTTGTTGTTATTACATATTTTATCTTCATACCTTTCATTTCCAAAAGAAAGTTTTAAAACAAAAATATGGCATCTAAGTAGGCAGGAGAAAGCATGAGAATGAATATTTCAGGGAAAGAAAAATAGAGCCACATGTCTAGAATGACTGAAAATTAAAACAAAAGTAATCTCAGGGAAAAAGTCATCAAAGATCCTGTGGAGAAAGAATTTCAAAGCAAAAACAGACAAACACACAAAAAAGGCCTAATGCATTAAATAGAGTAGGATCTCACAAAAGGAGAAAACAAGTTTGGCAACCAGTGTGTTGCAAATGAGGCACTGCTGTGGCCGCCCAGCCATGACATCAGGCCATCTCGTTCTCAAATAATAATTAAATAAATAATATTAGTAATTATCTTTTTAGATGGGTTGTGACAAAGTTTGGGAAGTGTTGGAATATCAACCACAGGAAGAGAGAAGTGGCAAAGAGCCACCTATAAAAGCAAAAAATAAAGGAAAATTCATAAGAGAATAATCAGAAAGAGATAGCAGCCAGTTATACTCAAAATGTACAGGAGGTGGGTGGCAGGGGGAGGAGCAGGAAAACAAATCTCCCTGAACAATGTGGTGCTAAAAATAGATGATGAAATACTTATTGTTTGAGCTGGAAAGACTCAAAGGTTATGACAGGACTTGACCATGAATTTTGCAGGTCTCTTTCTGCTGGAGTGTAGGCTTATGGCTTGTGAGACTGTACCAGGTCATCGGTGGATTTCTATCCCCATGACAGTGTCTGCTAGGGTGTAGGCATGTGATTTATGTTTGTTGACTGAATAAGGGAACTGATGAATTTGGTTTGAATATTCCTTTCATGAATGTCCAGAGAGGCAAATGGAAATATAGATGGTTAATGACCAAATGCCAGGTGGAAGCCGATCCCAGGTGTCCTGGCTGCCAGTTCAGAGCTCATTACTCCTTCCTCCACTATCATTCTTTTCCTCCATGCATCCTACCAAGGAACATAAACAGTAGCCTGCTGGGAACATGGGATGGCCTAGGAGGTAAGGGCCAGTTCCACCAGTCCTGGCTCTCTCACTCTCTGGGCAACTCAGGAAAACCATTTCTATGGTTCTATGTCCCAATTTTCTCCTCTTTTAAATGTTGTGGTTGGATCAGATCATTTATGTGAGTTGAAAGGGGTTACATAAAATGCAACCCCACCTCATGGAAAATCTCTGGGTTAAGTGTGGTTTTCAAAGGAAATCTTGAATTTAAACAAACATCCAAGACTTCTCATACTGACAATCCTTATGAGCATCAATTGTGTGCACAACATAATTTTTTTGAAATTTCTGACCAGAGTTTAAAAACAGATTTTCACACAAAGAAGAGACCTACACAGTTCTGTTTTATGAATGCTGACTGCTCTTTGGAAAGTGGCACAGACTTTTCAGAAAGGTGATTCTTGAAGGATTTTAATTAGTTATCTGAGTGCCTATACACAAAAAAACTAGTCTTTAGTTCCTGGCTAGTCTTCTTAAATCAAGAAATCAGGTTTTGGCCTTGCTGTTTCTCTTTAGGTCTGTTTAGGAGAATAAAGGTGGTGCTTTCAAAAAGGGAAAAATTCTAACAAAAAACACTGGTGAAATTTTGAATGTAAAAACTCTGATTTACATTTATGACTGATGGAAATAACTCCAGACCTAATCTCTATACTTGGCAGGCAGGGGAAAGGCCAAAGCACTGCTAAGGGGACATTAAGGGAGTGCGTGCCTAGTTCTGTCCTCCTCTCCACCCTCCCTTCACCTTGCTCTGCACCTCCACAGCTTACACAAAGGCCCCAAATAGCTTTAGGTAAGCAAACACTTTCCTCTAGAAGCTACTCTTCTTTCAAGAGCCAGCTCCACCGGCAAAACTACTTCTCTAATTCTGTCTCATCCCCACGCATACGTAATTAAAAAAAATTTTTTTCCTCCCCAAACAAAAGATGTATTATTTATATTTAATTCTCCTCCCCTCTTTGTGACAGACACACAATGCCTGTTACAAACTCCTGAAGGGAAGAATTCAAATACTCTATTTCTAGATTACAAGTAAAGTGATTCTTGTGCTTTCACCTAATTTCTTAAGGAAAGATCCATGGATTTCTAAACAGTGGCCTGATGTTGTCTTGTGGAAGCACAGGAACCATCATTGCATTTTTTCAAAAAAAAGGTTTTATAGCTCGTGATACACTTACGTATACATCACATTATCTGATGTTCAGATAAATTTTCAGTGAGAGATATTACTGCTCCCTAGAAATAACACAGTGAGGGCTAGAGAGTTTATCAGGCCCAAGATCACACAGATGGTAAGAAGCAGCAGCTGTGGCTATAATCCTGTGATTTTAATTCTTAATTTAAGGTTCTTTTGCTACCCAAAGAAAGTTCCTCTACTCCTTTTCAGTAAATCTAGAAAATGGCTTCTTTCTTTCATATAAGCATAGAAAGGATTTCTCTCTGTCTCTTTTCTTTGTTCAGTATGATCTTACTAAGGAATAAAAGGTCCTAAGAGCATTTATGTTCTCAACCCCTTCCTAATCTGGAGCGAATGGATTAAGGGACAGATTTAGTCTCCAGAGCACTGACAGCTCTCTGCTTGTATCTGGCTGTCTTTGCCCCTGTCTTGTGCATTTGACCTGATGTGTCCTGGTTCAGACAAGCCAACCTTACTTTTCCCATCCATGAACTGTACTCACAGCAGGGGATTCCTGTCTGTGAATGCAGATTGACAGGCAGGAATCTGATTTTATCTGATTTCCTTTAGACAGGTTTAAGAGTAGAAACTGATTCTTTTCTGAAGGGAGGGAGGCCTCTGTAAAAGTGAGTGCCTAGTGGGGGTTAGCAGAAGAATGCAATGGATTCCGTCTGAATGGACTGGATCAAGTACAGCAACCCCAACCAAGGAGCACCTGTACAGCTTGGGAATCTCCCCCTCTCACAGAGGTCAAGCTGTGTGTGTGTGTGTGTGTGTGTGCAGTGTAAGATATGTTAAATACCTTGGACTCACTAAGAACACTGAACACTGAAAAGCAAGAGCTTAAAAAATAGTCACTTTGGACAAGAAAGTTCAAGGGGAAGATGAAGTACCTCCCTACCAAGAAAATGTTAGTCCTTGATTTCCCTACTTCCTGAGGAGCAAACAGATTAACTGTGTTTCCAGTGATCTCCTGGGATGTTCACTGCCTTCTGTTGCTGGTGCTGCCAGGAATAAGGAGTGAAGTCTGCCAAATCCAGACCAGATTTTCATTTCTTCCCCCTGCCAACCTTTTCCCAAAGGCTAAAGGAACCAATTGAAGGTTCACTTCCCTCCTACTCTCTGGTGGGAAAAGCAATCAGGCAATTTGAAAAGGTCAAAGGGGAAAGGCCAGTCCCTAGGGTCTGAGGGGTGGGGAAAGGAAGAAATTTGGCAAGAAATTTGGATGGGGTTTTGTTCTATTTTGTTCTATTCTTCCAAAATACCCATTTCTAGAGACAGCCTCCCCTGTTGCAAATCTGCCACTTTAAACATGAAGAAACAGGATTGCTCTTAATCCCTTAAACCTTATCAAAGTAAAATCCACTCACCAGCAGCTGCTCCATTTTCACTTTCTGGGGACTGCTTGTCATCTGTGTTCCACCACAAAACTCATGGTGGTGCCATCAAAAGAAGGGGGGGCAATGATCCGTGGCCCCAGGGGCTGCGAGGTGATGCTGATGACAGGCTTGCCGTGCAGCTGGGCGAAGCCCTTGGCCCCCACGAGCTGGGAGGTGGCTGCTGGGGTAGAAGAGGAAGAGGAGGCAGGAGACTGACCAGAGGCCATGAAGTATGGGACCTCGGTGAATGTCGCAGCTGCCTCTTTTTTGGGGGTCTCTGCTACTATGGGGGAGAGCTCGCTGACCCCTGGAGTGTGGGCAATTGGCGTGGGCTGCAGGGCATTGGTGGGCAGCACCGTGGGCAGAAAACCAGGGTAGATCATGTAGGTGGGACCATAGGTCCCAGGACTCAGGGCGAGGGGAGGCACGGGGAGGGACATGGGAGCCACTGCCTGCTGCTGGGAGGTCATGGGCACGTCCACATACTGCCCTGTCTCAGGGTCAAACAGTCTCCGTGTCATGGGCTGTACTGGTGTGTCCACTAGGTAGTACTGGCCGGTCGTCACGTCCAGAAGCATCTTGCGCTGGGTCTGCTGAGGCTGTGGCTGCTGGAAGGGGTCTGTTGGGACCGGAGCAGGGCCTGAGGGTGCTGGGGCAGGCATGCTAGGCGGGGAGAAGCAGAGGACCTGGGGCTGGCCCCCCTGCAGGGTGAAGGGCAGTGGCTGCTGGTGGTAGAGGGCAGTGGGGGGGTGCTCTGGGCTCTGCAGCCCTGTGGGGGCAGCTACCGTCTCCTGGAGGTTGTCAGGCTTGCTACGCCAGGCTGGCCGGCTGGTTCCGCTGAACTGGGAACCTTTGGGACTACTTGGGACCTGACTGCGGGCGCTCAGGGGTGGCAAGTTGCACAGAGTGGTAGCTGAAGAAGCTGGGGGACCCTCCCTGCCAGCCCCAAGCCTGCCAGGAAGCTCCCCGGGGGCAGAGTTCCCTTTGACAGGGATGGTCAGATAATTCTCACAGTCACTATTGCCCTTCTCCAAACTGCTTTTCCTGTTGGTCACCTCGGGATGTGCCCGGGTAGCCGGAGAGATCTTGAGGGACCGGAGTCCCTGAGATTTGATGCCCTTTGCCACTGGAGCAATCTCTGGAGAAGGCACTTGTGGGAACTTGCCAGCGACGCCTCCTGTTTTCTGGGTGCTGCTAGCACTTACTACAAACACATTTCGGTTGCTGGGGAGAGGTGGGAGGGGCTGCAGAGGCTGCGTTCTCTCCGAGTCCTTGTGGACCTGGGGAATATAGAGCGATCGCGGCCTTTCCCTGGCCAGGTTCTCAAAGGCTGCTGCCCGGGCAGACACGCTCTCAGTGCTAGGGTTGGAGTTTCTCCGCTGCAGACGTTCTATGGGGGCCCCACGCAGGACCACGCCGCCCTTGATTCCTGGGCTCCGCTCTTCCACCTCCCCCAGCCGTTTGGCCAGCTTGTCAGTGTCCCCCTCGGCACTCCCTGCCCCTTCCCTCTCCTCACTGGCAATGAGCGACAGGACATGGCTGTCTGTCATCCTAGGTAAGGGATCGCTTTTGCGCTTCCACTCATTCCTGTTGAAGCAGTACAGCTCTTCCATGGACCTCACAGCCGCGGTCAACTTCTCCAGGGCATTCCGGGCTGGCTTTGGTGCTTTCCCTTCCTCCTTGACCTCCTCATCCTTGGGCTTCTCTGGGTTCTTCTGGGCGGAAGCCTTGGAGACAATCTTGAGCACAGGCAGGTACGAACCCTGATCGGGCTTATTGGGTGCAATGGTGGCCACGGGCAGCCTGCCAGATGCCCTGTGAACCAGGACTGTCCCTTCCGGGGAGGAAGAGCTCAGAACCCTCCCACTGCCACCTTTGCCCACACTCTCCCTTGAGTCTCGGTCCATGCTGTCCTCCCTCTGGTTCACGAAAGCCTGGCACGTAATCACCATCGGAGACAGGGATCCAGATCCGCTAGTGGCAGCTGCCATCTGCCTGGGTTTGGTCCCAGTCAGCCCCTGCTCTGGGGTGACACTGCCCTTGTCACTGCTATCCCCTGACCCTTTGATGAGTTTCCTGACATCCCTCACTTGGTGGAGGGGCCCTTGAACCTTGGATTTGTCTCTGATGTCTCTCACCTGGAACTGGGGCACTTTTTCCAGGTTGTCCCCACGTAAGAGTTTCTGCTGGGCCCTGCTGTTGTCCTCGATAGTCTTGAAGAGGTTGGAGCCACTGCCACTGGCTAGCTTGGGCGTGAGCAACTTGGCAATGTTGAAGTCCGAGCTAGGCTCTTGTACACTCCCCAGGCGGATCTTGATTTCTGGAGCCTTGGGCCTGATGACTGCTGTGGAGGTAGATTGGGCAGCAGGATACTTGGTGGCCTGCTTCCCTGGATGCTTGTCCTTGTGTGTCTGCTGGATATTAGGAACAAAGAGGCGAGACATGATGGTGGACTTGCTGGCAGAGATCTCCCCAAGGTCAGCTCTCCAGTCCCCACCTTTGGGGAGCTTCAGCTTCTGGATGGGGGCTTTCTCTTCACGCTTCTCTGCCTCTTTTTCCTTCCATGACCGGAATGCGCTGTTCTGACTACGGAGGAAGATGCCCTTAACAGTCTCGGAGGCACTCTTTTTAATTTCACACACTTCTTCTGTGTGTCCATCTGCAAAATTCCTGCCGGAGACTGCATGACTTTCCCGAGGAGCGCTGGCTTTGAAAATTGGGGATTTAGCCTCAGTCACAGACCCCTCCCTGCCTGCATCAGACACACTGACCACGGTGTACTCAGAGCCAGCCTCTGAGTGGCGAGAACTCTGCCTCTGCAAGCCCCTCTCCCGCAGCTTCTCACTCCCAGGAGAGCCCTCTTTCTCCTTGGAGCTGCTGGGGAGGTTCTTGTGGGATGTGTCAGTGACCTCTCCCCTCTCCATTTTGAACTCGTGTTCCCGCTGCATCTTCTTGGAGATGACATTTTTGAGCAGGCTGGAAGCAAACGTGGACTTCTTCTGGGGGGCTTCAGCTCGGAAGGCAGACTTGCTGCTTTCAGAGGCCTCGGAACCATCATCGGTGTACACCGACCCGGGACCCTTGTTGGAGCCCTTGGTGGTCCTGCCTGGCCCAGCGGATGAGCTGGCTTTGCTCTCACTGCGTAAATTCAGAGGCTCCAGCAGGGTGACGACGCGAGAGCCCTTCTGGACCTGCTTCTGGAAGCACAGCGGTGTCTCCACATGCTTGATTTCCCCCTCAACTTTGCTGACTACAAACTCCAAAGCCTTGGTCTGGGACTTCTTGGCCTGAATGTAGAGCTGGTCTGCAGTGGGCCTGGCCCCACCACCCTTCCTCAGACCTGCAGCCACAGAGGCTGCACTGCTCCGGAGGAGGCTCTGTTCCACCTTGGCACCAACACCCCCGCATTTTAAGTCCAGGAAGGTCGACCAGCGCCCGAAACCAACTTCGGAGAGTGTGGTGGAGGACTCTCGGGAGCTGATGTTCAGAGCCTCAAAATAGGGGTAAGCAAGGCTCCGGAAGGCACGGGAGGTCAGGTTACGCACCTCTTTGTCTGCATCGTCCAGCTCGCTCACGGCACTGGAAGCTCCACTGGAGTAGTCCACCAGCTCCTTCGCCCGGATGGCCCCACATCTGGTTTGCAGGCGAGCAGGGACAGCGATGAATTTCTTTGCATGGTCCTGAGCCACGGCTGCAGCCGAACCTTGCTTCAGTGAACTTGAATTGTGTTGGGCAGCTTTAGAGATGCGGAGGCTCATGTCGCCTTCATGCTTGGCAGCATAAATAATGTTTTGCTTTGCATGCACGTTGCTAGGCTCATTTATAGCCCGGGAAGTCGGTTTGATTGATAGGAGGATCTGGCTTGCTGCACTCCCACAGCTGCTCACGGCGGCTGCTGCCCCTGAAGCCGCCTCCGGAGGCTCCGGCAAGGGCTTGCACACGGTGGCAGTGCCAGGCCCAGTGGGTGGGGGCGTGGGGTCACTGTCAGAGGGGCCACTGCCCACTTCTGTGCTGCTCGTGTCGCGGCCGCCGCTGCCTGCGCTGGTGCGGGCCTGGTCGCTGCTGGTGGGGCTGGGCGTCCGAGTGGCATTGGTGCTCGGAGTGGTGCTGAGGTAGCAGCTGTTGTCGTCGTCCTCTTCAGTTGGGGTGGTGACGTCCCCTGGTGTCTCGTCACTGCCACCAAAGGAAGCATAGTCCACGAACGAGTAGATCACGTTGTTGTCCTCAAAATCCCAGCGGGAGGCCAGCCCCACGTCAAAATCCATGTCCTGCTCCACCTCACTCAGCTGGATCTCATGGGTCGTGATGTAGTGAGCCTCTTCATTTCTGGGGGGGTCCCTGCTGCCCTGGGACTTGGCAATAATGTCCCTGCACTCTGTCCCATCTCCTCCTCCCCCACCTCCCCCTCCTCCTCCACCTGCTTTTTTCCCTCCTTCTCTTCCAGGCTGGCAGCTCACTTTGCTCTCACAATTGTCACTCTCAAAGCCTAAGGATGAAGAGGAGGTGGCCAGAGCCCCTATCGATGTGGTGGTATCATCCATTTTCGAAAGGCCATCCTCCTCTGCTTTGTCCACAGGGGAGGAGGAGGACGAGGACAAGGAGAAGTTGCCGGCCTCATCAGTGCAGGAGAGCTGGGATCTGGAGAGTTCAGAAGAAGCAGGATTCTTCTGGGGCATTGGAGCCTTGGACCCTTGACCTCTGAGTTCATCTTGGGCTCCTCTGGCTTTCTCCGTGGAGCTCCTGGAGGCCTTCCGATCCCCTGGGCTTGGCTCCAGAGTAAGTTTCACGGTCGGCGGATTCTGCCTCTGCACTCCAGCTGAAGCACACATCTCAACATATTTCGCTTCTCGCTGGGAGGGAGCTGAAGCCTGGGGAAGTGGCCGCAGCTGCTGCTTTAGCTCTTGTCTGTCTTGAACTCTGCTCATCCCGTCTGCCGCCTCCGACAGTTTGACCTGCGACATCAGCTCAGGAGTGGCGACTTCCATTCTGAGCCCTTGCCCAGGTTTCAGCGACAGGATGAGGCAGTGGTGAGCACTGGGGCTGTCTTTGGTCCCTCTCTTACCCTGGAGGGGCTGCAGAGTTGCCCGAAGCAAAGTCCCACGTGCCTGGACTGGCCCCAAGGCTGTAGGCACCACTGCCACTGCTGCCACCACCTCCAAGTGCTTCAGCCTGCGTGGCGGGGCTGGGGCAAGCCTGAGGGAGGTGGGAAGGCTCCTGTGTGGGGTGGCAGAGGTGGTCTGTGGCCAGGGGGCTGCTCTGGCCGAGACCGTGGCCAGTGTCCTGTAGCGGAGCTGCCCTGCACAGTTGTTTCCCTGGCACTGTCGGCAGCTTTGAGCCTGAATGCCATCGGCCACGGAAGGAGCAGCATCTGTAGAGTGACTCTGAGCCTCCCGGAAATGAAGAGAAAGCATGTGCTGTTTCTTGTGAAGCCTTGTCCCTTTCCTGGATGGGACGAGAGAGGGTCACGTCATTCCAGAAATATTTTTAGTGTCCCTTCCCTAGTCGTACCGAAACTATACTTGAGGGTATAAAGAATAGGCTCTAATGGGATGGGGAAAAAAGTTGGGGGTGGAGGAGGCACATGGGTTTTAATTCAAATCAACAAAACGTTCTGTATAATTTACTATAAAGATACCTAGTAAGTATGAAATTATTCCTTACTCACTGCCATCTTTCAATTGCAAGCCCCTAATTAAGTGAGTCTTCTCCCTTGTTCTTAAAAAATTCAAATTCTTCATTGCATTTCAAATTAAGGACAGTCTGGAAATATTTCAAAATTTTGCTTGTAAATGTAGTAGCTTTATGTTCACCTAGAAATCTATTCATCTTCTTTCTCTTTGGATAGCCAAATCAGATGAGCTCTCATAATAAAACTTTTTTATAGAAATAAAATATTCCATCCTTTTTCCCCCACAGTTACACTCTATGAAACATAATTTATTTGCTTCAAAATAGGAAGTATCTTTTCTAGAATCCTTACCGTGTTGTTCAAAGACCTAAAACCTTATGCTTTGAATAAACTTTCACCTATAGTCGCTGAAAAAGATCACACTGTGTCAAAACTGACACTACTTCAAATCTCTAAATATCCAAGAAATCTCAAAAAAAAAAAAAAGTTCCCTAAGGTTGTAAAACCGTGACAAGACAATAAGCCCCCAATTAAATATAGCCTCAGCTGTAAACCCGCGATTCAGATTACGCTGGCCGAGTTCCAGCCCTGCAGGGCATTGAGTCAAAAGGCACGAAAGAACAACGAATACACTTACCCTTCTTGAGTACAGTGCGGCTTGGAGGGGGGTTCAGGGAGGGAAATGTGACCCTCTGGCATGCCCCATGGAGATGGAGCCAAGATCCCGGTTCATTGGCTCTGAGATGCAGCCATTTCAGGCAATTCAGTATTTGTGCAAGTCAATTTGCCAGACAACCCAAGATGGGGGTTCTGCGCCGGCCCTCCTCAGAGCACTAGCATCCCTTGAGCACTAGCAGTGGGCACCCATGACCCTTGATTTTGATGAGTTCTGGCCCTCATCACCTGCTAAGCCCAACTCCACCACTATACATAGACTATGTGTCACTTACGCCCAGTGAATAAAGCACTATTTTAAACATCCACATTTGTGAGGAACAAAAATAACACCATCAACCATCCCTTACAAAACGAATGCCACCCCCACGCAGAAAAATGTTCCTTCCTCCATGTCCGCATGTGGGCAGGTATGGAGTAGGAGCCTGCTAACAACTGAGGGACCCACCTTCTCATACCTGGGAAAGGACAGCACAGCCCTGCCATTCTCCCCACCACAACTCCCTCCTGCTTGCACCACTTCCATTTAAAAGCCTGGAAATATCAAGAATCACCATGTGGATAGAAAGCCAGAAAGCCAGGTGAAGACAGTAAAAGAGAAAGGGACAAAGAAACAGGGAGAGGGAAGCGGCTGTGGCTCAATCAGTAGGGCTCCTGTTTACCATATGGGAGGCCCCGGGTTCGGTTCCCGGGTCCTCCTGGTGAGGGCAAGCCCGCCCGCACGGCGTGGTTGGCTGACCCAGAGAGCACAAGCAGCAAGGGGGGGATAAATGAATAAATAAATAAAATCTTTAAAAAAAAAAAAAAAAAAAAAAAGAAACAGGGAGAGAGGGCAGGGATGAAAGAACAAGGAGAGAGAAAGAGAATTTCATGGCATGCTAGATTTGCAATGAACTTTTTAATTATGGAGAACCATGTTTAATGGCACAAAATCTTAGATGCTTAATAATATCAATAATGATAATTACATCTAACACTTATATAGTGCTTACTGCATTCTAGGCACTATTCTAAGCACTTCTTAATTTACATATATTGATTTTATTCAATCCTCTTAACCTCATGAGTTTCTTGCGATTATTATACTCATTTCATAAACAGGAAAGCTGAGGCACAGAGATGTTAAGAAACCATGGAGGGAAACGGCTGTGGCTCAATCAGTAGGGCTCCCGTTTACCATATGGGAGGTCCCCGGTTCGGTTCCCGGGGCCTCCTGGTGAAGGCAAGCCCGCCTGCACGGCGTGGTTGGCTGACCCAGCGAGCACAAGCAGCAAGGGGGGGATGAATAAATAAAAAATAAAATCTTTAAAAAAAAAAGAAACCATGGAGGCAGAATTTAAACCTAGACACTTTGGCTCCAGCGCTTGGACCTTAACTACTACGCATTCTGCCTTGCTGATTCCCACACTCAAATACTGTGTCTACATGGTACCCTGACGCTCCATTAGAAGGGAACAATTTATTCCCTAGGCAATTTCATCTTCATGACCACAAAAGACTAAGGAATCACTTTTTTTTTTTTCATATTATCAACCTCGTACAGATTACTTATGCAGGGATTAAGAAATACGACCCTATAAATAAAATGAAATAAAATATGGTTGACTCGTCAGGCAAACAGAGTATTTTTAGTGCCCCATTTTAATTTTGCTCTGAGGCTGACTATGCCTTGGACAATAAACCCTGAACCTTGCCCCAGGGATTTTGAGGCATACCTACCCCACAGCTGAATAGAATTTGAAGAAGGCAGATTCTCTGCCCATCAAAGTAATTATAATATAAGGAGGAATTTTTCCAGAACTTTTCATATGGCCCCGTTATGAAAATTCAACAGATTTCAACAGTTTCTCTTGGAATTGGCAAATTACAAAATTGGATGCCCAGCTGCAGGTTAAAGCATAATTACTTAATGCCTCAAGTTCTATGAAACTACCTCCAAAGTCTTGCTTCCTCCTGAAAGTACAGTCTTAGCCAAAACTCCCCATGAGACAAAAGAGAGGGTTTCTATAAAAGAGGTACTTACCACCAAAATATCTGTGTGGCTCCTTTACTGCCTCTATCAAAATAAATGCCAATGTAGGAAAAATTTTGAAAGGAAATCTTTTCCAAATAAAGTCAATTTCCAAAAAGTAGAGTTTAATTCAAACTACAATTTTTATTTAATACTCAAACAAATCTGTAATTTGGTGTAGGTGATCTCTATTAAAAAATAAACAAAAAATAACCAATTGTAGGTTATAGTAAAGATATTTAAGAAGCCAAACTGCCTGCTTTTTTATATTTTTCAGAGTTCTGGGTCAGTATATAAAAGTGGAGACTCTCAATTGAAATAATTTGAAGTTATCTGTTAGTCACAGAGCTTTTATTCCTTAATATGACTACAGTTATTATTTTTTTGTAGATGAACTCAGTGATTGCCTACCTAATCTCAACTCTTGAGCAATAAACAGTGACTAATGTCACCATCACTAACCAGTGTGAAACAGGCACACTTGTTAAACAAGGCAAGGTATACTCAGCTGATAACTTTATATGGGAATTCAGAGAGCAACAAAGGAAATGATTCAGTGTCATTATTTTTATCTCTGCAGAGAAGGTTTCTTAGCAGTCCCTGCAAGTCTTGTCAGCTGCATCACAGTATGTAAAACTTTAACATGATTAAAGAAATTAAGAATGAAGTTCAGACTATGCATCAACTGGCAAAAGGTCATGGCTATATTTAGGGCCACTGGCAGCATCGTTAAACAAACATGTCATTCAAAAAGATATTAACTTATCAAATGTAGGCTGCAAGACCGGAAATGGATAGGTGTAAGCTCAGACCCAAACAAGGCAGGTCATTTAAACTTTCCATTTCCAAGTTTCTCTGAACCTTGGAGTCAGACAAAGATCTTTCAAACACAGGCATTCTCAGGGTTTCTGGGACGTAATGGGATAGGAATAGTCTCTGAGTTAGGAACCACTGATGACCTAAAATTTTGTTAAGAGTTTCTATGAACACCTGCATACATCTTCACACACGCTGACATGAAGGAGGCTTTTCTGCTGACCACGACTTCACACCCAGCATGTGAGCAGCTGCTTCTTTTCCCTGCCCAGGGAGGCACACAAAGAATCACATCTGAAGGAAATACACCATATTATCATTGCTGCTGAGGAGGGAAGGGGTGGCCAAAGAATGTTACATGTTAGCTCATTTGATCATTTCAAAAGTACCTTAAAAGAGCAATTATTGTTTCCACTTTAAGTATAAAAAATTGAGGCTGAATCAAGACATGTGACCTGGGAGCAGATGAGGCTCAAGAAATTGAGTGCCCGCCTCCCACATGGGAGGTCCCAGGTTCAGTCCCCAGTGCCTTCTTCAAAAAACAAAAGCAAACAACAAGCAAAACAAATGAAAAACCAATTCGGGGAAGCCGATGTGGCTTAGTGGTTGAGCACCAGGGCTTTCCACATACGAGGTCCCAGGTTCAATCCCTGGTCCCCGGTACCTAAAAAAAAAAAAAAAAGACATGTGATCTGCATGACATTTCACAACTAATAAGTGCTGGAGCTCGAATTGCAACCCAACACTGAGTGACTTGAGCCTACATTGGGTGATGCTCGAAAACTCATTCTATGTGGTGGAAGTCAAGGGTGGCCAAATGGTCATTCTACAGCCTCAACCAGCTGCCTGTACATGGAACCAGCTGGTCGCCATGGAGTCCAAGGAAATGGAGAGGGAAGATTAGTGTAAAACTATCCCTGTGAATAGAAAAACAGCATGTACTATAAGGATAAATTAGTAGTGCTATCTTCTTGTGTAAAGAAGAACACAGTATTGCTGAATTGTGCCATGCATGTTGTAGATGCCACCCCTTAGCTATGCCCTTAAAACTTAGAAGGACAGTAAGGAATGTCTACCATTAGAAATAAAACCTTACTAACACACACTCAAGCATGTAGACAGAGGATGGAGGTGGTGCAAAAAGTTCTTGACCCTTCCCCTGGAGTTAGGATGTGTATTAAGAAGTCATGCCTCTCTGGTCTCCTTTCCTCCCCCTCTCCTCTGTGAATAGTCTCAGATATTTTACTCCCTCTGTCTCCATCCCCATTCTTCTCTTTCTTCCTCCTGCCTACTGACTTGAGATCCTAGACAAAAATTTCATCTGGCTTTTCCTTAAAGGAGTTGGAGGTTGTTGGGTTTGGGAATTTTAGATCTTACTAGATAAAGGAAACCCCCCCTTTAAAGTGAACCCCCCCACACACACACACACAGTTTCCAAGTGAAACATCAACAAGACAAATCTTTCTCTATAAAGTAGTGACCACTTCCAATAGCCTACACCTAAATCTTTGTCCATCTTCCCCAAGACCTCCATCTCTTTTTCTAGCATGCAGGGTGCAGGGTCCCAAGGTAGACGTCAGAAGGCTGTGCCCCAGCCTGGGAGGGTAGGACAGAGAAGACACCATATTAAGCTTTAACAAGTTATTCTTACTTTTGCCTGTTGGTATTGAACCAACCAACTCAGCTGCTTATCTACAGAATCACATAAAAGACTTGTCACGATTTTAGAATTGATTATTTTCTTTGCCTTTTAATTCTTGATATTTCATTTGGGGGAGGGGGCTAAAATCATGTTTCTGTTTTTATCTTTCTTTCGAAATGTTTCTTTTCCTCAAATTTCAGATTTCAGACTTCAGCAATTTCAAATATGATCCTGTAAGCTATACTCAATATGTTTTATTTTTCAGCCTTCTGTTTTCTAGGAATATTTGAAATAATTATGAAAATTGTTGAAGATCCCATTTCTTCTCTAACCTTACATTTAAATCTGTTCACCACTCAGCTACTAAGATGCAAATAAAAGCAAGGTTTGGTAAAAAATCTGACTGCACCTATGAAAATTTAAATGCATGTATCTTCTAAAAATCCATTTAATCCCAGCTTTTAAGACACTATCACAGAGAATAAGAGCAGGAAGATTTAACAATATATGTACAGGGGTTTTCATTGTAGTGTTTTGTGGTGTCAAAAAATTGGAAACATTCTAGATATCAATCAATAGAGGAATTGTTGATTGATTAGAGCATATGCATGCTGTGGAACATTGTGCAGCCATTAATTAAGTGAAGATGAATAAATGTACCAATCTTGAAAGGATTTCCATGAAAACAAATTGCAGAATAAAATGTATTAGTATAATTTCATTTTCAAAAGCAAATGCAATGATAGAACCCATTTTAAGTGAACATAAAGTTGAATCAACAGAAAATGTTATTGAAATACCAACACCAAACTATCATTGCTTTTGTTACCTGTGGGAAGGTAAGATTGAACAAAGGAGTGGGTACATTATTGAATTTTCCTTTATGCAACTCAGTGTTGTTTAATTGTTACAGCAAGCATAATCTTTCTTGTATAATAGAGAAAATAATTTCACTTAGGGAAAATTTCATTTCTTCTATAAACTCCGCTTAAGTTAAGCCCAAGCAATTTAGAGTTAAGGCAAAGACACCTCATAATGAAGTAGACTAAAGACGCATTTTAGCTTAACTCCATCATTTCATAAATGTGAGAAATGAAGTTCAGAAAAATTAAGTGACTTCCCCAAGGTCCCACAGTGTAGAAGTTTGATATTATTTATGAATTTCAAAAAAAAAAATTTTTTAAAGATATTATGTTTGTAAACTGGTCTGTTCCTCTGGGTATGATAACCTTTGATTGATTTAAATTCAAAGGTTTTAAGTTTACTTAATTAAATCAATTCAGGGCCTTTGATTAGACCATATCAGTAGGGCGTGGCTCAGGGTTGAGCCCCCACCCCCTCGGGTTATATAAACAAGCACACAATCTAGAAGGCACATGGAAGAAGACACAGAAGAGGAGAGAACTTGGTCATTCAGTCCTGCCATGTGACAGAAAGGAGAAGTTTCAAACAGCTAAAGCCCTGAGGAGAGCTGAACTATTTACCTGATAGTTTGCAGCAGAAGAGACCAAAACCCATGAGCAGCTGAGAGGGCCAGGAAAGAAATCAGCCCTCCAGACTACAGCCGAGATCAGAAGCTGGACCCACCAAGCCTTAAGAGGAAGAAGGAAGGGGAGACCAGGAGAGACCGCCCTCCATCTTAATTCAACGCATAGCAACAGAGTTTGGTTAAGACGTAATCTTGAGTTGGACTCTTTAGGGCCTTGTAGCTGTAAGCTTCTACCCCAAATAAATACCCTTTATAAAAGCCAACAGATTTCTGGTATTTTGCATTAGCATCCCTTTGGCTAACACACACAGCTAATGAGTAATAGAGGAAAAATCCAGTTTTCCCGTCCTGAAATTCAGTGCATGTAGGGTTGCTCACTTTTTCATCAAAATGTCCAAAAGGGAAAAGGAGAGTAAATTTGCACCCTCAAAAAATCAAAGTATGTACCCCAAGAAAACAAGTAATTTTTTGTGACATTATATTTTATATTAAAAATGAATGTGAATTTTATAAACAAACTACTGCCACATGCAATAATATGGATGAGTCTCACAAATATAACGTTAAGAAAAAGAAGCCAGCTGCAGAGGTCATAGCTGTATGAGTCCATTAATATAAGGACCTAAAACAGGAAAAACTAATCAATGGTGTTTGAAGTCAAAATAGGGGTTAGGTTAACTTTGGTGACAGTGTCAGAGAAAAGGCACAGAGGCGCTCTAGAGTGCCAGTACGGTTCTAATTCTTCATCTGTGTGGTGGTTATATGGGTGGGTTCACTTGGTACAAGTTTCTCAATCTGTGTGCACTTTTCTGTTCATGTTATACAATATGTTCATTAAAAATTAATGTAAATTTTGCAAACTAATCTATAATATACTTGTCTATTTTCATATTTTTTCAAATTTTCAAATAAAATTGATAGTTTATAATATTATGTAATGTTTATTTTGTCACTTCACACACCACTTGGTAAATGCAAGAGTGTCTTCAGAGATATCAATACCCTTGGTGTGAGAAGATGGGGCACAGCCACCTCTAAGTGCTGCAATAAGTTAAGATATTCCTGGGCAGTCAATGGTATATTTCAGATACCAGCACAGTGGTCACACTGCCTGTGTTTGAGCAGTGACCCAGCACTCTTAGCCACATAACCAAGGACAAGTTAACTTCTGTGTACCCCAATTTCCTATTTAGAAAATGAAAATAATATTAGTGACCACCTCATTGGATTGTGAGGATTAAATTAGATAATCCATTCAAAGCATTTAGAACAGGCCCAGGCCTATGGTAGGTGTTGAATAAATGCCACTTATTAATAATTACTATTATGCTGTGTGGCCTTTTTAACCATCCTCCCTTTACATGAGTATCTCCCACTCCCAACCAGGACAGCACACATTGCTGTCTACATATCAGATGCTCAATGTTTTCTTAAATTTAATTGAATCCATTGATTTCCCATGATCTTTAGGAAAAAGTTCAATCTCTTTAGTTGCCCCTATTTCAATCTCTACCTCTTTTTCAGCTTTAGTTTCTTCACTGCCCTATATAAATCCCCTATTCCAATCACAAGGTCTAAAAACATTCCCAAGAATGCCTCACGCTTTTCTAAGAACATGTATTTGCTCCTGTCTTGCACTCCCTCCACTTTCTGAAATAGCCTACCTCCTCCTCTGTACTTTCTATAATTTAAGAAATCTTTTAAGACCAAGAACAAATTATATCCTCTGTGGCAAAGCTTCTAAGTTTTCAAGGCACAAAGCCTTTTGAGAATTTGACAAAAGCTGGCCCTCTCTTAGAAAAAAAAAATAAGCACATATATGCAAACCATCCAATTTTGTAGGTTCACAATCCCCCCTGAAACCCCTGAAAGGCCCCATCTAGAGTTCCCAGATTACCATCACCATCACAAAGTGATTCTTCTTTTCAGTGCCCATAGTAATTATTCTCTGGACTAAGAAATTGCCCTTTCTTTTGATGTTTACTTTCATTTTCTCCTCACCCAGAATGATGTAAGTATCCCCAGGATAAAGACTTTGTCTTTACATTTTTGCATGCCCCACAATGTCTAGGCAGAGTGCCTTGCCCATATTGAGGACACAATAAAGATTTGTTGAATAATCTACAGTCTCTCCCCATATAATTTCATCCTGACCCATGGCTTTAAAGAATTTGCACGTGCTTATGGCTGCCAATTATATGCCTTCAGCCTAGACATTGGCCCTGAACTCCAGACTCATATCCCACAAACATTTGACGTTTTCACAAAGATGTCTAATAGGCAGCACAGGCTTAACATGTGGTTGTTCATGCCACCCTTCCCTTTCTCCAAGCCAAATTTATTTCCATCCCAGGCTTCTCCATCTCCGTATGTGGCACTTCCATCAATTCAAACCTGGCTCCTCTCTTTTACTCTGCCCATCCCAATCCTATCATTTAAAAGTCAGCCTCCAAAATGTATCCCCAAATCCTTTCCCTACTCTACATCTCCAGAGTCACCACCATGTTCCAATTTCTCACCATTCTCTCCTACACTATTCACTAGTCTCCAAATTACTCTCCTTACCCTGCCTTGCACTCTGCAATCTATTCTCCAGCATCCAGAATGTTTTTTAACATTATATGTGTGTGTGTGTGTGTGTGTATATATATTAGTGCTGCCAGTCCCTTTCTTAAAACTGTTCCCATTGTACTTAGAACAAAGTCCAAACTCCTTTCCACAGTGTAGTTTCCATCTTCATCTCCAAAATTGTTCATAGAAACTTTGTCTGTGCTCCTCCAAAAGTGAACTCTTCCATACCTTGAGCAAACAGTCTTCCTAAAAAACTCTTCTCTTTTCTTGGCTCATTAATGTTTGGGTCCTTCTTATCCTTCATGTTTCAGCTTAATCATCAGTCTTTTGGGTTGGGTGCTTATTATAACATGATGCAGACCAGAAAAATGAAACACAGCTTTCCTAAGGTTATACTGCTAATGAGTGGCAGAGTGGTGATTGAACTAAAGTCTGTTGACTTCAAAGCCCAACTTCTGAATCACTGATCTCTATTGCTAAAATTTGGTAATAGGATAAAACGTCCATAACTCTAAAATATTTTCAAATGGAAATAAAATTTTACCTAGAAAAACTAAATAAAGGTGATGACTTTACTGGTACTCTAGGATTTGAGGAAGGATAGTACTTTCAAAAGTTTCATGACGCCATTAGTGTATTGCTTTGTAACAAATTACACCACAGTTTAACAGCTGAAAACAACAAATATATATTATCTTACATCGTTTCTATGGGTCAGGAATTTGGATGCCACTTGAATAGATAGTTCTAGCTCAGGGTTTTCGTGATGTTTCAAGATGTTGGTTGGGGATGAAGATATATGAAGACTTAACTGCAGCTGGAGAATCTACTTCCAAGATGCCACATTCACACATTGGTTCCTTGCTGGTTCCTCCAGAGCAAGTGCTAAGAGAGAAAGAGAGAGAGTAAAACAGAAGTTACAATGCCTTTTATGACCTAGCTTTGGAAATCAAAGAAGTGGGAATACTAAGAGGGGGAAATCATTGGGGGCAATCTTGGAAGCTGATTACTACAAGACATCCTCCAAAATTTTCCATCAATGTCAAGTAAATGGTGGATTTTGCCTTCAGATTCTATTATGATGCTTAACCTAACCACCATGGTAGCTGTTCCAAAGTACTACTGTGCTTATTTTTAGGAAGCCTTCATAAAATATATGATCTAAAGAACATGGGCAAAAATAATTAGTTTGAATAATCTCTCTGGACAGTATCCTTTAGTAGTCCTCATTCAACAACCTTCCGTTCTTATCCCTTTTTCCTTCAGCTGTTATAAGGAAATTTGGATCCTGGGATATACAACTATCATCCTGTCATAACAGCCCTATCTTGGTATCTCATGGAGCCATAATAAACATAAGGGCTAGCATAAGCCCCTGAAGAATATCGCACCATGTTTCTTTGGACGACAAATATTTATTAGGAGCCCTCATATCTGTGTTCCTAGCTTTCAGGATAGTAACTGGCAAATAATAATGCAAGTAAGGTGGATGGTAAGACTGTTCTTGGTAACAAGAACTTAGTGAAAGTTCCTGTAAGGAATTATCTTGGAAATAGAGAGTGCCAAAGTCAGCTTCAAAAGAATAGAGGCCACTAACTGGAGGAAGACAGGCTACAAGGGAAATAAAACTCCACACAACCACAAAGAGACACAAGGCCTAGTGGCCTTCAGATCATGAAAGATCCCTGTCTCATGGAAGGATAGAGCTGTCCCTTCCATGGTTGGTGAATCGACTTTGGGAAAAATGAGACTGACTGGGTTAAAGGGAATAAAGGAACTTGGTAGGATTTTTTCAGAAGGAAAGTTTTGCCAACAAATTAATCTATGATAAGCTCTTCAACACTTGGATCTGGTCCTTTTTAAAACCAGGACAAACCCAGTAGTGATAATCTGTGAGGACAACATCAGGGTCACATAGATCTGGGAATTGTCTGTATTGGTATTTGTTTTTGAGGCATTGTACATTAAATTGGAAGCATCTGGAGACAATGTGGTTGGAGCAGATAATCATTAGTTAAAGGAGTCAAAGCTGCAACAATGAAAATGGGACTTAGTACCAATTTTAAACCTGATATGAAGATAGAAATGAGAGTACCAAGTTCAAACCTAACACGAAGAGAGAAATGAGAAAACAGCACTAGGTAAATAGCCAGAAAGATCGGATGCAGGGTAGGAACAGGAATCATTTGGGGAACATGGTTCTGAAGTGGAGTCTGTGAAAGGATTTATTCCATTCAAGCTTTTACTCTCATCATCACTCTAACAAAACTGTTCATATGAGAGTTACCAATGAGTCTTGGATTTAACAATAAGTTGAACTTTGTTAAATCCAAAGGCAGTTCTTATTTTACTTTTTCAGCAGCATTGGGAAAAGGTGGGCCACATCCTCTTCCTTTGACTTTCTTCATTTGACTTCCAGGAAACCACATTGTTCCTTCTCAGTCTCTTGTGTCTGTACCTTTTCTTCTCCCCAGGGGTCAGCATGTGGTCTTCTTTTCTTCTCTCTATATATCAATTTGGTAATCTCACCCAATCTCGTGAATTTCAAGACAAGTTATTCACCAATGATTCCAAATGATTATTTCCAGCCCTATCTCTCTCATAAACTCAGATTCCCATCTCAACTTGGGTATCTAAAAGACATCTCACACAATGTGTCCCAAATCAAACCCCTTATCTTATTCCCACACCTATTTCACTTGCAGCCTTTTCTATCTCAGTTGATGGCAATTTCATCATTCCAGTTGCTCAGGCCCCAAACCTTGGTATTATCCTTTTCTCCTCTCATTCTCTCTCACCTCAAAGCCAATCTGCTGGGGAAGTCACAGTCATGCATTCAGGAGCCATCTCCTAGCTCTCCCTTATCCCCTCTCACCTCCTCCTTTTCTCTTTTTTTTTCTTTTTTACTTTTTTTCTTTTTTCTTTTTTTTATTTTTCTCTTTTCAGTTTTTTTTACCGGGGGAAAGCGCGGACGCAGTCCCCCACCAACACAAATTATGCAGTCGAGTTTCCCGCATTTGGGGAAATTGCAGGGGTCAGCAGATCCCCAGTGCAATGGATCAGCCTCGCCCTGGGAAAACCACCTTCGTGATCATGGTGTCTCCCCTGCCAGGTAAGTATATCCTCCTTTTCTCTTTCAGTCTATTTTCATTCCACAACCTGGAGGAGATGTTAAGTCTAATGAAAAGGCCTGACCAGAGCTTAAACCTAGAAACCAGGAACAAGCAGCCCCAGATACTTATCAGGACAGGAAACTCATGGCAGGGCCCCCTTCCCCTGGGTGGATAAATGCCCATCTTGGACAGCACAAACTTGTCTCTTGTCTCTGACGAAGTGGGGTGTGTGGAGCTGCCATATACCAGCCGTGACCCAAGCACTGGCTTTCCACATAATGGGATCATTTCCCCTGCTCTTTTGGACCTTTTTTTGCTGTGTAATAAGTGCACATTTGCTGAAAGTTTCTATTGCACCTGAGCTTGTGTTCCCACAATGCACTGCATAACAATTTGCTCCACACACTCTGTCAGAAAATCCTTTTGGCTCTGCCTTCAAACTATATCCAGAATTCTACCACTTCTCTCTACTTCCTTTGCTTACTCCCCTGCTCTCAGCCTCCATAATGTCCCTGCTTCCCCCCACCCCAGTTTACTAATATAGTTTCTCCAGTATTCTTCCTCTTTCAACTATTCCCCCTACAGTCTATTCCTAACACAGCCAGATTGCTTCTTTTAAAGTATAAGTAAGAGCATATTACTCTTCTGCCCAGAGCAAAAGCCAGATTCCTTACAATACCCAAATAGACTCTTCATGGTATGACTCTCCATTGCTTCTCTGACTTCAGTCTTACTTCTCTCCTCCTTGCTCTCTGTTCTCATCACAGTAGTTGCCCTGCGTTTGTGAAAACATGAGGCACTTTTCCACTCTTGCTGTTCTCATTGACTGTTCCTTGTAACAGTCTTCCCCAATTAACCACTGAGCTAGCTCCTTCCCTCCTTCAAGTCTTTCTTTAAACATCAATTTCTCAATGAGATCTACCTTGACCACCTTATTAAAATTTTGACCTGCTGCTAACTCTGCTACTCCTTCATCCCTTTTTACTGCTTAGTTTTTTTTTTGTTTTTTTTTTTTAAGATTTTATTTATTTATTCATTTATCCCCCCCTTGTTGCTTGTGCTCGCTGGATCAGCTAACCACGCCGTGCAGGCAGGCTTGCCTTCACCAGGAGGCCCCGGGAACCGAACCCGGGGCCTCCCATATGGTAAACGGGAGCCCTACTGATTGAGCCACAGCCGCTTCCCATGCTTAGTTTTTAAAAATAGCACTTCCCTCTATCCTTAACTTACTTATCCTGTCTGTGTGTCTGTCTCTGCTAAAACTAAGCTCTACAGGGGCAAGAGTTTCTGTCTTTGTTTACTGGTGTATTCCAAATGTCTAGAAAAGTAGCTGGCATATTGTAGGCACTCTATAAATATATGTTAAAGAAATAAATGATTGACATATTAAAAGGATAGCTCTGGACACTCTGTGGAGAAAAAGGCAACAGGTGAAAAAGTAAGCAAACGGTTTGGAGCCTATTGTCCAGGTTCAGGTGAGAGATGGTTGATACTGTTACTCGTCCAACCACTTTGAGCAGAGCTGGCCTCCTGTTAGAGGGTGCTAGAGTGCTGTACAATGTGTCCTCATTTAGTCCTAGTCTCACTCCTAACTCTTATTGGATAGTATCTCTTTAAAGCCCAGCTTGATTATTAATATCCACATGAAGCCTTAACCAACTTCTGCTACTTCTTGGTTTCACATTTTGTCCATACCTTTTGTACCACATCTTTTCTATCATACTATATGGAAATTGAAATATATATATATATATTTCATATATATACATATTATGCCATCATGAATTTATGTTTTCTCGTTAGATTGTGAGCCCTCTGAGAATAGTGACTATGTTATTGGTCTTTATCTTTGTAGCCAAACTGAGATTAATGTCTGCCCATGGTAAATGCTAAATAAATAAATATTATTTTAGATCCAGTTCATTTAACTTCATTTCAAATAGGGATATCTTTTTGCCTTAACCAGTTTTAATCTAATCATATTGTAAAAGTAGATACAAAACGATTCTTTGTTAGAGAAGTTACGCATTTTTTAAATGTTTCTGTAAGTAAATGCAAAGGACTACCTTTTCTGCAATTTTTAAATTTTACATACAGGGTAATTCAAAGCATAATAGCTTGGTTTGTTTTTAACCAGAAAAAAAAATCAGAATTTTAGGCTATCACTTGCTAAGTCCCAAGTTTCTGGCCTTGAAAGTTAAGCGTGTTTTCAGCTCTAAAGAAGCAGATTAGGCCAGTTGTACTGTCAGCTTGAAGCATTTGGAAGCTGGCCAGAACTGCCTAAGAATTTTTTGCCCCTTCTTATTCTCCTCCTTTCTGCCAAGCGAGCTGAGTGAGTCCTTCTACAGAATCAAATGAAAACCAATCCCTTTTTATGCAAACCTTCCTGAAGCAGCAGGGCTATGTTTGGTCACAAGAGCGGAGGTTCGTGCAGTGGAAGCACTAGTGGTGATTTCTCCCCATCCAAGGCCCGCCAAAGCCCTCCCCACTACATAGCCATGAAAGAGCGGATCAAACAGCTCTCAGAGCCAAGCTCTACTGTCTTCCAAGCTCTACCAGACTTGACTTTTCTAAATATAGTGCACTTTAGTAAACACCATTGTGAATTCGCAATCTGCTTGTTGGGGAGTACATTGCCACTTTCACCAAAATTATATGCATACATGTATGTATTTACATCTTTCTGGACCTTGTTTTATCAACTAAAGCAATCAGCAAGTTCACTTTTTATTTTTAGATGTGACATGCAGGTTAAATCAGTTCCTGCTTAATTCCTTCAATAGATTAATTTGAGGAAAGGGGGTTTTGAATCAGGACAGGGTGAATGAATGATGTTTAAACAAAGACAAAGTTTGAGATCGCGAAGGTTCTTGGAAACTGTCACTAAGATCTGCTGCCCTGTGTCCTTTCACAAGTCAAATAAGACTAGATCGATACAAATTAAGTCAGTGCATTGCTTTATATAAATTCTCTTGAGCCTGGAAGATATATAGATATATCTGATTTTATTGTCTGAAAGATCCTGATGGTGAAAGTGCTGGCCTCATTTTTGGTTTATGTTCACCTTTGATCCTATGAAAATCAAATCTCTGTTCTGTAGCCAATACCTGATCCTTAGGCTTCTGTACATCCTCACCTAAAAAAAGATGAGGAGAGAAAGCGCACCAAGTATGCAAAGCTCAAGGGCAGTTTAGGGCAGGAACCTCGGAACATGATCACTAGTGGAAGCACAGGGATCATGAAGGGAGGATGTGATGGTTCAAGCCGACTTTGGCCGGCCCTCGAGGCCCCCTCACAGATGAGATGAGGAGAGACATGGAAATCTGAAAAACCACAAACGAGCAGATCCACTCTCTGTAGTTCATCTGAAAGATGGCACTTTCTAAACCAGCCTCTCCCTCACCATTGGACTCATCTGCTTTAATTTTTACATAGAAGAAATCTTGGAGCCCCAATGAATCATTACTCCCTCCATCTAGCACTTCCAGCACCTGTGTTTATTCCTCTCCACACAACTTTCTACTTTATTAGCTTCCTAAGTCACCCAACAAATCAGGATAACAATTTTAGAAAACAAACCTCTCAATCTCGAATCAGATAGAAAAAAGAAGTGGTAATGGTAGCACAACATTGTGAATGTAATTAATAGCATGAAACATATATCTGAAGGTGCTTAAAGGGGAAATGTTAAGTTATATATATGGTCAAATAATTTTAAAAAAAATTTTTAAGTTCATGGAACTGTACTATATTAACAGGGAACCTAAGTTAAACCACGGGCTATAGTTAATACTACAATTTTTAAAATGTGCTTCCATCAATTATAGCAAATGTTCCACACCAATTAAAGGTGTTAATAATAGGATGGTATCTGGGAATTCTATATTTTTGCATGATTGTTTGATAAATCCACAACTTCTTTAATAATAATAATAATAATAATAATAATAATAATAATAATAAAACATTATGTAATGTAAGTATGAGACAGGTAGCACTCTAGTAGATGGGACAAAAGATCAGGAGCTGGAAAGCCTAGATTTATTTATTATTATCATAATTATTAGTATTTTGCTTTTATCACAGTTTGATGTTCTTTTATGAAACCCAAGATGAAAAAGATTATGTTTTTTAATTAATTCATTCCTGTGGGTGTAGGGCATCAGTGAAGCGTGACACAGGTTAGGTTTCGGCCCTCTTGCTGGGCCTTATATAAATGGAGACACAGAGGAAGAGACACACAGGAAAAGAGAGCTCTGCCACTTCAACTCGGCCATGTGAGAGAGAGAACTCCAGGTTCCTCTACAGCTGCAGAAAGGCAGAGAAGCCCCAAGAGGCTGCGAGAGGTCCTGGAGTCTGGAATCAGCAGAGCGCAGAGGCATGGAAAGAGGCTCCGGAGCGGCTGGGCCCACAGAGCAGCTCAAGGCTGAGGAGATGAGCCCTGCCATATGCCTGATTGCCACATGGCAGACCCCCTGGATCACCAGTAGCTGACTTTGGTGAGAAAGCATCTCAGATGGTGCCTTGATTTGGACATTTTATGGCCTTGGAACTGTAAGCTTTTACCCTAAATAAAATTCCCCATTTAAAAGCCAACCCTTTTCTGGCACTTTGCATTGGCAGCCTTTTGACAATCTAAAACAGCTTGGTTGATTTTTTTCTTTTCTTTTTTTGTTGCCATCAGCTATTTGTGTTTCCTTTGTATACTTCAGTTATTCCATTTTCAAAATGAGTGGGAACTGAGGTTTTATGCATTTAAAAGAGGAGAGTCCCACTCTAGGAATCCTCCCCTCCACACCCCAAAAATTGACTTACAAAACTTAAACTAGGTCATGGTTTTCTTCTTTACAAGAGGATAACTCAGTAAGTTCCTTTACATCAAACTTATGCAGATAAAGGCTTTCACAAACAGCTGTCAAGTGGTGAAAAGAATCAGATCTCAATTTCCCAGTGTCACCATTTATTGCCTATGTGACCTTAACTCTTATGTCAGTGAACCTCTTTGAGCTTGTTTTCTTTTTTATACAACAGAGATAACAATATCTAATTCACAGAGTTGTTATGAGGATCAAAGGAAATAATTTGTGCAGAAGCTATTAGTTAACACCAAACCTGTTTTTCTATTTAGTGAACAGTGATTGCACATCTGCTATGTTCCAGGTACTGCTGGGCACTGATAACTGCAATTAAGTTCATGTGGCACTTTCACTTGCAATTTTCATCTCTTGGAGACTTCTAATTTGTGTTAACAAACTACATGATTCTGAACTCTTATCGGCCATTTAGTAATCAGGTAGATTTTTAATAAACGACCACTGTTATGCAGTGTTAGAGTGTCACAATGAAACTGTTTAAAAATAAAATTTGATTTGCAGGTAGTGCCCCTACAACTTCTCAGAAACATATTAACTGTGTAAAGAGAAGGGATATTTCATGTGTTCATTTAATTCTTCATATATTTCATATATGCCATGAATTGTAAACCAAGGTACTTATTTCTGGAAGGCTTATGATCCTTATTGGCTAATGTGAGAGAAAGGAAGGTACATGAACTTCAGCCCTTCCCGTATAGAAAACAGAAATAAAACAACTCTTGGTGTGTGGGTGCAGATGCTATTGAGGAGCTTGTAATTCTGGAGGCTCCAAGTTCCTCTATAATCCATACCTTGAGTACCTGAATTGGCACCACTGGTGGGGCTGGTTTGAGCATTCTTGAGTTGCACTGCATTGGTGGAAGTTATGCCTCAGCCTGTTCGGGTGCCAAGTAATTTGCAAGACCTCCTTTTGGGGTCCCTATCCAGCTGCTTGAAAGTCTCCACCCTGTCTCAGTGCCTGTGTTGGAATACTGTTTCAGTCTTGCATTAGACCCTAAAAGCTATCATTTATCTCCTCTATTAAGTAGGACTTACATACATCACATTACATTTCTCAAGAAGTTGAATAGACCATCCCTGGAAATGGAGCAGGTTTGGAAAACTGCACAACTCCAAGGGACTCTGAACACATTGTAGTCTACGTTAATAGCGCCCCCTGGAGTTGTGAAGTGCATAGCCTGCCCAGCCATACATGGCAGTCCTGATAGAAAAACTAGAAGTTCTGGGTATTTTCTGGAATTGAATCTGAAGCTTGATGACACATGAAATCCATGCTGTTTCATGCCCCTGAAAGACATTCTGGCCACTTTAATCTAGCTTTCTAGTCAGTTACCACTGGGAAGTATTCTGTCAAAATACTGGCATGCTTAATGCCCTTGGAATTTGTCTCCTTCTGTCTATCCAAATTGTCTCTGCTTTAGTTCAGGTTTCTATCATCTTTCCTTTGAATTATTGTAGCAGCCCCCTATCTGGTCTTCTTGACTTCAGGCCCAGCCCTTACAGTGTTGACAGGGTGACCCATCTAAATCACAAATCTGGTCATGTTATTCTTCTGCCTGCCATCCTTTAATAACTTTCCATTACCTTCAAGATAAACTCCAAACCCTTTAACATGGATACAAGACCTTGATAATCTGGCACCTGCTGTTACCATCTTCTGCTTCTGGCACGCCGTGCTTGCTCCAAGTCTCCAGGCCTTTTCAGTTGATGCTCTCCTTGCCTAGAACGGCCTCCCATCCCCTCTCCCTTCCTGCTGATCAAGCTCAGCTCAGATGTTACCTCCTTTGGGAGATCTTTGGGGGCAAAAGCAGGGGCACTGTCTTTAGGAATTAAAATACTTCTTGAGGGAAGTGGCTGTGGCTCACTTGGTGCTCCCATTTACCGTATGGGTGACCCCGTGTTCGATTCCTGGGGCCTCCTGGTGCGGTAAGCTGGCTCAGCAAGATGACCCAACAAAGGAGACAAGCAGACACAGAAAAACACAAAGCAAATGAACACAGCGAGCACAAGCAGCAAGGGGGAATAAATAAAATAAATAAAAATGAATCTTTAAAAAAAACAAAAAAATACTTCTTGAGCCCACAAAGTGTTGAAAAGTAACAATCTTGAAAAAGTAACAATATTGAAAAACAGACCAGAAAGAAAGTAATGTCTGACCCATCACATACCTGATTCACAGGGTTTAGATGCTGCTGGCAAGAAATCCAAGGAACTATACACAGAGAAATGGCCGTGCTGACCCTACACTATGATTCTCTACTATGTCTCTGGGCCATGTGCCAAGGCTGATACCAAGGAGAGGTGGGCAACTATAAACATCCCTGGGCAGCCACACAAAGATAAGAGGGTGGCAGCTTTAATCAGAAAAAGTAAAAGCTCAGGAAACCAAAAAAAAAAAAAGTTAGGTCACAACATCTTTAGACCTCAGTTTATCATTTAAAGTGAAAGGATTAAACTCTGTCAGAGATTTTAATATGCCTCACCCAGTCCTAGCAGTTCGAGATGATTTTCAGGGGTCACATTGGGGGACTGAGGTGATGAGGGCGACTCACCTAGAATACCTCCACTTTTTTTTCTTCAAAATTTCTAAAATTTCCAATACACTGTACCACCAAGCAACAACTCCTCCCTCCCCTCACTCCCTGGTAACTTCTAATCTACTTTCTGTCTCTAAGAATTTGCTATTTCTAGATATTTCATATAAATGAAATCATACAGTATTTGCCCTTATGTGCCTTGCTTATTTCACTCAGCATAATGTCTTCAAGGTTCGTCCATGTTCTTGCATGTATCCAGTCTTCATTTTTTATTATGGTGAATAATACTCCATTGTGTGTATGTACCACATTTCATTTAGCCATTCATCTGTCAATGGACACTTGGGTTGTTTCCACATTTTGGATATTGTGAGTGATACTGTTATGATCATTGGTGTACAAGTATCTGTTTGAAACCCTGTTTTCAACTCCTTTAGGTATATACCTAGTAGTGGAATTGCCAGGTCATGAGGTAATTCTGTGTTTAGCTCGCAGAGAAACCACCACACTGCTTTTCACAATGGCTGCACCATTTTACATTCCTGCCAGCAATGTCCCTGTATCCTTGCCAATACTTGTATTTCCTGCTTTTAAATAATAACCATTTTAGTGGGTGTGAAATGGTATCTCCACCTTTGTCAGATATTCTGCTCTTCTTTAAAATTTCATTCGAAGAAAGTTATGCTGCTTAAAATGTATTGAAAGCCCCAAGAGAGATCATAAACAGCTGAGATTTCATGACCCGATCTCTACTTCATCTTCTCACAGAGTTCATCCACACCTTTCTCTCCCTCATTGTGTTGCATTGGCTGATACACTCAGTATTGAGCTGGGCACTCAGTGGAGCCCACTCTCCCCCTCAACCCCTTCTGTTCCCTCCAGGTGAGACATTTACTTTCCAGGGATCAACTCCAGTTGGACGTTATCCCCAAACCAGTCAGTGCCAGTTGTACTTGTTATTTTGATTACATTAGGTTAATTATATATGATATAAGCTAATGAAATACAGTGAAAAGGGAGTCCTTTTAAATATAATGCTAAGGAGAATGTTTTAGAAAGACATTAAAAATGAATCACTAAAGCTATTGCTGTAGACTTATGTATAGGTGAGGTAAGTATTTGGGGAAAGGTTGCAAAAATATAGATGTGATCTATTTTCAGATTGTTTCACAAGAATCTTGGCATTCTAATTCCACTTTATTTTCCTACTTTTGAATTTTTATATTTTTATTTTTAAAGAAGTTTTAGATTTCATAAAAGTTACATGAAAAGTGTAGGGGATTAGGAGCTGATGTGGCTCAGTGGTTGAGTGCCAGTTTCCTACATACAAAGTCCAGAGTTCAATCCCTGGGCCCAACACCAAATATATATATATATATATATAAAATATTGGATTCCCAAATGCCCCACCCACTCCCTCTCCCACACTTTCCCATGTTAATAACATCCTTCATTAGTGTGGTACATTTGTTATAATTGCTAAACACATGAAGCATTGCTACTCACCATGGTATATAGTTTACATTATAGTTTACACTCTGTCATGCACAATTTTATAGGTTATGACAAAATGTATAATGACCTTTATCCATCATTGTAATGTCATGTTGGACCATTCCAATGTCCTGAAAATGCCCCCATGTTACACCTATTCTGCCCTCTCCCTCCCCTTAGAATCTCTGGTAGCTACTGCCTTTATATCAATGATAAAAGTTCTTCCATTGCTAGAATAATAATAAGTCTACTTTAGTCCATTGTTCATTCCCCAGTCTTGAAGATTTTGGGATGATGATGTGCACTCTGTTTCTAATTGAGAGTGGTCCTAGATCCCATGGGCCAGATGGATGGAACTATCTTCCTTACATTTGCAGACACTCTCAGTTTCTTGGGATGTGCATTGTCCATCATTGTCTCCTTGTTAGTTCTCCTGGGTGAGTCCAATGAACTGGAGAGTAGGTATGGCAACTCTGTTGAGATTCAGGACTCAACTGGCAAATGAACAGACCAAAGATTTAAGTCTCTGGGACATGTATTTAACAAATGCAGTGCTAATTATAAGTTCAAATAAAAGTGGCAGAAGAGCCATATGTAGGGAAACTATAGATGAATCCAACTCTTATACTAGGGAGCATCAATTCCAAAGTAAGGCCCACTGACAGCGTGCCGAATTCCTGAGCTTGTCTGCCCTGCTTATAGAGTCCAGATGTCTCTAGAGTCCTCAAGAGACCTGCTGTTTGAGGCACTGTTTACTTTGGCAGTCAATGAAATCCTGCTGAGATGTGCATAAGTGTAGCCACTGAAATGACCTCCCAACTCGCTTTAAAATGTCTTAGCCACAAAAACTCATTTGTATTTACTATTTCCCTCTTTTGGTCAAAATCTTTTTCCAGATGCATTACTAGTTGGCACTTGGTAATAATCCCTCAGTGCCAGGGAGGCTCTTTCCCAGGAGTCATGTCCCACTTTGGGGGGAAGGTAGTGAGTTTATATGCGGAGTTTGGCTTAGAGAGAGGCCACATTTGAGCAACAAAGAAGCTTTCAGCAGGTAATTCTAAGGCAATATATAATATTAGATTAAGTTTCAATTTCACAAGAAAATATTCATAAGCACAATCATCAGTATCAAGGGCCTGGTATAATGGTCTGTCTTCCTTCAATAGGCACTGCCCATATCCTCAGAGGATTCTTGCTATTCTATTAAAGAATGTAGCAGGACTCCCCAGGATGGGAATTCAATTTCCACTTTAAAGAACTCCAACCTGGAAATCATTTTTGATGCATTGGAAATGAGGTTCACACAAAAGAGATAACAACAGAACTACAGTGTGTTCATACTCAAATCAAGCCTTGGCCCTCCATTGGACATTGAATATAAATATTCATTTGCATTTTAAGGTAAAATAAAATGTTAAAATATATATGCATATTATCTTTGTGATTCCTCACTTCAACTGGCTTGTCTAATTCACATAGTAGTACAATCATATACACATATATATGTGTGAGTGTATATGTAAAGAGACAGAACAGAAAATATTCTTTCCACAAAAGCAAACAAATCAACCCAGTGTTACAGTCCACAGCCTGAGGTTCTGTTGACATTTTTTTCTTCCAAATAGGGAAGACACTCCTACTGAAGTAAACCCTGACTGGCTTTGGATTTATGCAGCTGTCAGGCTCATGGCCACTAGAGCACAGACAACATGGTAGTTTCCAACTACAACAGGTGTCCCTGATTTTTATTCTTTCTTAAATTTCAGCAGACTGCAGTATGATCACAGAAAAAAAATCTTGACGAGAAGAAAAAAGATCACTGGTGGTATAGAGTGAATACTATGACCCAAAGGATCTTTCTGTAACTAGTCTGTACATTTGTAGTGTCAGAGAACTCTGCTTGGCAAGCCCAACATTACAAAGATTTACTGATAGTACTTTTAACTGTGATCTGAATGACTTATCTTGCTTTTGTTGGGTAGTGACAGGACACGAAGTATACAAAACCATCTTTGCCCAGTGATATTTGTAACTGTTTATAGCAAAATCAGCATGGTAGTGTACAACAGAGATGTGTCAACTGAGGGACATCAACCCAAAATAAAAGTGCATTAGTGCATGAAAGATGTGCTATATTTTCTGGTGGAAAGCACAACCACGCTGAAATCTGAGTGTAGATTTCTGGTATATAAAGCAGTTTTGTGAAAGACTAATTATTTTATCAGAAGTCTCTGTGAACTGTAGTTAAAGCAAAATCTTTAGTAAGTAAATAACAAGTTTAGTGCCTTAAACTATGTACAAGCCATGAGCTTCCTAAACATCATCTTGTCAACTATAAGTTTTCTCTTGGGAAAACAGACTAGGTATTCAAACACTCTTAAAAGCAAAAGTGTCCCACATCCCACCACTCCTCTGACCTCATCAGCCCTCTCCCTGTGACAGCCAATGCCCCAGTCCAGATATAGTTTATGCATCTTAAAATATGTTTTCTTTTTATGGTATAGTTGAAATCATATTATACATACTATTCTGTAACTTGCTTTATGTCTTTCAGTTTTAGGCTATACCACAGCACACATTCCATGTATTTATACCAAAGATTATTTAGCTAGCTAGCTCAGGATTTTATTTAGAGAGAGAATGTGTGTGTAATGAAACAAACCTTTACAACAAAACAGAGTGTATAACAACTTTTTAAAAACTCCTGGCTTTCTGGGAGGTACAATAGATAGATACCTCTGAGGGGTGATGAAGGTGCTGGCATCTGAGGGTTAGCAATTTCTTTTAAGAGCAGGAACAGGCCTGCTGGCAATGAGCCTCCCCATCTTCTGAAAATTTCAGGTCTAACCTTAAGCTCAGTGAGAATCTGTTCAATTTCCCAGGGAGCAATCTGTAGAACCAAACTTGTGTAATATCAGGAAATTTCCCCCAACATGGTTATTACTCCTAAAGATTTTTTCTAGTTTTTATCACCTCAACAAAGGTGCCAAGTAAGTAGAAATTGCTGTTTATGAAGCCTCACAGCAGCTTCAATCCTTTCTGGTGTTGCTGGAGTCAAGTCATTGTGAGGGTCTTTATTCAGCTGATTAATACTCTTCCTTTCATTCAGGGCTATGTTTATTGATTGGGGGGCGGCGGGGGGTGGCGGGGACTGATAGTGAGCTTAATGAAGTCCTCCAAATTGAAAGGCCCAACTGGAGTAAAGTTCTTAATGGGAGCAGAAGAGTTGTGGTTCCCAATCTCCCTCAACAGAGAGCAAGGGACAGCACCCAGGGAAGGGCATTGGCTTTGGAGTCAGACCATAAGCCTGCATTCAAACCCTGGGTCTATGTGATAGGTCAGATTATGCACCTCAGAAAAACATTTTCTTCATCTTAATCCGTTCCTATGGATGTGAACCACTGTAAATAGGTCCTTTAGAAGATGTTATTTCTAATTAATGTGTGGCCCAACTGCATGAAGTTGGGCCTAAGTCATATTACAGGTAGCCTTATGAAGAGAAAGCCAGGTGGAGGAACAGAAGTCAGAAGTCAACAGAACCTGGAAGAGAAAGGAGAGGACATTGCCATGTGGCAAAAAAGCCAAGGAACCTCAAGGATTGCAAAATGCTACTGACCCAGGAAGAAGCAAGCCTTTCAGCCTTTGAGACAATAAATTCCCATTGTTTAAACCAATCCATTGTGTGGTATTTGCCATAGCAGCCAGGAAACTAAGACAGTCTACTACATACTAGCTATATGACCTGGACATATGATTCAGCTCTCTGAGCTCCTGTTTAAGATCATGTATATAATTCCCTCCATTATAGGGCTAATGTGAGAGCCAAATTAGGTAATGAGTGAGTCCATCCCCAAAGTTCCAGACCCCTGTCTGCACAATGTCAGGCACTGTGCTGGATTTCTAGAAGCCAGGCAGTTCTGTGCAGGTGGTAGGCCATCATTAAAGACTGAGTTGACTTGATCTCACAAAGTAATTGTGAGACTCAAAAAATAAACAAAAGAAACAAATAAAAACAGTACTTGAAAGGGCTTTGGAAATTGTACAATAAGAGATAGGAAATTAAGCAACACTTTCCACATAAGCTCCCTAGTCTTCTTTCCATAGACATAAATGTGGAGATAAGAAGAAAGGAGAAGAGAGAAGAAAAAATCAGATATTTCTTGAGGTTAAAAGAGTTAAAAAAAATAATAATAATACTGTATGCTATATGTCTACTGTAGCATTATTATTAGTGAAAATTTATGTTGTGAAAAATTATAGCTTAAACCCTGGCCCCATTCACTTCCAAGATGCTGCTATTTAGGGCAGAGTTTCTTTAATCTTGGCACTATTGGCATTTTGGGCAGGATATTTCTGTTGAGAGGAAGGCATGGGGAGAGGGCTCTCCTGTGCATTGAAGATTATTTGGCAGCACCCATGGCACCTGCCCGCTAGATTCTGGTAGCATCCCCCAAGTTGTGACAACCAAAATTGTCCCCAGATATTATCAAATTTCCTCTGGAGTTCTCAATCCCCATTAAGAACCACTGCTTTAGGGTCTATCTGACCAAAGAACATAAGGAAAAAATATATCCCCAAAGAAGAGACTCAGCATTCAGGCTCAACCTAGTATCAGCACCTCAGTTGTTGGGACACTTCTGAGGGCAGGATTGTCACTGTCACCCAGATTTCACCTCCATTCCAGCTGCAATTCTGTGTCCAAAGGAGAAAGGGACTACAAAAACTGGAAAGATTTGTTTTCACCGAAAGGTCTCAGTGATCTTGAAGCATATCTTTCCTTATCATCTCTCTTCCTTGCTAACTCCACTCCAGCAACCCTGGCCCCCTTGATGTTCCTCAAACATGCAAAGTACATTTCCCCCACAGCTTCATAGATGTTGTTCCCCAGAAATCTGCAATGTTCACTCTCAGTCCCTTGGGCTTTCTCCAGTTCCTCAAGGACTCCATGCTCCTTCCTGCCATGGTACTTTTTGCCTTTGTCATTCCTCCTTTTTTACTGAACCCCTTCTCCCACACCTAATAAACTTCTCACTTCAGATCTCATCCAAACAGATACTTCCTCAGAGACCCTTCCCTAAGACCCAGTCTAGGTCAAGTTCCTTAATCATTTGTTCTCAAAACACTCTCCACTTTTTCTATATAGCACTTAACACAGTTTGTGATTTCCCTGGGTGATTATTTGGTTTATGTCTGGTTTCCCCCATTAAAATGGAAATGCCAAGAGAAGGGCAGATTTGTCTATATTTTTTCAATCCAGGGCCTGGTACATTATATCTGTAGATTGAGTGAATGGATGAATCTCTTGGGAACTGTTAGAAATGAGTAGAGACGTCTTTGAAAGAGCCTAAAGTCCAACAAACGAGAGTTGAAAGAGTTGGAGAAATATATTATATTACTGTTAACATGACCCCATTTTCCCTAGGCAGCTGGATCATAACAAATTGTAACTACAGACAATATAAAATGTCAAATAAATTACAGTATGCAATATGATGGAAATTTTGCAACTTAAATGTCTATACATATGGGCATGGTCAAAGAAAGGAAAACCACATAGTCATTCAAATTATATTGCAGATTTATGTTTATCAACATGGAAAAATGAAACTGATATATTTTTCAGTTTTTTAAAAAGTAGGTTGTAGAACAGCTTGTAAAGGATAATAGTGCTTAGTTTAAAATACTTATACAATTATAAATATTTATTGAGTGCTTATAATACGATGGAGCACTGTGAGAAACATTTTACATTTACATAAAATATCTCATAACAGCCCTACAAAGAAGTTACTATTATTACCTCCATTTTACAGATAAGGAAAATGAAGCCTTTAGAGGTAAGATACTTGCTCATGTTTTCAGGGATAACTATATTAATAGTGATTATCTCTGGTTAGTTAGAATTATAGATTTGGTGTTTTTTTAACTTTATTTTCTGAATTTTCAAAATGAATATGGATTGTTTTTATAATAAATTATAAGTAATTAAAAATATATGTAAATATTTTAATGACAAAAATTTTCTTTAGACAATACTGTCATAAAACAGCAAACAGTAAATAAATTTTATATGCAATATAATTTCAATACTGTTGTTTTTAATGAAAAGAAGTATCTCAGGCAATTACAACTCTCAAATCATAATGTCAAGTATGCAAAAGAGAGACTAAAATTTGTTTTTCTGATAAGCAAAATTAATTTTTATTTCAAGTCCTCATTTTTGCAAGAATGGAAAACTTTGATCTCAATAAATTTCATTTGCCCCTCTTCCTTAGCCCCTGTCTGCACCCACTTCTTAGGGATCTGCCACCTTGCTTTGCTGAAACTCAAAATATCAGAAAAAAATTAACATGTGTTATTATCTCAGAAATATTGTCCTTCTTCACATCCCTGGTGCTGAAACATTGATAATGAATCATCAGATCCCAAACCAAACCAACCTTGGCTCACCTGTCTGAGTCACTGTCATGCTGGCCTTTGCTCAATAGTACTAAGTCATTAAAAACTCTACACCCCTGTAACTTAAAGTCAGCCCAGTTCACATGACTTCTCTTTTCTCAAGTTGAGGATTTATTGTCAAATGGAAGCAGAATCCTTTTTACCTAGAAAGGATGGTCATACCAGGTCATCCTGGCGGGGACCGAAAGAGCACATTGAAGCCTAGGCTGGCAGCTGCTCTTGCCTATTAAGTAGTCTTTCTGCCTCAGAGCAGATGGCTTTGGCAGTACTACATAAGCCACCTTGGAAAGAGACAAGCACATTTAGCTTTGACTTTCCCCACTGAACGTCCTTTGAGTGTGAGATATCTGTCAGTAGCATTTAAATGATGTTTAGTTTGCAGCCTGATCTGTCAGTATATTAAATGCCTACCTAACCTAACTAACCCAGTGCTTGGCACGTACTGGGCACTCAATGCCTATTTTTTGAATTAATGAATAAATGAATGAATGGTGAATGACTTCACCTTTTCATAAAAGGTGACTATCCATAGGTAATATGCCATAGCTAGACACAATACAAATGGAATGTGAAATGTATTTTGTCTATAAAATGACACATGGGGATTCTTAAGGGTAAAGAACTTAACCAGCTGCTTTACCCAGAGGTCCAGAGTTGGAGCACAGGAATCTGGCTGCAGAGAACCCTCTGGAGTAGGAAACACATAAGGTTGTGCCGTGCTGAGTGTGGAGAAGCAAGAGATCCTTGCTTTGTCCTTAAGTATTCCAGAATCACACCAAAACGGTACTTCTAAATGGAGGATGCCAGGGAAATCTGGAGCCACCACAGAGGGTTTCCCTCAAACCCAGATTATCTCCTGACTCAAGAGAGATATTCATGGGTAGAATTCCATGTTCCCAAGATATCTAGGCCTTGTCCACGGTACATAGGTAGGGAGGTGCCAACTCCTGTTGATGATTACAGAGTTTCAGGGATCTTTAGAACCTGGTATAATAACAAAAGTCTGAATACTTTCCCCCTAAGTTTAGGAACAAGGCAAGGATGTCTGATCTCACCAGTTCTATTCAACATTGGAGGTCCTAGCAATAGAGCACTGGTTCTCAACAGGGATGGTTTTATCCCCCATACCCTGTGACCCAGGAGACAGCGTGCAATGTCTGGAAACATTTTTGATTGTCACACCTTGGGGGACAGGGTTATTTGCTACTGGCATCTAGTTTGTAGAGGCCAGGGATGGTGCTAAACATGGTGTTGTTCATGGATCAGCAGACACAAAATTATTATGCTAAAATTATTAAGGCTTTGATTGGACCACGTCAGTAAAAAAGACATGGCAGGGGACAGAGTTTGAAGTTTTTGAGCTGGAGCCCCAGAAAGTAAATACACAGAGAAGCAGATATGCAAGGAAAGAAAGAAGGCTCATTAGACATAGCAGAGGCCCCAGAAGAGACAAGCTGTTCACCCGATAGTTTACATCTGGCCTTGTAGAGAGAGCAGAGCAGCTGATCCTGGAGAGAAATGAGCCCTGGGAGAGAGATGAGACTTATCCCAGGCTACAGCTGATATTGGAAGAAGCTGGGACCATGGACCCTTGAGAGGAAGAGGAAGCCTGAACCCTGGCAGAAGTCGCAGCCATCTTGCTCCAACATGTGGCAACAGACTTTGGGGAGGGAAGTAACTTAGGCTTTATGGCCTGGTAACTTGTAAGCTTATACCCCAAATATATACCCTTTTATAAAAGACAACAGATTTCTGGTATTTTGCATCAGCACCCCTTTGGCTGACTAATAATACACTTTAATCAGGAAGGGTCTTAATCCTACTCCTGGAGTCCTTTATAAGCACAGTGAAATTCAGACATAGACAGAGAGAAAGCCACAGAGGGAGCAGCCAGAAACTGAACATCAACAGAACCCAGAAGAGAAGGGAGAGGCCAGGAGATGCTGCCATGTGACAAGCTAAGGACCAAGGCCAGCAGCCAGCTCCAGAACGCCACAGTCTTCAGGGAGAAAGCATCAGTTTTGATGATGCCTTGATTTAGGGCCTCCATCTCAGCTTTAAGACTGTAAGCTATTAAATTTCCATTGTTTAAGTCGTCCCTTTGCATGATATTTGCTTAATCAGCCTAGGAAACTAAAACAGATTGTTGGCATCAAGAGTAGGGTGCTGCTGTTGCAAACACTAAAAATGTGGAAACAGCTTTGGAATTGGGTAATGAGTAGAGGATGGAAGAGTTGTGAGGTGGTTGATAGAAAAAACTAGATTTCTTTGAAGAGACTGTTGGTAGAAAGATGGATGCTAAAAGTACCTCCAATGAGGCCTTAGAAGGAAATAACAAATGTGTTGTTGGAAACTGGAGGAAAAGCTATCCTTCTTTGAAAATGGCAGAGAAGTTGGCGAAATTGAGTTCTGATGTCAGATAGAAGGTACAATTTGAAAGTGTAAAGCTTAGATATTTAGCTGAGATTTCCAGGCTAAGTATGGAAAGTCCAGCCTGGTTTCTCCTTGCAGCTTATAGTAAAATGCAAGAGGAAAGGGATAAGTTGAGAACTGAACTTGTGGGCACAAAGAAACCAGAAACTGATGGTTTGGAAGACTCTGATTCTATCAAGACAGTGTGCTCTGATATCCCATTTCAGGGAAAGACAGGTTTGGAAATGCAGTTATGCAGGAAGGACCTGTGGAAAGTCATGCTGTCTGATGATTTGGCCCACTGTGAAGTGCATGCAAAGTCAACCAGTTTTTTGTAAGATTTGCCAGCCTAGACTGAAGGGGACCAAGAAGGGACAAACTGGAAGAAGAATGACTTCAAGGGCAGAACCTTGGAAGTTGAGGTCTGGACTGAAGACATCTCCTTCCACATGTGTGGAAAGGGCAGGTTGTTCCCTGCACTTGGAGGGGGCAAGCATTTTGCTTCATTGTTCAGGAAGAGTGCTACCACCCCCGTGCTCAGAGAGGGTAGAGATTGTTCCTTGGAGTTTGCAAAGAAACTGGCTACCATACCAATGTTCAGAGAGGATGGAGCCTTTACCCCAATGTTCAGGAGGAGCAAAGCTGCTGTGCAAGCACTTGGAAAGGGTGGAGCTGCTGTTCAATCAGGACTGGAGGACAAAACATGGACCCATAGATAACTTTCAGACCTTGAAATCTAATGGACTTTGCCCTGTTGGGTTTCAGAATTGTTTGGGACACATGACCTTGTTTTCCATCGAATTTCTCCCTATTGGAATAGGAAAGACTGTCTATGCCCTTCCCCCCATTGTCTATTAGAAGAAGATAACTTGTTTTCTAGATTTCACAGGTCCACAGACAGGGTATTTTGATGAGACTTTGTAATTAGCACTTTTACTGAAATGGCTTAAGGCTTTTGGGATGTTGTGATGGAATGAATGTATTTTGCAAGTAGAAAAAGCTTGTTTTTTAGGGGTCCAGAGGTTGGAGTGTGGTGGTTTGGAGCTGTATGTACCCCAGAAAAAAAATATGTTCTTAAACTTAATCCACAGAGGGAGCAGCCAGAAGCTGAATATCAATGGAAACCAGAAGAGAACAGAGTGACCAGGGGATGCTATCATGTGCCTTACCACATATTTTATATAACTAGGCTGGTCGAGCAAATACCATTAAATAGGTCAACTTAAACAATGTGAATTTATTAGTTTACAGTTGTGAGATTAAAAGAAAATCCAAATCAAGGTGTCAAGGCAATGTTTTTTCCCAGAGACTGGTGTTCTGGGACTGGTGCCAGAAAGCCTTGGCTCCTCTGTCACACAGCAAGGCACATGGTGGCATCCCCTGATCTCTCACTTCTCTTCCAGATTTCACCAATATCCAGCCTCTTGCTGGATTTCTCTGTGTCTGAGTTTCATTCTGCTTATAAAGGACTCCAGTAATAGGATTAAAACCCATCCTGATATCAAGGTGGGCCATGCCTTAACTGAAGTAACCTAATCAAAAGTTCCTACTTACAGTGGATTCACACGCACAGAATAGATTAGATTTAAGAACATTTTTTTTCTGGGGTACATTCAACTTCAAACCACCACAACATGTGACAAGCTGAGAAACAAGAATCACTGTCAGTCAGCCCCAGAAAGGCACACTCTTCAGGGACAATGCTTTGCCTTGATGATGCCTTGATTTGAACTTCTATCTTAGCCTCAAAACTGTGAGCTAAAAATTTCCTATTGTTTAAGCCATCACTTTGCATTGTATTTACTTGATCATCCAAGGAAACTAAAACAGATACAGCTAAGAAAATTAAAAGGTAAACCACAGAATGGAAGAAAATATTTACATGCATATTACACACATAGATTTGTGTCCAAAATATACACATGTGTGTGTATTTACATATATATATATATATTCTTGTATTGCTGTTGGCAGTAGGCTCTGGGTTCTGAGCTTTTAGGTTCTAGGCTTATGTCGCATAAAAGAATCTAATGACATGTCATAGGGTAAGCAAGAGAGCAAAGAGTTTATTAAGGAACAAGAAAAGAGTACACAGTCCTAGACATGGACTGCAGGTATGCTACAGGATGAGTTACACACATGGGGCCCCAGGTTAGGCCTTTTAAAACCTTTACTCCTCCCTCTTCATAATGTTGGGGAGGGGCCCCAACTGTTTGCTGTTCTGATTGGTTGTCTTATGATCCCCACCTGTTAGCTCTCAGGGGCCCCTGAGGAGGCTTGTTTGGTGTTATCCAGGGCTTCTCTTTGACCCCAGAAAGAGTTCCAAATGGGATCTTGTGGCCAGGATCTCACGGGATCTTTCTGTCAGCCTTCTCCTTAGGAGGTCTCCAGGCAGGGTTCCACAGTCAGGTGGTCTGCTGGCCATGTTGTCTGCCAGGTCCAAGCTGCCTCCCCTCTTTCATTATACTAACCTGCTTCAACTGCCCCCTCAGAGAGTTTACATCCTTATTCTTAAGGGGGAGTTCAGGGCAATGGTCATTCTTCTGTAGCTGCTTCCAGCTTATTAGGGGGAATAGGCCCTGCCTGACAGAGTGTAAAACCCCCTGGCTATTTTATTAGGGTTGAGGGAAGATGGGTCTGGCACTGTGGTTGGGACTGATTGAAGTCTCCACATGACTAACATCTTTTTTGTTTTTGTTTTTTTAGGTATCAGAGGCTGGTGACTGAACCCAGGACCTCATATGTGGGAAGTCAGTGCTCAACCACTGAGCCACATCGGCTTCCCTGATTTGGTGTTTTTGTTTGTTTTGCTTATTGTTTGTTTTTTTGTTTGTTTGTTTGTTTTTAAAGTGGTGGGCAGGCCAGCCATGACATACTGGACCATGAGAATGAGAAAGGCCTGGTGCATTCAGAGGCTGCATCCTCCCAAAGTTGATGGGAAACAGCATTCTTCCTTGAGTTCTTTTATGCTGCTGGTTAACTCTAGGGAGACATTGTGGTAAACCTGCTGGGTTTGGGTATAAACTGCCAACCCCAGTTCCCACAGCAGTGATTATGCTTAGGACAGCTAGGAGAGGTATGGAAAGAGGCACTGCCCTGGACATAAACTCACAAAGACAGTACAGGCAACAACAAGACAAGCATATGGCAAGCAAAATAAAGACAATACTCAAGAGAGCTATTCCTTGATCTTATAAACAAATTCATTAATTACTTAGAAAAAATGAATTACATTTAAAAGATCTTTCTTTAGTTTTCAAGGACTTTTCCTTTACTTACTGAAATTTATTTATTAAGTTTATTTATTTATTAAATGAAATTATTAACCACCCTTATTTTAAGGCTGATAAGAGGTTTAAATTGGGGAATTACAAGACAAAAAATGATTTTTAATTTCTCGGCCTAGTAGATAAAAGTTTTAAGCTAAACTTACATTTCACCCCGAGGTATGAAAATATACACTTAAGCAAATAGACAGACACAAATAGAGAGTTAGACAGTTACTTATAATTTTCATTCTCTTACAAAATAAGTTTAAACATAAAATAACATTTAAAAGATCTCTTTGAAGGCTTTTTATAATTAATCTGTACTGTGACCATGTAGATTTGCACAAGAATTTCGTTCTTTAATTATTGGCTTATAACCAAATTGCTTTCAATGCTTTAAAATACAATTTATAACATTTTCTTTTACTTCAGAGCTCTGCTTATTGTCCACTTTTACTTTGACAGACCTTGGATGAGCAACACAAATTCCAGTATACACTCATTGAGGTCACTGTAGTCTCAAGGAAAACTGTTTTTTCCTGACCTGCTGCTTTCAGAATTCTTGATGTTCAAGGTGGGAGGTCCTCCAACTCCCCAGTCCTCGGAGATAGCAGGACTCTGGTGGCCACAGGACCAGAAGAGTGGACGCTCAACCTGGAGGGCCAAGGATTCCCACCATGCAGCTATTTCCTAAAATGGTCGTGGGTTCACTCTGTACCCTTGCCAAGTGTAGGCAAATTGGAGTCCACACCTGGAGTCATGAGAGAAAGTGGGGCCATCAACACTAGTGGAAGGACAGGAGACAGGGGTGTCTCAAATTTGCCTTTCCCTGAGCCATAGAGGGAAGAAGTTGCCATGCTACAAATGGGAGAATAGAGTATTTACCATCACAATGGTGAGCAAGTACAAACCAAGGGTGAGGTCAGTCCTGAAATAATCGTAAGCAAAGGCAAACTCAGTTTAGAATTACCATTACTATAGAAGTATACACAAGGGTGAGGTTAGACCGGAAGAAACCATAAAAAAAGGAAAATTAGTCCAAGATTGCCATCACAATAGTAGGTCTAGGCTAAATCCACCTAGTTATAGGAATTTCAGCTTTTGCTGTCTTATAATAATGGCATCTATATAATAATCTTAATTCTTAGTTACAATTTCTAGTAAGTTTTTACTTCAGAATGATTTGGGCACTTTTATTAGCTAATCAACTAAAACAATTTTATTAGTAACAACATTGCTAAGTTTTCCCACTTTTCCAGCAGTTCAAATAATTCCATGTGATTTCTTTTTTACATCAAATTCAATTGCGAGATAGTATTGACATTGAAAGATTCAGTTTTAGGTTACCTTTCACCATTATCCAATTTGTAACAGGTGAACTCCAAATCTGATTTACCAGTTCTTAGGCATGAGTAGATTGACAAAGCTAAAAATAGATTTTAACATTAAGTTAAGAACAGATTAGAACAGAAGAGAGAATTTTATACACTTAGAATAGGGAAAGACCTGAAAGAAGCCATTTTCTAGGAACTTTTTAATCCTAATTGATGCCATATGAGGAGGTTCCTTATTCTACTAGGCACAAGTTTAGTAAATGGCCAAGATCTTGATTCCCCATTCACTCTCCTTCTTAGGCACAACCAAGGCTGCAGAGGTCCAGAATGCAGGCTAGGACCGAGTAATTGCCTCCCATGTTTTAAAAGATGAGTCTTTCCTGGACGCTGCACGCACTGCTCCTTACCTTCTCCATCTTGGCAGCATGATCTTGAGTGTTGAAAACTGAGAAGGCTGTTTCTAAAAGGGAGTTAATGGAAGTTTGTGGGTCCAGAGAAAGTTTCTGTGGCTTTCTATGGATTTCTGAGGCAGACTGGCTGGGTCTCTAGATTCTGTCTCTGAGTAATTTCCCTGAGCTTATAATTGACTGGTTTGGTAGTGCATTTCCTCATCTCTTTAAGGAGACATGACCACATGGTCTCTGGCCTCAGATCTGCCTGTCCCCTGCTTCTCTCTTGCACAAGTTTAACTGGAATTCAGGGTCTCATACAGAGCCCACTCCTGGCTGTACTGTGGCCATGTGGTGTGGCAGGAAAAGATTAGCCTCTTCCTTTTTAGACCATCTAGAGAAGCCACCCATTGTTTTAGGGGGAAATGGAAAAAAGTTTGTCAGCCAATCTGGCACCCCTGTTCCCGGCCTGAATGAAGTTTGAGCTTCCAAACTGATGTGCCCAAGCTGCCCAAGTCTTGGGGGACATTTGAAGTTGCTTCTCTGGTTCCCAGCATCTCAGAAATCACAGAGACCATGCACCTGAGCATCCCTGGGGTGAACTAGGTCTTGGGAGATGTCCAGACCTAGGTTCCGGACCAAAGCTACCAAATCATATTATTCTTCCTAGAAAAGGGGTTGGCTTGAAACCTTTTTCTGCCTACTTTTACGGGTCTTAGAAAGGTTGGCCATGAGAGACACCACTACCAGGGACCGAGTTTGCAGTTAAACCAGACATTAAGAGGCATGTTAAAAAGCCAAAGGCTGATTGTTCTGCAGCTTACAAACAGCCTTGGGGGCCCCACAGGTAATGGAGGTAATGGATTAAGAGGAACTTCAGGGCCTCCTGGGGGCTGAGTAAGAAACAAACCTCCAGGCATGGTCCAGGGTGAGATTCTCAGGGGCCTTACTAATAAAAAACAGAAGAGGGCACAGATAGATTTTAATTAAAAACTCATGGGAAACAAATGTGGCTCAAGTGACTGGGCTCCTGTCTACCAAATAGGAGGTCCAGGGTTCTATTCCTGGGGCCTCCTGGTGAAAGGCAAGCTGGCTCATGCAGTGACCTGGCCCGAGCAGAGAGTTGGAACATGTGGAGTGCTGGCCCATGTGGAGTGCTGGCCCACACAGAAGTGTTGACCCAGGCGGAGAGCTGGCGCAGCAAAATGATGCAACAAAAAGAGATACAGAGGAGAGACAATAAGAGATGTAGCAGACCAGGAAGCTGAGGTGGCACAAGAGATTGAGCACCTCTCTCCCACTCCAGAAGTGCGCAGAATCGGTTCCCACTGCCACCTGAAGAGAAGACAAGGAGACACAGAAGAACACAGAGAACAGACAGGGAGTGCAAAACAATGAGGTGAAGGAAGAAACAAATAAATAAATAAATCTTGAAAAAAAAAAAAAAAAAAACTCACCATCCTCAGAAGGGGTTGGGGAGCATTACATGCTTCTTTGTCTCCTGGCTGGCTCACCAAATATGTTGCCAAGGACTCTGTGTTCTGGGTTCTTAGGTTTTAGGTTTATGTCACATAAAAGAATCTAATGATATACCATAGGGTAAGCAAGGAAGTAAAGAGTTTATTAAGAAACAAGAAAAGAGTACACAGTCCTAGACATGGATTGCAGACATGCTACAGTATTAGTCGCATGGGTTAGGCCTTTTAAAACCATTACTCGGGAAGCGGCTGTGGCTCAATCAGTAGGGCTCCCGTTTACCATATGGGAGGCCCCGGGTTCGGTTCCTGGGGCCTCCTGGTGAAGGCAAGCCCGTCCGCACGGCGTGGTTAGCTGACCCAGCGAGCACAAGCAGCAAGGGGGGGAAAAATGAATAAATAAATAAAATCTTTATAAAAAAATAAAAAAATAAAACCATTACTCCTCCCTCTTAATAATGTTGGGGAGGGAGCCCAACTGTTTGCTGTTCTGATTGGTTGCCTTATGATCTCCACCTGTTAGCTCTCAGGGGCCCATGAGGAGGCTTGTTTGGTGTTATCTAGGGCTTCTCTTTGACACCAGAAAGAGATCCAGACAATATCTCGTGGCCAGAGTCTTGTGGGACCTTTCTGTCAGCCTTCCCCTTAGGAGGTCTCCAGGCAGGATTTCACGGCCATGTGGTCTGCCAGGTCTGAGCTGCCTTCCCTATTTCACTAAACTAACCTGCCTCATTGCCAAGTAGATGCAATTTATTGAAACAGAAATCAGAAAACTATCTCTGTAGTTTATTATTAGAAGTAATACCTTAACCATTTGCATGCTAAACATCTCCTTTGATTAATGTTGTGTCTATATAAATGCTCAGGGCTACTTTGTGACATGAGTACTTGTAACAACTGATACTGATGAACACAGAATCATTTCTCACTGGCTATCTGGCTATGTTGACTCATTAAATATGGATTCTCTAATCTTCTTTTTTTTTTAATTTATTTATTTTTTATTGTGGGTAAAAATCAAAATTTTCACAATACATACCAATATTTGTAAAATGATATATAAATATATATGTCTAATCTTCTTAAAGAGAAAAATCTACCCAATAAAGAATGTTATTTCTTCAAAAAAGTTGTAAAAATGTAAGAAACCATAGAAATAAATTTTCCAACAGAAAACAACATCTCGAGTATGATTATGGTAAATTAAAGTTCTATTCACATAATTATTTGGCATGTCTAAATCACACCATCACTGTTAAACAGTAACGCTTTGCCAGAGAACTAATCTACAGATTAGATCTATTCTAAAATAACTTCTTACTTTTCCTGAATCATGATATGATGATTTTAATTGTCTAAATTCTCTAAGCTACAGTTTATGTGCTACAAATAATTTAGAAAAGAACCTATTGAAGCACATTAGTACATTTTGTGGAACAAGAATGTTACTTTTAAAAGAGAGGCTTTGGGCTCCTTTTGCTGTGAATCCTATGGGGTAATTGATACTTTGAATTTGTCAGTTACTTTCTTTTGGTGGAAACTAAATCTGTTGTGTTCATAGTCAGTGTATGAGAGCGGTGACATGAACAGATATCTGCATACCAATGTTCATAGCAACATTATTCACAATTGCCAAAAGTTGGAAACAACCCAGGTGTCCATCAACAGATCAATGGATAAGCAATTGTATCTATTCACACAATGGAATATTCTGCAACTGTAAGAAGAAATGAATTCATAAAGCATATGACAACATGGAGGAACCTGGAGGACAGTATGTTGAGTGAAGCAAGCCAGACACAAAAAGACAAATACTGATTGATTGCATTACTATGAACCAAATATATTGTGCAATATATTGTGTGGTTCAGAAAAAATTTATATGTATCCAGTACATTTAATTGAGAAATGTGTTTTATTCAACTGTGTTTTCTTTTTAGTTTTTAAATGTTTATATTTTCCATTATTAAATATACAAAATAAAGTAATAAAAAAAAAAAGTCAGTGTAAAATAGTTTTGCTGTCGTAAAACACTGATGGTTTAAGATTCTAGAAAATGACATATCCTGGAATTTCCCAAGGGGTGAGTCACCAAGCAAAACCTGAGGCAGAGTGACACTAATAACATGGGACTGCTTACTCATTGAGACCCTCTGTTATGCAGATGAGCTAAGTTTTATAGAGAGGAAAGGAAAACTTAGTGGGATCACCAAATGGAAATGTATACTTTCAAAAAAATCTTGTTTCTTATACTTAGTAAATAAAAGAGAGAGATTTTAAAATGAGGATAGATGGACTCTGTTATTAAAGACAGATAAATAATAAGATTAGGCCCAGGTGCTAAATTGGAATTGTAGATGAGGAAGATAAGCTTAAATGAAGGGTAAAATGAATGTTAGTATCTCACTAGCTAGTTGATATATGTCAAGTAAATAATTTGAGCTGGAGAGAAATTAATCAGGGCTAAAGGCAGAGAATGTAGGGCCTCAATATCATAGGGTACACCCAAAATGAAGTTAATAAAGATGGTCATAGCTCAAGATAGAAAACACATTGAGAAACATCTTTTCTGGGAGGCAATGGGCAGGGCAGACTTATGACACAGTGAATGAGCAGCCTGGGAACAGGAAACATGCCTTTGGGATCTAGACTTACAGATAAAAGATTTGGAAGTGATTTTGGATGAGGCTACTACCATTTTTTTTTTTTTTTTTTTTTTAGCAGAGCTCATCCAATCTACCTAATTAAATCAGTTATCTAGCAACTACAGACAGGGCTAGATCAAGGGAAAGGTGGGGTGTCCCTGCGTTTTGGCTTTGGAAAATAAAACACTGTTTTCCCAAATCCAAGCCATCCCCTCTAATCCTTTCTCACTTCCCAATCTCATCAACCACTTTGCAGGTCTAAGGCACACAGGCTCCTTACCTGCCCCATGCTTTTCACTGAATGTTGTGAAAGCATAAGATTGACCTATCTTTGTTCTCACAGCAGAGTGCGGCAGCCCAGATCTTTGCTCCTAGATCTGCTCTGTCTGGGCCTAGAGTGGATAAATGCACATACCAGATGCTTTCAGAATGAGAGTCTGACTATTGTCATTCACATTTACTACATGCTCTAGCACGTAGGCTCAGCATCACAGAGCGACATGGAAGGAACCTCCACATCACTCTTGATGGTCTCATCTCTGGCCACAGAAGACCTGTAGACTAGGAAAGTTACTTTGCTACAAGTTTAAGTAGATCTTGGGGTAAGCAAATCATACCCAAGAAATATGAATTTGTACACTAGAATGCCAGTTATCTCCTTATAATGAGAAATACCACTGTCAAGAAAGACTTAGGGAAGCGGCTGTGGCTCAATCAGTAGGGCTCCCGTTTACCATATGGGAGGCCCCGGGTTCGGTTCCCGGGGCCTCCTGGTGAAGGCAAGCCCGCCAGCACGGCGTGGTTGGCTGACCCAGCGAGCACCGCCCCCCCGGGGGGGGGGGCCCAAAAAAAAAAAAAAAAAAAAAAATTTTAAAAAAAAAAAAAAAAAGAAAGACTTAAAACTTGTGTCAACTGGCTTGCAAATTGTCTTCACCATTAGAAAAACTATTGGAAAATGACCAGCGATCTGTTTAGTGGCTATAGAGCTAAAATTAAGAGAATGGGATGGTTTTTAAGGCACATTCTGAGATTAAGACAGGATCTAATGACTTTTCTTTGCCTTCGGAACTCAGTTTTTTAATAATCTGAATTAGATGTGTGTGCGTACAAACCAGGAGTTCTCATTTCCACAGATAATGGAGACTGGATCCTAAAACAATTGTTTTTGTGTGTAGTGATCTTTTGATATTGAAATCACGTTTCTTTTTCTGAGCACTCTTATATGAAAGTATAACTACATTGTATATCTACAATGAAGTGATTTGAGGATTCTGGCATAATTCTGCTTTGGAAATTAGACTATCTACAAAAAATTGATAATCCTACACTGTCTGAAACATACTAAGTTGAGAAAATATGAGAGTTATGTGATGAATGAATGACTATAAGTAATTTAATATTAAGTATCCCTGAAGATATTTATAAAATATAGAATTGAAAGTAACCTTTCTTTGTTTCAAATTCTTTTGAGAAGAGAGCAGTTTATAGAATTACAAATGAAAAACACTTTACTGATCATTTGTGAGCTGCTCCATATGTAAGAGACTTTGCAATGAGGTGGAAGAATGTCTCATTGTTCATTTGGATTCTAATTGTAAGACTTTCTGTTCAGGAAAGCCCAGCAGGAACATGGCAAGAATAAAAATTTGCCAAATCAGAGCGAGCACTTACTCAAAGCTTCCCTTTCTTCCAATTATCTAGGGAAAAGGAGTTTTGGAAACATGAAAAGTGGAGAAGAATGCATAGGGTGTTTTGTCATGTGGGCTCCACATGTGAAAATGTTGATTAAACATATCTTTTCATTAAGGATCAAATGTCCTTTTCAGACACAGTCCTTATGTAAGGGTATTGCAATAGGCCAGTTTTCAAAATGAACACTAAGGGTAGTCATATCCACTGTCCCTGTTTGAATAAAATGATCCCTTATACATACATTGCCAGGCTTAGTACCCATAAGAGTGTAACGGTGAGCACAGTTCTTTAGACCAAGGACTGACTCTTGAGCCAGCGGCTTAGGACACGACTAGAGCTAAAACAATGAACAATGATTATGTTCACTGGGCACTTAATGCAGATTACAGACAGTCAGATGCTCTTTTTCTCAGGGAGTTTAACTAAGAGATAGATACAGCTAGTAGAGAAAAACAGAACCTGAAAGATGTATAAATAAGGCACTAAACAGTAGCCTGGAGACCACAAGTTTGATAGTGTTTTCAGTGGCAGCAAGGGAGGTAATAACCATAGAGACCTGGTTTTTTCATTTGTAAAACAAAGAATCTAATAATACAACATCTCAAGTTGTAAGAAGTCTATGAAATAATGTGTATATAAAAAATTAGTCCAGTGCCTGGAATGTAGTATGCCTCAATAAATCTACGTACCATGCAAATATATTTTGTTTGCTAATGCCTCATGAACATAACATCCTCACTTAAATAAACAATTAACTTGAGAAAGAATTATCAACCTACTATATGCAATCTGCTAATCAGCTCTGATTTTTCTTTTATTTGTTCTATATCTGATTCTCATACATAAACAAGAAAATATCATGCAAAATGTTTCTATTCAAGAAATCTCCTTTGTAGCAAGCAAACTTTTGAATGTCCCGGAATTGGTAGGTTTCTAACGACATTGATTGAAATTGAATTATTTTTGAGATATGTAAATCTTAAAATCACCCATTTGAGGAAGATTTCTATTTTTTCATATACTCTTGTTTCCTAATTTCAACAAACAAGGAAATGGGTGCTTCAGAAAGTTTTCTACATATTCCACAAAAAGCAATACTTTATTCTCATAAAATACAGCTGAAGAAGCACAAAAAAAATGACTCGTAAGAAAAAAGGCTGCTGTGTAGGATTCCCACTCTCAGTCTATGATTACGCTTTGGCCTCTGGGAACAGTCAGGGGTCTTCAGGTGCTGACCTGCTCTGGCTCATCAGTGGTCACACGGCGAGGTCCTTCACCCAAGGAGCTGCTCAGTGGCCAGGGTCAGTGTCTTGAATCTGTCAAGCCACAGACAGATTTGTTTCTAATAAAGCACCAAGTTAAAGAAGAATAGGATGTTTCCATGATTCCAGTTAAAAATCAGGCCTACAATTTCAATCCATTCTATTCTGGGGCCCTTTCCTCTGAATTGTCTGATAGCAGTTAGGCGTGGATTACCTACAAATGCCTGACCGATTTTGAGAGATACTGAGGATGCTCTATTTCTACATTCCCAGAGAAGAATGTGAGCTAGTCTCACTGGAGAACAACCATCAATCCTGCTCGTGTGTAAACGTCCCTTGACAAGGCAGGAGCAAAGCAAGAGGAAAAATAAAATAAAATGTACAATACAACACAATAGGCTACGTTGTCATGCTTGGTTGCAACCAGAACTGAAACACAGTACCACTGCAGCAAATAGGCTGTGAAACACAGTAAGCAAAATTGCTCAAGGAAAAGACAAGCTGGATTCTGATGCTGCTCTCATTTGAAACACACACCATAGCATTGAAAAATAAAAACCAAAAGTCTTGAGGCATCCAAGCTAATGGAGGTTTAGAAAACAGCAAAGTCTTCGAAGCAACTCCTAGTCATAGAGTGCCTAGGAAGGAATCACATATCTGACTGGTGTATGCCAAGTGCCAAAGCAGCTTGTCAAGGGCACCATTTTAAGGCCCAATTTCATCAGTCATCTACAACCATATATCTTGCTTTGATTGACTTCAGTTTGGGTATTTGGGTCCTGTATAACAACCTCCATGTGACTTCTGAGCTCAATTCTCTTCTGTTCGCCTGATGGTGCTTGGGCAAAAGGGGTGAGAGTGGAGGTGGGAGGTGGACAAGGCCTATTTCTCAGGCAGTCAGCGAAGGAGCTGCTTCCTCCCAGCATGGACAAACTTTCAATCCAAGGATTTTTGTCACAATGCTTTTTTAGTTAATTCCTTTACGACTTTCTGAATTTGAATTTTATAAACATCTGGGTATCTTGCATTACTATGCAAAAACAGCTAGATGACTGCTTTAATTTTTAAAATACCCATTCAAATATTTTGAAATCATTTACACAACACCATAATCTGAGAATCCTTGGTTAGGAGCCAAGTGGCAAATTTCCAGTCTACAAATTGCCTTTGACTTCCGATTTCTCTATCAAAAGAAGAGGAAGGTCAGGGGGAAAGAGGGTTTATACCTTTAGTCTTGGGAAAAGTTGTATCAGTTGGCAAAATACCTACCAGACCTTTTCACATTCCTGAAGACTGTGGCAGAGATGTGGCTGTTGATTATAACTAAAAGGACTTTAGCAACCTTCTGCAAAAGTTTGATTTTGTTTCTAATTCAAACTTATATTGTCCTTAACACTAACTGCTTTCATCTTCAGCTTAATTTTTTTCTTGGCTTGTGCTAGTATAATTATTTTAATATAACTCAAATGTTAACTGAGAATTTTCAGTCACCTCTATCTACTTGATAAAGTCCTAGCATCACCAAGGCCCTAATCCCTAATCCCTTCTCTAGATGACTTAGTTCCATTCTTCCCAAGTATCCTCCAGCATCATGTTTGCCTTTTTATAATGGCATTCACCTTCACCATATCAGAAATATCTCTCATCACCGGATTATAAACTCCTTGAGGAAAGAAATAGCCTATGGTTCCTCTTCATATTCCCAGGGCCCTGTAGATAATTGGTGCTCTGTGAATACTTGCTGAATTAAATTGCCAATGTTCCACTGAAGTGAAAGACACCACTGGACAGCTCTGTTTTATGCAAACTCATCCATGATCAAGGTGTTAAATAATAAAGACCATCCCAAGATAATAATACATAATGCACCCTTCTTTTGGATGATTTCCTATAAACTAACAGAAATAGCCTCAGATATGTAACATGATGCCATTGTCCTTGGAAATCATAAAAATGGTTGAGGCATGAGCTGACATCAAGGTCCTTGAGAGCTACAACTACTATAAGGATGCCTAGAAGCAGGTTAAGGGCCTTATTCTGCATTCTTTCTTTCTCTCTCTCTCTCCCTCTCTTTCTCTCTCACCCACTCTCTCTTTCATAGAGTGGAGTAAGAATAAAAAAGAATCATATCAATTCTTTGCTCTTTGTTCTTGTCTCCACATCCAGGAAATTTTCTCAGGCTGCTTGCCTCAGTCATATGAGTGACACCTGAAGAGGGCTTATTTTAGGACGTCTTCCTATTTTGACCATGCCTTGTCTTAACATTTTAGGGCCTCATTCAATAAATAAATATGCATAACTTACTATGTGCCAGGCATAGAGTGTATCAGTCACTGCTAATTACGTACTCCAAATCTAATCCCTCTGCTTCCTTATTAATTGTGTTCAAGGTAACACTGAACCCACCTAAAAATTCCTAGACTCCTTAGAGCTAGAAGTGGCAAAATGGCACCTTTGTGAATAATAAGACATAAACTGAGGGTTTCAGGGAAATAAATCTTGTGAATTTAAGCCATCCTTGGGACAGTTCTGTTACTTGTGGCTAAATGAAATTCTGACCAACACAGCAAAGGTAATCCCAAACTGTCGGAAGTGTGGCCGTTAAGGGCCAGAGGAACGACAAGGCTTAAATGCTGTCATTTCATATCCTGAGCTTTTCATTTCTAGACCAACCCGAAATCTTCTCAGTGGGTGGATGAATGAGAGGAATTGAGGAAATACACCATCCACTGTTTAAGGAAGGAAGAGGATTATGGACCCTTGTTATCACCATTACACCTAAGATACAGTGTGGGTGTTTGTGGTAGGGCAGCATGCAGGCGAATGAGTCCCTTCTGAGCCTGTGCTCTGTCCAGGGGTAAGGAAGTGAAGTTATAAGGGAGGGATCAATTCACACAAGGCTATGAAACTCTTCCTGGGCAACAATCTGCCCCTTCCAGGAAAGACAATGTCATCATTACAGGAGGACACAGAAGGCATTTTCTATTTCTCCAATTCCCAGTTTCCTCACAGACACTGCCAGGCTATTGAGAAGACAGTCCAGGGCAAGTGTTTCCTTATTAGCAAATAGATCATGGCCAAAAGCCAAAACAACCAGCAGAGGAGATATCAAAGGAGCATTTGTTTTGGGGAGAGGGGCCATTTCAAATGAATTGAAATGGACATATATTCCTGCATTTTCTGTCTCTCTTTCAAAGTCAGCTCAGACCTTAGATTATCTTTTATGTTCAAGGCATGACATTGTAATAACCATCCACCTTTAATGGGAAAAACAAACCACTCCCATCCCACTGGTCATGGGTAAATATAGTAAGACACTTGAAATGCAATGCCTTTGAGAAGCCAGGATCCTCTATAGGGAGCAGGCTCATCTCGATAACAAAGAGATAATAAAGGGACCTCCAGCTGCTCTGATGGGGGTTCTGGAACTCAAACAGCTGTTTCCGGACGTATCATTCCCACCTTTCGCAGCCTTGCAGCGGAAATATTTATTGGCTCACTCATAAGATAGAAAATCTTTCCAATTAAGCAAATTGGTATAAAGGCATTAGGTGGGAGCTGGCAAAGTTCCGTGGAAGAGCCCACCTCATATGGCAGCCTGAGTTCATGCTGAGTGCAAGGATGGTTCCATGTACAATCAGATGTCTTTAATCATAGCCATAGGACCAGTGTGGGGGGCAACTGGGTAAGGTCCTGCTCATTTTTTCTGTATTATCTTTTTTCTTGCTTTTAGATTCTTTGATTTCTCTAAGCCATAGCAATGAATACTCCCCCAGACAGCTGTTGGAGAGAGAGAGAGAGAGAGAGAGAGAGTGTGTGTGTGTGTGTGTAGAGGAGCAGAGGGAAAGTGGGAGGGAAGAAGGAGCTGAAGAAACTTCTCCTCTGCCCTAGATTCTGATATATTTACAATTAAGACAGTTATAAATAAATATACTTACAATATTGCCTAAGCTCAAATATAAGAAACACAGAAAAAAAGGCACTGGACTGAAATGAAAAGTGAGTCTTATGAAAAGGACTTGCTGTTTGGTTTAAAGAGCAATATTTTTTTCTCCCCCTATCACCTGCCTACTAGGTTCTAGCCAACACATCTTGCCAAGGCTAGTGACTCAGCAGAGTATGCATCTAGCTGTTAGTGAACGATGTCCTGGAAACAGATACTGTGGGTCTCTCCACTCTTATGAGCAGCACAGTGACCAGTGAGGCATTAAATCTTTGCTCTTGCTGTTTCTACCTTGGGGTGCATGCCCACTGCTGCATACATTGTCTACATATTCTCCATTGCCTCAGTAGTATAGAGTGCGACAGTAGAGAGGGCTGCTATAGAGGCCTGCTACAGTCTTCAGTCTCAAAACTGCTATTTCCTTATCTGACTTAGCATTTAGAACAGCTGGATGGGCCTAACCCCTGCAAATTTGACTCAGAGCTATATGTGAGGGATATGCTTCTTCACAATATGACTAAGTGAAACAGATGCTTTCTCTTTCTCTGACTTTCTCTGTGCCCAGAACTGAAATCACTCCAATTGGTAAAATCCTGATGCAGCAAATGATAACTATTGTTACTGAGAAAAGCCTAAGCTCAGCTCCCTTGACACTCTCGGATGAGTTTTTCCTTTACCTGGAGACCATGAATTTTCCTCCAGTTGAAAAGCATGGAATTGCCATTAGATAGAGCTCAATGGAAGAAAGAATAGAGCATGGGATGTTTGGTGTTTTTTTTTAGTTAGAAGGAGGTTTTTCCTGGGAAATCTATTGGAATGGTTGAAGAGGAAGGTTTCATTCTGGTATGTGCTTTTAGAGAGTAAGCCTCCATATAAACCTAGAAAACATTCCTCTGATATTAAGTGCTATCAGTGCACACCCATAAGCATTAACCTCAAAGATGAAGCTAGTAAATGTAAAATATGAAGCCTTAGGAAATGATCTCAAGATCAAACAGGAAGATTTAGTTTATATCATGTTAGAGTTTATGGGACACAAGCAAGCTCAGATTTCCTTGTAATTTGTGAAATGAGATCTAGCTAGCTTGTTTCTTTTCCCTGCTCCTCAATCATCCCCACCATCAGAAGATTTTTCGGTGTTCATTCATAGAGAAAGTTAGAGTCAAAGAGATGTAATATATGGCTTGGGAAGAGAAAGACCATCTAGTTTTCTACCTTGCTTTGTGGCAATGGTAAGCTTGATGGCCAAGCCAACTTCCACAGCCAGGCAAAACTGTATTCTTTTGATCTATGGTTGGGATCAAATGAGGGTGTGCATGATCCTATGTTCTAAAGAAAAACCCAACCCACCTGAGTACTAGAGGGAAAACAAAAATATCGAAGTCTTTGTTAACAATCAGCAGGTAATGATTTGATTGTATCATAACCATTTACATTTCGTTGATAATATTGGGAATTTGCGAAGAACATTTCAGTTAAGAACTTCTGTGTGCTGAGGTTTAATACAACTATAGAGATCAAAAAGTTAGGGGGAAAATTAAAATTAATCATTTCACTGCATTTATTTATACCTATATTAAACCATAGTAAGAATAGATTTGCATGCTATAAGCCATAAAAAAGATATGGATTAAATAAGTGACTTTGGTTCTATGAACTGATTTGTACCAGCTTTTGAGAACAGCCATTGTTCCTCCTCTTTTCTAATATGTTAATCTACATAATTCTGGGCAAGGATTTCACATTTGTCCTTTCTCTTCCACCCCATACATATCACTTGACACATCAGATGAGGTGAACCTTTAGAACATTTGTTTGTAAATCAGAACATATTTTAATTGCATTGGGAGAATCTTTTTAGACTATTGGGAATGATTTCACAAATGAAACATTTTTTACAGAGTGAATAATCAGTCCTTAGAAAATCATTTTATATAAGTAGTAGTTCATGTCACCAAATGTGCATAAAGCAAAATGTGCCACACAAAGTAGTAGTTCATATATATATATATATATATATGGCAGGCCTTTCCAGTTTGGCTGATTAGCTCCTGTTTCCCAGAAAAATGCCCCTGAAAATGAAAGAAAAATGAGGTCCTTAAAGAGTCCGGTATGGGAACTTCAGGAACTAGAGGGAACTCTGGCCAAGTAAAACCATCTGAGTCAAGTAACCATCTGAGCTTTTTGACTACCTCACACTCCTTTGCTTACATCCTGACTTCCGTTCTAAAAACAACTGTCCCCCTGGTTTTGAGCCTATTTATATCCGAAAACAAAGGTAGTAAGGTATTAGGAAACAATGGATTTGTTACCGAGCCTCCAGGAAGAGATTTCCTCCAAAGAATTAAGGGGAGAAATCCCAAGCGGTAGGAGGGGAATTTGGAATCAGAGGAGGAGGGCAATGCAGCTTAATTAAACAGTTGTGGTATTACCCTGTGGTTCAAGGAAGGCTTGGGTGGAATATTATTCTAGATTTGTATTCCTGCATTTACCGCCCTTAAAAAAGAAAAAGGCAGACTCTCCAGGACATAATGACTGATTAGGGAGTGAAAAAAAGAGAAGGATGGAGGATGATGTGAGGTTCCTGGGCTTGGGTCACCAGTGGACAACGGCGTTGTTCACCGAGATCGGAGTGGACGCTCCGACACCAAGTTCGGTGCTAGGCTGATAACTTGGGAACATGTCTGCCTATAATTAGTAAAAAAACAGTGGTATTTAAAAAACCAGTAGTACTATTGCCTTATAAGTATATATTGCTTTACAATTCTCAAAGTATTTTCATAAACACTATTTGGTACTACCAGCAGCCCTGTGAAATAAACGCTTGATTTTTCAAAGGTCATGGGGATAAAATGTGGCAGGGCAGAGCTCGAACTTCAGTCTTCTGATTCTATATCTTTAGGTTTGTACCTAATTATTCTTCCAAATTTCATGAATGTTAGTAGTCAGGTTTCCAAATAGAGTACACAGCCTTTGAAGAAAAGGATAATGGTATATATTTAGTCCCAGGTTTCTCAGTGTTAGCACTGCTGGCTTTTGGAGCCAGATAATCCCTGTAGTGGGGGGCTATCCTGTGCATGGCAGGATGTTTAGCGGCATCCCTGGCCCCTACACACTCAATTCCAGAAGCATGCCCCCAGTTGTGACAACTAAAACTGCCCCCCGACATTGCCAAAATTCCCCAAGGGGCAAAATCACTACTGGTTGAGAACCACTGAGTTAGCCCCTTTTTCACAATTCTGGGCACATAGGAGAAGCCCGGTGATTTCCTGGTGATTGATTGAAAACTAATATGCAATCAGACGCGTTTTAAATAGAACTTAGCTTTTAAGCAATTGGAGTAGCACCTAACAAACTAGGGAAAATTTTGAGGATGACAATCTTTATGCTGACTAGTGGAGTAATGTCAGAGTTATCAATTTGGGAGGAGAAGAAAGACATTGTTTCTTTCAAAAAATATATTTGTGCACTTTTTAGCATCTACCTCTACAAGAAAACCATTTATCTTGAGGGGAGCACACACCAGTGTATATTTCATTTGTTTAGAAACCGTAGCCGGGTGGAACAGCTCCTTAAAGGGATGTGAGTAGAGGGAGACCCGGACTGACCACCTGGGAATTGGAGTCTATTTCTATCTCTACTACTAACCGAGTGCGAGCCCTTTGGCAGGTCAGTGCACTTCTCTGGACTCTGAGTCCTCATTCATAAAACAAGGAGGTTGGAATATATTATCTCTTAGGTGCCTTCCAACTCAAACATTTATGATACAGGTTTTAAACCCCATACCTGAAAACCTCCGAATTGCATATGTTACTGAATTGAAACTTATTAGATTCTTTTTAATAAAGTACACATACTATTTTTTATAACACTTCCAACAGGAGGTGGGGCAGCACCCCAAAATCAAGCACATTAATATTTCTGCAGTATGACTTTCACAATCAGTAAGATAAATAAAGATTATTAACAGCCTTGCATCAACTCAGGTCAGATTTTGCTGCCAATTAAATTCGTCACAAAGACAAAAACTCTGTTTTCAGACCACTGAATTTCAAAATTGTAGATATGCAATTGTATACATATCCTCAATTTTGATTATTGATAATTGATTAATAAACTCTGTTATATATAAGTAAAGTCTGTTATATAAGCCAGTTTTGTTTTGGGGAGATAAAGTTTTATTTTTAAAAAATAAAAGTTATTTTCTTATTTACTCTCTCGGCTTCCAAATTTCAGAGCTGCCACAATAGATAGGCATTCTCCTCTCAGTTCTTGATTTTCATTTCAATATATCGTCATATGCAAAAAATAATTATCTCATTTAGTATGTGTGTATGGGAAAATATGAGTGAAAATTACACATTTGAAAATTAATTCCTTCACTTAAATAAAAGTATATGCTAAATTTCACAAAAAATAGTAACAAAATGAAACTTTAGTACAATAAATTTAACACAAAGCAATTTAACAGATAAAGTATTTTGTTTGTTCATTTGTTTTATTTTATTTTAATTAGTCTTGTTAACCTGCAGTTTGGTTAATCAGTAAATATTGCTTGCAGGGCAATGCTACCAGAAAGCTCATCATTCCTGGCAAGCGCAGACATTTTCTCAGGTTGGACTTGAGCCTCACTCCTGTGGGTCTCAGTTCCCCAAATTGCTATTAATAGTGCTGCCAACCATGGCACTTTCCTTCACTTGCTGGGCACTTTCTGTCACACACTAATAATACCCCACAACAGGAAAACACCACTGAGCTAAATATGTTAAAAGGTCTTTACAAAATAGAAAATACATGCTCACTATGCTGAAAGGGAAACTGAGGAAGCCAGTGAGCCAGAACTATCCAGGTCACCCAATCTCTCAGTCAAGAGCTAAGAGCAGAAAACAAGATTTATGCCACATACTCTCTGTGGATAACAAAGTGTAATACTGAAGCTTTGGATATTTCAAGCCAGAGAGAAATTGAGAGAGATTTAGAGGATGGGGAGATAAGTGGTTGGATATGAGGAGGAAGGAAAGAAGGGAGGGAAGAGTTTGCAAAATGGTATTGGTTATGGCAATTTCCCTTGAAATGTCCAGCAATTCAGTTGTCTCTTTTGTCTCATTCATTTATTATTCTTACAATAATAAATGTCAGGCACTAGACTAGGTTCTGGGACTGCAATGATAAACAAGACAGCCTGGAAACTTACAGATACCTAGTATAAACAGACCATAACCACTAGTAAGAAAAGAAAAAAGATAATTTCAGATAATGACAAATGTTTTGAATGAACTCAACCAGGTAATCAAATAAGGAATAACTTGCATAGAACAAAGGTTGAAAGGAAATATAACTTAAGTCTTAAAAAATCCTACAGGGTATGGATAAGTTGAAAAGGAATTGTTCATCAGATGTTAGTGTGAATGCTTATGCCTCCACAATAACTTCTGACACCAGAGTTAGGTCAGAGTCACAGGTTAACAGAACCGTCCCCACAAGACTGATCTTCCTTCAGGCACGAGCCACAAGTTTGGGGGTTACCGGGGCCACCCTCATTTCTAATCAACGGACTACAAATTCGGAGGTTCCCACCATCTACTCAGGTTCAATAATTTCCTAGAATGACTCACAGAACTCAGGAAAGCACTAAGCTTTCATTGCTGTTTTATTATAGCCAAAAAGATACAAATAAGAAGAAGCCAAAGAATAGCTGCTTAGAGCAAGGTCTGGGAGGGTTTCACATGCAAGATTCGTGTTCTCTACACATGAAGTCAGAACACATTACCCTCCCAGAATATCGATATGCATTGCCAATCAGGAAGTTCACCTGAGCTTTGCTGTCCAGAGTTTTTATTGTGGTTTCATTCTATTGAATCAATGCCCAAGTGGTTGAATTAAATTTCCAGTCCCTCACTCCAGAAGTCAGGTTGAGAGGACACTGGCTCAGAGCCCTTACCCTCTAATCACATGGATGGTCTTTCTAGTTTGGCCAGCCCCCACCCTGAGTCTTCCTGATAGCATATAAACTATCTGGGGTGACCTTGGACTCACCACAAATAACAAAAGATACTCCTATCATGGGAAATTCCAAGGATTTAGAGGCTGCCTCTAGCAGCCAAGACAAAGGCCAGACTTCATTTTTGGAGGCCAAATTCCCTACACTACAGTAAATAATTATATGGTATTCGCCAATGTCTTGTCTATATTTGGATTATAAATAAATTATCCAAACCAGGAAATAAAAGTGTGACATTCTCTAATCGGATAAAAATTGCAGATTGAAAATATAAACAGATATATGCAAAGCTGATATATATGACAGAATTCAAGGAAGACAACATGAATAGATAATATTCCATCCTCTCATTAACTAGTCCTTGATCTTCGTGTCTCAGATTGATACCTGCTCAGACCATTCTTCTATTCTTTTTAAGTATCCTCAACCAAATCAGACTCCTAACTAGTGCTTTCATTTCCATTCTTCCCCTCCCCAATCCGTTTTCCACTTGGCAGCGGCATGTTCATTTTAAAATATAAAACAAATCATCTCTCCTTTGCTAAAGCTCTTCGGTGCCTTCTCTTTTCCTTACAATAAAATAAACTTCTTACCATAACTTATCAGGCCGTGCAGTCCCTGGATCTTGCCACTCCTCTAACTTCATCCTGAGTCATCCCCTGATCCAATCACACAGCCTCCTTTCTCTTCCAGGAATCCTCCAAACCTTATCCTATCCCTGGGCTTTGGCATTGTTTTTTTTTTTTAACAGTGCTGGCTTTAACCTCTGTTATTGTTAAACTTAGTTAGGTTTTCATATGTTTATGTCAGCATTTGTCATTCTGTAAAGACTGTGCTTTTATGGTTGGTTTAGTGGTCTCAATGGTCTTGCTGGTAAAGTGAGGCCAGGTAAGAGATTTAATTAGTTTTCTGTTGCTGCATAACAAATTTCCAAACCTAGTAACTTAAAACAATAATAAATACTCATTATGTCAGTTTCTATAAGACAGGAATTTGGAAACAGCTTAGCTGGTTTTTTTCTGGCTTGGAGTCATTCATAAATTTTCTCAAGATGTCTGCCAGGGATACAGTTATCTGGAGACATGAATGGGGTCTCCATTCAAGAAAGATCTGCTTCCATGATGGCTCATTCTTATGCTTGGCAAATTGATGCCAGCTCTTGGCAGGAGGCTTCAGTTCCTTCACAGGGTTTCTTGAGAGTCCTTATGACATGGCAGCTGGATTCTCCCTGAGAAAGGAAGCCAAGAAAGTGTGGGGCAGAAGCCACAATATCTTTTATGACCTAGCCTGGAAAGTCACACTCTGTCACTTCTGCAATATCCTATTGGTTACACAGGGTCAGCCCCTATTCAACATGGAAGGGAACTGCACAAAGTTGTGAATTGGTATGGGAGGTGAGAATCATTTGAGAGAGCCTATCTTGGAAATTGTTTATTGTAGGTTATAAACTAGAATAGGAAAGGACAGATTAGGAGGAAGTGGGCCCTCGAAACAGACACACCCATTATGGAAAGAAAACTACCTGTTGCTCCTTTGGAGGAGTTTCGCTGACCAGACTCGGGACTTAAAGGGTGCAGCAACAAATACCAGTGCTGGAATGGAGAAGGCCAACCAAAGTGTTAAAAGAAGATGAAGTCAGAGGAAAGAACTTGGCATCAACTCATGTCAGAATAGAAGGTATTCTGATTTAGAGAGGCACCAGCCAGCATCTGGGAAAACATCATTCATTCATTTGCTTATTTAGTAAATGCTTACTCAACAACTACTGTGCACTGTGCACTGAGATGACAATGGAAAATGGATGCCCTGTCATCATGAAACTTAAAATCTAGGACAGACCATGTGTAGGTAAAAAGGTAGCTGCACTACTATGTGATGAATTCTATGATAGGTGAAGTATAGAATAGTGGGAATTTCACAGAACATTTGATCAAGAATTAAAAGGTCAAGGAGGGCTAAAACATGACAGGACATTGGAACTGAAACTTAAGAAGGAGATAGCTGGTGAAAGACAGAGAAGACCACGAAATCCTCCAGACCAAGGAAATAGCACATGGTGAAGTGGGACACTTCATCCAGAGAGAAACTCAGCAACCAGACAACGTGATTAGGAGAGGAACCTTTATTTCCGGCCGGCCGGGGCCTCCTCCAGCAGTATGGAGAGAAGCGACCCCTGGCTTCCCGCGGTGAGGTTTTATAGGGAATTTTAGCAGGGTCAGCATGATAAAGCAACTTTTCTTTGTGTTCAGATATCAGATTAGTTGATTAAAACAAAGCATTACTTTTCTTGCGCCAGAAAGGGTGAGGAGCAGCTTCAATTGTCCATATCCAGCAGAGCAAGCAAGCAATATTACAGAAGCTAATTTTTGCGATTAGCATCGGCCTTAAGGGGGACTGGGTTAATCTTTACTAGGGGTGGGTTTTGCCATCTCCATGGTGGCGTGATTGGTCAGGCATGGCTGCATATCCGGGGTATTGTTTTAAGCAGGTTTTGTGGGCTTTGGGAACTTCCATCAGTGTTACTATGTTTAAAAATCTCCATTACATTTTTTTGCTGGAGGCCCCAGTGGGATTGAGCGGAGCTGGCCACACTGAGGATTTCAGGGAAAGGCCTCAGAGAAACATTCCTCAGCCCCGGAAACACCTCAGTCTGGCTAAGACACTCCGAGAGAAATTTGGCAATTTGGTTTGAGGAGCCGCCTGGTCTGTCCTGGTGAGTCTGGATCCAGCAGGGGCTGCAGGGTTGCCGGACGCAGCTCAAATCCCTCAGCCAGGCCAGACGGTGAGACGTCACCTGTGGCCACTGGGTAGTCTACAGGGGGTAGATTACATAGGTGTGTTAAGTGTTAAGTGTTAAGTCCGTCTTGTGTCCTGCTTGTTAAGTCTGTCTTGTGTTCCGTCGTACTCGTCACTATGGGTCAGTCTGCTTCTTCTTGTCCTATGACTCCCCTTAACTGCTTTCTTAAGAATTTTCAGAAAGGCAGCAGCCGGATGTGGGGCCAAGGTTAACCCCGAGACTCCTCGGACACTCTGTGAGTTGGAATGGCCAGCCTTGGAAGTCGGGTGGCCCTCTGAAGGGACCACTGATCTACCAACCGCCTACAGGGTCCAGGGAATAGTCTATGGGGAGCCTAGCCACCCGGACCAAATACCATACATCGATGTGTGGATTGAACTGATAACTGATACCCCAAAAGGGTTAAAATCTTGTCTTGCAGGTTGTGCGGTCCAGCCCCTGATTCAGCTCCCCACGAAACCTCACACTAAGGGCCCGGAAACCACCGTACTCCAAGGGGAACTGGAAGAGCTAGTTGAGGAACCTCCCCCGTATCGTCCCTGACCCCGGAGTCCTCTATCCCCCCCTGCACCTTCGACAGTCCCTCCTGAACCCCTCTATCCCCTGCTCCCCACCTCACAGAAAACTCCCTTGGTTAGCTCTCCCCATACTCGAAAGGGGACGCCATATCAGGCATCTAGAGGAGAAGACGCGGTGCCCCTTCTGCCCTTGCGTCAGGCAGGCCCTGGGGTAGGGGATGATGGACTCCCATTTATGGTATATGCCCCTTTCTCCTCCACTGATCTGTACAATTGGAAGAATCAGAGCCCTCCATTTTCTGAAAAACCCCAAGGGCTAATCAGTCTCCTAGAAACAATATTCTTTACCCACAACCCCATGTGGGATGATTGTCATCAGCTGTTGCAGATCCTATTCACCTCTGAAGAAAGAGACAGGATCCAAAGGGAGGCAATAAAAACAGTTTTAGGCCGTGACGGCCGGCCTACTACAGATCCTGCACGTATTGAAAGGGTTTTTCCCTCTACCCGCCCCGAGTGGAACTACAACTCAGACCAAGGTAAGGAGGCTCTCGAGCGGTTCCACCAGACTCTTTTGCGGGGCCTTCGAGCCGCCTCCCGGAAGCCTACTAATCTTTCAAAGGTAAGCGAAACTACCCAAGAGCCTAATGAGTCACCCTCAGCCTTTTTAGAAAGATTAATGGAAGCCTATCGGAATTATACTCCAATAGACCCTGAAGCTCCTGAAAACCGTAGGGCAGTTAATATAGCATTTGTCACTCAGTCAGCTCCTGATATCCGGAAGAAGTTGCAGAGATTGGAAGGGTTTGAAGGGAAATTACCTTCTGAATTAATGGAGGTGGCTCAGAAGGTGTTCAACAATAGAGAAGACGTGGACACCATGAAAACTAGGAAAGTAGCCAAAGTTCTATTAAGTACCATGGTGGGTGAAAGCCCACGAGCATTTCCACCTCGGGGAGCAGCAGGGAGCCTAAGAAAAACAGGACAAAGTAGACCTGGATTAGATAAAAATCAGTGTGCCTATTGTAAAGAAAAAGGGCACTGGAAAAATGAATGTCCTCAACGCCAGGCCAAAAACAGGCCAGGGTCGCCTCAAATCTACCTTAACAGATTGACGGGGCCAGGGCTCATCAAGCCCCTGAGAGCCCATGGTAAAATTAAAATTTGGGGGCAATCCAGTTGAATTCTTGGTCGATACAGGAGCCTCCTCATTAAAAGCTGACCCAGGACCATATGCGGCTAGACGCACCGTAATCCAAGGAATTACTAGAAACATGGAATCCTGCACCTGGACCCCCTCCCGGACCGTGGACATAGGAAAAGGTACTGTTACACACTCTTTTCTAGTTTTGCCTGACTGCCCATACTCCTTGCTGGGCCAAGACTTGTTACATAAACTACAAGCCACCATCTCCTTCCGGGACGGTGACGCTAAACTGATGTTTGGTACGCAGCCACAAACTATTCTAGTCACTTGCCCCATCTCAGAAGATACTGAGGGGCAGTCTGCCAACAATTGGTTGCTGCAAGAATTCCAACATCTAGTTCCAGGGGTGTGGGCAAAAACAAACTCCCCTGGGCTGGCCAGACATCAAACACTGGTAGTCCTGCAACTACTGAACACAGCCACCCCAGCTCGGGTCCGGCAGTACCTGATTAGCCATAAGGCCAGGCTGGGAATAGAGGGGCACATTCATCAATTGCTGGAGGCGGGCATCCTCGTGCATTGCCAGTCTTCCTGGAATACCCCCTTGCTCCCTGTCCAAAAGCCCGGCAGTACTGACTACCAACCAGCACAAGACCTCCGGGCAAAAAGGAGACTCTCCACAAGCAAAAGGAAATCGGCTGGCAGATGAAGCAGCGTGAGCAGCAGCCCTCCTGCCAGTCGTCCCACTCCAACTGTTCCATGCTGTCCCCACTCGAGAGGTGCCAGCGTTCCGGTATTCTCCGGAAGAGGTAGATAAAGGAAAAATTCTGGGGGCCCAAACAACACAGGAAGTGTGGCTCGTCCTGCCAGGTGGCAGAATTTACTTGCTGGAAACAGCAGATAGAACCCAGAGAACACTGGGAAATAGACTTTACAGGCTTAAAACCGGGCAAATATGGTTACAAATATCTCCTAGTACTGGTGGACACTTTCTCACATTGGACAGAAGCATCTCCAACCTAATGTGAAACAGCAGCTGTAGTGGTTAAGAAATTAATATCTGAGGTTATACCAAGGTTTGGGCTACCCCTAAGAGTGGGGTCAGACAACGGCCCAGCCTTTGTAGCAGCGGTGACTCAACAATTGGCTAAGGCTTTGGGAATAAATTGGAAATTACATTGTGCGTTTCAACCCCAAAGCTCAGGACAGGTAGAGAGGATGAATCGCACCTTGAAAGATGCATTAACTAAGTTGGCTTTGGAGTCTGGCGAAAACTGCGTGAGTATCCTTCCCTCTGCCCTTTTAAAACCTAGGTGCACCCCATATGTGCAAGGCATAACGCCTTACGAAATTATGTTCGGCAGACCTCCACCCCTATTGCCTAAGATAGGATTAGAAGCCGTGACTGAATTTGACAACCAGTATCTCTTTTCCTCCCTAAAAGTTCTCAACCGGATTTGAAAGACAGTGAATGAAACTGTACAATCTGCACACTCTCCTCTTTCCAGTACTAACGTCACTCCTTTGCAGGCCCAACCAGGAGATCTAGTCTGGATATGAAAACTCCAAGCTGAGACCCTTGAACCTCGTTGGACGGGCCCGTATGTGGTAATCCTCACAACCCCTACAGCTGTGAAGGTTGCGGGAAAGAAACACTGGATACATGCATCTCATTTAAAACTTGCCAGAAAGGATGCCGGAAAAAACCGAAGATTGATAAGTGGACTGTCATCTGAACCAAAGAGCCCTTGAAGGTCAAAATTAGTTGGATTAAGTCGGACTAAAAATGGATGTGAGTTTAAAGTTGGGAATAATGCTGTTGTTAATTTTGTGGGCTCAGGCCACCCCATTCCGGTTAACTACGTATGTGTGGAATGTAATTAGTACTGGAGATGGGGAAGTCATAAATATTACCCAGTCCATTAGTAAAAAATCCTGTCATATCCTTTGATCTATGTGCCCTACTTGGTAAAAACAAAAAGTTCATTCCCCGCCGACCCACCAGTAGAAGTAAAAAGCTTTACTATGGGTGCGGCACCCAAGTAATAGAAAAGGCATTAGTTGAAACTCCCTTCTACGCCTGTCCAGCTGGGGGTTCCCCGGAATGTGATGTCCTAGGAAAATATCACTGTGGACGTTGGGGCTGTGAAATCATAGCCCCCTGGGTATCTAAGGACACAGACATCTCCCTGCAGAGAGGGACCCGATGAGGAAACCCCGCTATAGGGTCAGGGAACCCCATGCTCATTCACATCCTGGATGGGTTTAATAGTAAATGGGAAGGAGGTGAAACTTGGGGTCTCCGATTATATATAACTGGTAAAGACCCTGGAACTGCTTTCACTATCCAGAGGGGAATTCTTAAACCTCTACCCCCTAACCCAGTGGGGCCCAAGAGGGATGTTCTGCTAAAAACTAATCAAAAACTCTCTCTTGCAAACAATGCTAACCTTAGTGTTTACTTTCTTAGCCAACCCAACATCACCGCTGATTGTTGGCTGTGCCTAAACCCCCAACCTCCCTACTATGTGGGCTTAGGGGCTAACAGGAGCATCACCCCGGTAGCCCCATTATATATTCAAAAACTTTCAAAACAGGAAAGCCGCACACAGTGCCGGTGGGGACATGAACCTATCCTCACGTTAGGAGACTTACAAGGTAATAGAACTTGTTTTGCTCCCGATTCAGTAAAATTAAATGGATCCTTCCTTAGCCCTCACTGTTCCTCAGTCATATTAGCCAGCCAAAGCGACAGTTCATACTATTGGAAAGCCCCTAACAGCACTTGGTTTGCCTGTACACAAGACATTACTCCGTGTCTTTCCCCCCAGACTTTAACATCAAACAGGTCTGGGGAAAACCCTGTATTCTGCATTTTAGTCCATATTATCCCACAAGTGTACTGGTATTCAGGAGAAAGCGGACATGAGCATCTTAGTGCTCTAGGCCACTACAAACGGGTAGTCCCCGTCCTTGTTCCCATTCTGGTGGGCCTTGGAATAGGAGGGTCAGTTGCTGTAAGCACTGCCGCTCTAATTACAGGGGAAGAAAATTTTAAAGTTCTCGCCTCACAAGTTGACTCTGACTTAAAATAGTTGGAAAAATCTGTTAACCTCCTGGAGCAATCTCTATCCTCCCTAGCGGAGGTAGTGCTACATACAGGCGGGGACTAGATCTACTGTTTTTAAAACAAGGTGGCCTCTGTGTAACCTTAGGAGAGACCTGCTGTTTTTATGTTAATTACTCAGGAATAATTAAAGAAAGTCTGTCACTTTTATGAAACAGGCTAAAAGAACGAGAGAAGCTACCATCTAGAGATATAAATTGGTATGAAAAACTGTTTTCCTGGTCCCCCTGGTTAACAACTATGCTCTCAGCAGCCATAGAACCCCTGGTGCTGGTAATACTGGGGCTTCTGATAGGGACCTGCCTAGTCAATTGTCTTATATCCTATATCAAAAAAAGACTCAGGCAGTAAAATTAATGGCACTGCGTGCTGCATCATTGCACACGGCATATTCCCCTTTAAATAATGACACTGAATCAATTATTTGATTCCATGGCAAAACAGGAGTGGGGAATGTAATGGAGATTTTTAAACATAGTAACACTGATGGAAGTTCCCAAGGCCCACAAAACCTGCTTAAAACAATACCCCGGATATGCAGCCGTGCCTGACCAATCACGCCACCATGGAGATGGCAAAAACCACCCCTAGTAAAGATTAACCCAGACCCCCTTAACGCCGATGCTAATCGCAAAAATTAGCTTCCATAATATTGCTTGCTTGTTCTGCTGGATATGGACAATTGAAGCTGCTCCTCACCCTTTCTGGCGCAAGAAAAGTAATGCTTTGTTTTAATCAACTAATCAGATATCTGAACACAAAGAAAAGTTGCTTTATCATGCTGACCCTGCTAAAATTCCCTATAAAAACTCACCGCAGGAAGCCGGGGGTCGCTTCTCTCCATACTGCTGGAGGAGGCCCCGGGCCGGCTGGAAATAAAGGTTCCTCTCCTAATCACATTGTCTGGGTGCTGAGTTTCTCTCTGGATGAAGTGTCCCACTTCAATGGAGCAAGAATAATCCTGATATAAGGAAGAACAAGCCCCTCTGTGGCAACTGAAAGTGTGTCTAGAGCTAGGCATGCAAGATTGAAGATAGGAAAAAGTGAGAATGGAGAGGTAATCAAATGGCTGAATTGCAAATGAGCCTAAGGGGCAAGACCACAATCCTGAATGGGAGGGCAAGCTTAAGAGGAAGAAAAGCAAGGCCCAGCCCTGGAAGCATAAGGGTTCTGGGGAGGTTCTCCAAACAAGAACTGTGAGGCTGGGACAGACATCTGTTAGGAGTTTGCCCTTCCTCAGGCAATGCTTAAAATGGGAGGTCTTTTGTGATGGTTCATATCATAAATGACAGTGTTGGGCCAAGGAGGGCTGGGAATGTACCAGAGAGGGAACCTGAGGTCCAAGGTCAAGAGATGTGGTATGGCATGTGAGCGGAAAGGACTGGCCAGTGGATGTGTACTGGAGTCCTCAGACAAGAGTGTCAAGAGGTTAATGTGGAAGAAGAGGTATGGGGCAGATAAGATTTAGAACTGTTGACAGAGCTCTGAGTTTCTTGCCAGGACAAGAGTAGCTCCTTATTTCCCCAGACCTAACAAGATGAGTAAGGGAAAATAATCAGTAATTAATGTCTTAGGGAAAAAGCAGAAACCCACTGTGAACCCAGGAGCCCAAGTATGCACAAATCTGGAGGAGTTGGACTGGATGCTGCTGCCTCAGTTAAACCAGGAATAATTTGGGTTGGTCTTGGAGACTGCACAGGCTGAGCTTTCAGGAGATAAAGATGCTGAGCTTTCATGAGGCATCCATCGGTGGTCCTCCTGGAGGCAGGAATTAGGCAGGAGTTGGCATCCAACGGTTCCTGACCCTTGGCCAGTTTGACAATTAGGCGTTATTTAGTTAAATGATCCTTAAACTTTAGTATGTGTTAGAATAATGTGAAATTCTTGCTAAACTTCAGATTTCCAGGATTACCTCCAGGTACAATGGTTTATTAAGTCTGGAATGGAGCTCAAGAATCTGCATTTTAAGAAAAAATTGAGGCCAAGAAGTCTGTAGATCACACTTTGAAGAAACCTTATTTGGATCTTAAAAGTTAGCATAGTGATTCATGTGTGGGCTCTGCAGCCAGGCTGCATAGATATTAATGTCCAGCTCTGTCACTCCTATAATCTCCAGTAAAGACAATCTATGCCTCAGTTTTCTCAGCTGTGAAAGGGCACAATAGAACCAATCTTTTTTGGGTCGTTGTGACAGACAAGTTAATAAATGCAAAACACAGTGTCTAGTAGAGTTTGAGCACTCAATAAATGTTAGCAATCATTATTGACTGAAAAATTTTTTCATTATTGCTTGAAAAAATGTTTTGCAAAATTTATATTTGAAATTCCAAGCTTTTTGAATTGATGGCACAACAAAAATAAGAAAAACAGCATGGACATCCATTTCTGTCTTAAATAATCTTACAAATACTTCATTATTACTTTCTGCCCATCTGAATCTTTTCAATTACTTGAAAATGTTAAAATAGAAGGAAGAAAAAATCAATATTGGAAACATTGACCAAATAGTGATCAAGACAATTACCACTCATGTTTTATGTGTCTTACCTGTCAGCACTTGGATAACTGCATAAAGGATGTCCAAAGTTTGGCCCCAGCCAGCCAGCCAACCTCCTGTCATGCTGGCCAGTCAGCAACTCTGAGTACTCACAGTGCATGCTCTGCACGAGGCACTTAGACAAGAAGATGTAATGATGAAGTCCTAGACCACTAGGTTGCTATAGGGAAGACAAGGAGAATGGAAATTTCACCTTCTATAATGCTTTGCTTTTTCCTCTGCTGGGGAGATTAGTCAGGTAGTACTATCCCCATTTTTATGAATGAGGAAGCTGGAGCTCAAAAAGTTTCCATAGCTAATAAATAAGAAAGTCAGCATTTAGAGTCAGGTGTTCAAATATAGTATGTTCTTTTTTCTTTCTTATAACCTATCACATGGCCTTTTATGAGGAAAAAAAGGAGATATTTTTAAAAATAAAATTGTAGCTAGGGATTGGAAGAGGACTCAGAAAATGAGAAGGTGTTTTCAGACTTACAGTTGACCAAGATGGTGGGTGTAAGACACTCCAGGTCTCTGTTCCCTTGCAGAATCCTTGAACGACTAGCAAAACCTGGCAGAGTCATCTTACTCAAACCTCCAAAAAACAGTTAAAGGTTTGCAGTAACAGGGCAAGCATCAAAGCAAGAAAACACAGTTTAAAAATGATAGGAGATGCTCATGACACCCTTGCTGGGCCCTCCCCCATTGACTCCACAGCATGATGTGAAACATCTTTCACTCTCATTGTGAGTCCTTGGCATTGTCCCAGAGGGAACAGAAAACACCTATGTGCATATTGGGATGTCTGCATGTTGGTGCCAACGGATTAAGTGGCAGCCTGAAGAACTGAATCAGGTCACTCCTTTCTGGCTCACCTTCCTAGGACTTTCCCTGTGGACAGAAGCAGCTTGTAGATGGCTAAAACAGTGTAAGAATGAATCAAATTGAAGCATACTGCAGCAAAAATTTATTGGCTTTAAGAAATACAATAGAGCACCTGAGGTGTGGGGATCTATTTCAGAGGGAATAGAGGGAGCATTCAGATCCCTGTAAAAGGGGAAGTTCCTAAGGCCAGGAGCACATATCCATGAGAGAACACATGCTCAGAAAAGACAGAGAGTACCATGGGCTTTTGACTCTGGCTGATCTTCTTAGTAGAAGGGAACACTCTGAAAGAGATCACCAGTCAATAAAGAGCCAACTTGCAAAGATGGTGAAGTGCATTTTTATCTTTAGATTGTTTGGGTTTTAAATTTTTTTTAGCATGTGGCACCCACGGAAATCTCTGTCATATCACTATCTGGATACACACTTAAGGAACAGACAGTGCAGGAACTAAATTTCAGCATTAACTCATTAAAATAGTAAAATGTTCAGTGTGAAACAAAAGATTACAAGGCAAAGGCAAACGAAGAAGCAGGACATGATAGCACATCCAGAGAAGCAATATGAAACTTTAGAAACCATCATTGAAGAAAACCAGGCCTTGACATGCCAGACAAAGACTTAAAAAAAAAAAATCAACATGCCCAAAGACCTAAAGGAAAACATGGAGAAAGAACTAAAAGATACCAGGAAAACAATAAATGAACTAAATGAGAATCTCAATAAAGAGATAGAAATAACAAAAGGGATCCAAAGAAAAATACTGGTTTTGAAGACCATAACAATTGAAATTTAAAAACCTTAGAGGGTGGGAATAGCAGATTGATGCTGACAGGAGAAAAAAATCAGTGAACATGAATATAAGACAATTGACATGATTCAGCCTGAGGCGCAGAATGAAAAAAGTGAACAGAATTTAAGACACCTGTGGAACACCATTAAGTGTACCAATATATGAATTATGGGACTTACAGAAAAAAAAGAGACATGGGTAAAAGAAACATTCAAAGAAATAATACAAAGGGTGGGCAGGACCAGGAGGGCAGAAGAAGATGTTCCAGGCTATCAACACCCACAGAATCTTTATGTAAGCAGCAAAAACTGGCGGAGTCATTTTCCTCAAAATTCTGGAAAACAGTTAAAGGATTGCAGTAATTGGACAAGGGATGAGTCACGAAAACACAGCTTTAAAAATGGTGATAGACGCTTGTGGCACCATTGCTGGCCACTTATCTGTCCCCTCCTGGAAATTTCATTATTGACTGATTGAGTGTGGACCAACCTGCTCTCCAATTGTGGATTCCTGGTCCTGTTCCAGAGGGAGCAGAGTAAAGCCTATGTAACTACTGGGCACCCTATGTCAGGGCTAATCCATTGAGTGGCAGTTTGAAAGACAAAAGAGGGTTAATCTGAGATTAACCCTCCCAGAACTTGCCCTGCAGGCAGAAGTAGCTTGTGGATATCTGGAGCAGTGTAAGAAACAATTCCTTCAGAGTGGCCTGAAGCAAAGGATTGCTTGCTTTAAGTCATTCCAAGGAGCACCCCAGAGGGGAAGAAAGTCTATTTCATAGGGAGTAGAGGGGCATTTCAATTCCTATAAATAGGAGAGGAGTCACAAGCGCAGGACAATACTCAAGCACAGAAAACACAGAGACTACCCTGCACTTCACATTTGCCTCAGACTTATCTTCTTAATAGGGGCCTAAATTCTGAAGAACTGCACCAGCCAAAGCAGAGCCAATTTTCAAAGACATGAAAGGTGTTATTTTTCCCCCTTTGTTTGCTTGTTTTTGTTAGTTCCTGACACTCAAGGAAATCTCTGTCTTATCACAAGTTGGATACAAACTTAAAGAACACATACTCAAGACTTTAAAATACTTAAATGTATAGTGTACATCAAAAGACTACAAGACAAACAAAGAAACCAGATATGATGGCCCATCCAAAATAAAAAAATTAAAATCTAGAAACCATCAATGAATAATACCAGACTTAGATACACCAGACTAATACTTTTAAAAATGATTCCCAATATTCTCAAGAAGGTAAAGGAAAGCGCAGAGAAAGAATGAAAAGATATCAGGAAAACAGGACTGAACAATATGAGAATCTTGATAAAAATATGGGACATGTAAAAAGGAACCAAACAGAATTAATGGAGTTGAAGACCATAATAACTGAAATGAAAACTCCCCTAGATGGTTTTAATAGACGATTGGAGCTGGCAGAAGAAAGAATCAGGAATCTCAATATAAGACAGATGAAATGATTCATGCTAAGGTGCAGAAATAAAAAAGAAGGGAAAAAAGTGAACAGAGCCCTAAGAGACCTGTGAAAACCCATCATGCATGCAAACACACATTATAGGAGTCCTAGAAGAAGAAAAAGAGAAAAGGGGCAAGATGAATATTCAAAGAAATAATGGCAAAACTCCCCAAATTTAATGAAACAAATGAATATGCATATTCAAGAAGGCCAACAAATACCAAACAGGATAAACTAGAAAAGAACTCTGCCCAGGTACATAGTAGTCAAACTGTTGAGTGCCAAGGACAAGGAGAACGTTCTAAAAGCTGCAAAAGAAAAGCAACATGTAATGTTCAAAGGAGTTCCAATAAGATTAAGTATCAGTTTCTCATCAGAAACCATGGAGACAAGAAAGCAGTGGGATCACCTATACAGTCAACTGGTTTTTGACAAACCTACCAAGTTAATGTTAATGGGACAAAAACAGTCTCTTAAACAAATGGTACTGGGAGAACGGGTTATCTATAAGCAAAAGAATGAAAGAAGACTCCTACCTCACTCCCTATGCAAGAATCAACTCAAAATGGATCAAAGATCTAAATATAAAAGCCAGGACCATAAAACTACTAGAAGAAAATGTAGGGAAACATCTTCAAGACCTTGCAGTAGGTATTGGTTTCTTGGACCTTATACCAAAGCATGTGCAACAAAAGAAAAAATAGATAAATGGGACTTCCTCAAAATTAAACTTTTGCACCTCACAGGACTTTGTCAAAAGGGTGAAAAGGCAGCTAACTCAATGGGAAAAAAATATTTGGAAATCACATATCCAATAAGGGTTTAATATACAGGATATTATTGCAGAGGATGTGGAGAGATAGGAACACTTATTCACTGTTGGTGGGAATGCAGACTGGTAGAGCCACTGTGGAGGACTGTTTGGCAGTTCCTAAAGAAGTTGAATATAGACTTCCCAAGTGACCCTGCAATACCACTACTGAGTATATACCCAGAACTGAAAGCAGGGACACAAATGGACATCTGCACACCAATGTTCATAGCAATATTATTCACAATTGCCAAAAGTTGGAAACAACCTAGGTGTCCATCAACAGAAGAATAGATAAACAAACTGTGGTCTATTTACACAATGGAATGTTATGCAGTTGTAAGAAGAAATGCAGTCATAAAGCATATGACAACATGGATGAACCTGGAGGACATTATGTTGAGCGAAGCAAGCCAGACACAAAAAGACAAATACTGTTTAATTGTGTTCCTATGAACCAAATGTATTGTGCAACATATTGTTTGATTCAAAAAAAAATATTTATATGTATCCAGTACATTTAATTGAGAAATGCATGCATTTATTCATCTGTGTTTTCTTTTTGGTTTTTCATTGTTTATATTTTCAATTATTAAATGTACAAAATAAAGTAAAAAAAAAAAAAAGAAAGAAAGAAAGCAGTGGGGGAAAAAAATATTTAAAGTGCTGAAAGAAAACAATTCCCAAATAAGAATTTTGTATCCAGAGAAACTCCCTTTCAAAAATGAAGGAGCTAAAAAAAAAAAAAAATGAGGGAGGGATTAAGACTTTCCCAGATACACAAAAGCTGAGTGAGTTCATCATCACTAGAACTGACCTATAAGCAATGCTAAAGGGAGTTTTTGACACTGAAAGGAAAGGACACTAAGCAGTGGCTCAAAGGCAAAAAGAAATAAAAGCCCCAGGTAAAGGTAAACATATGGGTAATTATAAATGTCAGTACTACTGTATTTTTGGGAGTATGTTACACAATATGGTGGTTTGAAGCTGTATGTACCCCAGAAAAATATGTTCTTAAAACTAATTCATTCCTGTGGGTGTAAACCCATAGTAAGTAGGATATTTTGATGAGGCTAGTTCAGTTAAGGTGTGACCCACTTCATTCAGGATGGGTCTTAATCCTATTATGGGGGTACATTATAAATGGAATGAATGCAGAGAGAGAAAGCCACAGAAGCATGAAGGTGAAAGCAATGAAACTCGAGGAAGAGACCAGCAGATGCTATCATGTGCCCTGCCATGTGACAAAGAAGCCAAGGATCTCTGGTAGCAAATCTTCAGGAAGAAAGCATTGCCTCAGTGATGCCTTGATTTGGACATTTTCTCAGCCTCAAAACTGTAAGCTAATAAATTCCCATTGTTCAAGTTGAACATGGTATCAACCTTAAGCAGCCTAGGAAACTAAAATATACTACTCTATTTCTCACAGATTCTAAAGTGCAAAAGCATAAAAGTAATGATAAATCTACGGTTTGGGGCATTCAATGTCTAAGATATAATTTGTAACAAATAAAACAAAAAGGAAAAGAGAGAGGACAAAGGTGTATAGGAACAGTGTAACCCAATTACAAGTAAAGAGATAGACTCAGTCATTAAAAACTTCCCAACTAAGAGGAGTCCAGGACCAGAAGGCTTCACAGCTGAATTCTACCAAACATTCCGGAAAGAGCTAACACCAATTCTACTTAAGCTCTTCCAAAAAATAGAAGTAGAAGGAATATTACCTAACTCATTCTATGATGCCAACATTACCCTAATACCAAAACCAAATGAAGATACCACAAGAAAGGAAAATTACAGACCAATTTCTCTAATGAACCTAGATGCTAAAATCCTTAACAAAATACTTGCTAATCACATTCAACAACATATCAAAAGGATTATACACCATGACCAAGTGGGTTTCATCCCAGGTATGCAAGGATGGTTCAATATAAGAAAATCAATCAATGCAATACACCACATAAACAAACTGAAAGAAAAAAATCACATGATCATTTCTATAGATGCCGAAAAAGCATTCGACAAAATACAGAACTCTTTCCTCATAAAAACACTACAAAAGATAGGAATAGATGGAAACTTTCTGAAAATGATAAAGGGTATATATGAAAAACCCAAAGCTAACATCATTTTCAACGGTGAAATCCTAAAAGCCTTCCCTCTGGGATCGGAAACAAGACAAGGATGCCCACTATCACCACTCCTATTTAACATTGTCTTAGAAGTACTTGCACGAGCACTGAGACAAGAAAAGGAGATAAAAGGCATCCAGATTGAAAAAGAAGAAGTAAAAATTTCATTATTTGCAGATGACATGATTCTATACATAGAAAGCCCTGAGAAATCTACAACAAGGCTCCTAGAAGTTATAAAGGAGTTCAGTAATGTTGCAGGCTATAAGATCAATGCTCAAAAATCAGTAGCATTTCTGTACACCAATAACCAGCAAACTGAGGAGGAAATCAGGAAAAAAATACCATTTACAATAGTAACTAAAAGAATCAAATACCTAGGAATAAATTTAACTAAAGATGTAAAGGACTTATATACAGAAAACTACACAACACTGTTAAAGGAAATCAAAGAAGACTTAAATAAATGGAAAAATATTCCCTGTTCATGGATGGGAAGACTAAACATCATCAAGATGTCTATCCTACCCAAACTAATCTACAGATTTAATGCAATCCCAATAAAAGTCAACACTATATTTTTTAAGGAACTGGAAAAACTAACCACAAAATTTATTTGGAGAGGCAAGAGGCCCCGAATTGCCAAAGATATATTGAAAAAGAAAAATGAAGTTGGAGGTATCACATTACCTGACTTTAAAACATACTACAAAGCTACAGTGATCAAAACTGCGTGGTATTGGCACAAGGATAGACCTACTGACCAATGGAACCGGATTGAGAGTTCTGATATAGATCCTCGCATATACAGTCATCTGATATTTTACAAGGCCACGAAGCCCACTCAGTTGGGAGAGAGTGGCCTCTTTAACAAGTGCTGCTTGGAGAACTGGATATCCATATCCAAAAGAATGAGAGAAGAATACCATCTCACACCTTATACAAAAATCAACTCAAGATGGATCAAAGATCTAAATATAAGAGCCAAAACCATAAAAACCTTGGAAGATAATGTAGGGAAGCATCTACAGGACCTTGTAATAGGAAATGGTTTCATGAACTTCACAGCCAAAGCACAAGCAGCAAGAGAAAAAATCGATAAATGGGATCTCCTCAAAATTAAAAACTTCTGCACCTCTAAGGATGTTATTAAGAAAATAAAAAGGCAGCCTACCCAATGGGACAAAATATTCGGCAACCATATATCTGATAGGAGCCTAATATCCTGCATATATAAAGAAATCCTACACCTCGAAAATAAAAGGACAAACAACCCATATAAAAAATTGGCAAGTGACCTGAAAAGACACTTCTCCAAGGAAGAAATACAAATGGCTAAAAAGCACATGAGAAAATGCTCAACATCACTTGCTATCAAGGAAATGCAAATCAAAACTACAATGAGATACCATCTTACACCCATCAGAATGGCAGCTATTAAAAAAACAGGAGACACTAAATGTTGGAGAGGATGTGGAGGAATAGGAACCCTCATCCACTGCTGGTGGGACTGCGGTATGGTCCAGCCACTGTGGAGGACAGTTTGGCAGATCCTCAGAAAACTAGCAATAGATCTTCCGTATGATCCAGCAATTCCACTGCTGGGTATATACCCAGAAGAACTGAAAACAAAAATACAAACAGATATATGCACACCAATGTTCATAGCGGCATTGTTCACCATTGCCAAAAGTTGGAATCAGCCCTGGTGCCCATCAACAGACGAATGGATAAGCAAAATGTGATACATACATACAATGGAATATTACTCAGCTGTAAGAAGGAACAAAGTGCTAACACATGGAATAACGTGGATGAATCTTGAAGACCTTATGTTGAGTGAAGCAAGCCAGGCACTGAAGGATGAACAGTATATGACCTCACTGATCTGAACTGAGGAAAGTGAGCAGTCTCTGAGAACCATTGTCTGAAAGATAGGTTAACAAAGGAGAGTAAGAGAAGAGCAGGCTTTGAGCCATCACCCATATGGACATAATCTATGGTAAAGGGATAGAGTGTGGTTGCATGTTGGGGGATGGGGCAGGTGAGTGGTGGTGTTCCTGGGTTTGGTGGTGCAGCACTGGGGGGTGGGTGGATTAGGAAGGGCCGGTTCAAATCCCCAGGGCATGTAACTGTGATCCTTGACATTCCATGGGTTGGGAGAGGGGGTATCACGGGCCCTGGGGGGCTGGGGAGAAGGGAACAGTCAAGATCTAATGGGTTGTTTGGTGGTCATGGGGAAGGTTTTTCATTACCTTACAGTAATGGACACAGGACATGGTAAATATCATCAAAATTATTAAACTGTATCATCTAAATTGTAAACTATACTGTAAATCACTGACAATGTTTAGTTGCTATATTTTGCTATCTTGATAACAGTTATAACAATGCTAACAACCAAAAAAAAAGAGGGGGAGTTAATATGGGGGGGGAAGGGGGGTTGGTTTGGTATCTGGGAGTCTCCGGCACTCCGTGTATGACTTTGCTGTGACCTAAAACTTCTTTGAAAATTAAATGAAAAATTGGGAGACAATGGGGATTGAGAGGAGGAAGGTGTCATGGCACACCAGACATCCGATAACACAGTGATAAAAGGAAGGAAAAAAAAAAAAAGAAAAGAGAAAGGAAAAAAAAAATGAATATATATATATATATATTTTTTTTAAAGGCATTTCCTTTGCTTTTTTGCCCATTTTTTGAATGTCCCAATCCACTAATTATATTTTATTTTGTTTTGTTCTTTGTTTATTTGTTTTTTTTCCTTCTCTTTTTTTTTTCCCCCCTGAGTTTCCTTATGTTTGTCTCTTGCATGTAAGCTTATCACACTTGTTTCTTTTTCCTAGTAAGTGTGTTTGATTATTTTATGGACTAAATGTTCATAGAGGATTTGGATCACAGAAGGGTTACAATGGGTACTGCGGGAGATTATTGGTGGGGGTGTCTGGGGGGGGGTTTCGTGGGGGTTGGTTCATCTGAATATACATGAAAGATATACAAAATCATTCAAAGGATCGGGGGATGGGGCATGGTCACGATGGGTGGATAATCACACAATAAATGAGGGAATCTGAATTCCTAGCCTGGAGAGCTCTGCCACAGTCTCCAAGGGAGCACCAATAGTCCTCTGAGTGTAGGGACAGTGCCTGTCAAAATAGGACGACCCACTGATGTGTTTTTTTAAATTGATGACTACCCTTGTGAGTCTTTGCTCTTGTAAATGAGACTTAGCCTGCAGTTGTGGGGTGCCTAAGGGTTGCCACCTGAGAGCCTCCTTGTTGCTCAAATGTGGCCTCTCTCTAAGCCAAACTCAGCATATGATTGCATTACCTTCCCCCCAATGTGGGACATGACTCCCGGGGATGAACCTCCCTGGCAACAAGGGATTAATACCAAGTGCTAACTGGCAACACAACTGGAAAAAGACCTTGAATAAAAGGGGGAAATGGTAAAGACAAATGAGTTCAAGTGGCTAAGAGACTTCAAAGAGAGTCGGGAGGTCATCCCAGAGGTAACTCTTACGCACACCTCAGTAGGAGCTCATAGAACATCTAAGTGCCTATCACCCCACACAGAGGGGTTCCTGAGAGCTCCAGAGACACCCTGGTCCTATATAAGGGGGGATAGCCAGAGACTGATGCTTTATCAGTGGGTTCTATTTTGGAATCTGTGCTCCTGAGTGTGACAGAATTAGACTCAAATAAGTCCTCCCTGCACATGGTTCACCAGTCCCTTCTATTCAAACCTATATGTGATGCTGAAGTTTTTAGGTATACTTCCAGAGACTGGAGCCTCTCGCCTACCTATGTGCCAGGTGTGCATGAAATCTCGGTGGAGCTGCAACTCCTACCCTACAGCTCAATGGACTCATCCAAGTCACCTGGTGTGGAGACAACGATGGGCAATGGTCATCCCCGGGAATGGAGAGGGCCTGCATCTGCAGGCAGGATCATCCCACCCACCATATCCATGGGATATAAGCCCTCTCTCACTTGGAGGTGGAGTGGACATCACCATCCCAGTCCCCTCAGGATTGGGGGAAGAACTACGGACTAGAGTGGACTTGTTGGTATTCTCTTGTTCACATATGGTGATTCTAGCAATGCAAGAAATTATAACAATGAGGTGGAGCCAGTGGCCACTTGACACTTTTGGGGTAGGGAGGGGGTGAGCAGTTGAAATACAGGGGCTTCTTTGGGAGTTGGAGGTTGTCCTGAGTACCGTTGTGGCAACGGATGTAGGCCATTTTAAATCAGGACACACCAATCAGAACTGAGTGGGAGAGAGTGTGGTCTACAGTGTGAACTGTGGTCTATGGTTGGTAGCAAGGCTCCAGGACGTGTAAGTTCATTTAGGGTGGTGGGCCACACTTGTGGGAGATGTTTGTGTGGGATGTGGTGGGAGGTGTGGGAGGTGGGCAACATGGGAATCCCAGTGGGTTCTGTGTAATATTTTGGGTAATCTAAGCACCTCTTAAAATTTATGTGTATATATATATATAAATAACATTTTTGTAAGCAAATACACATATATGCATATATATTTATATATCATTTTGCAAATGTTTGTATGTATTGTGAGAATTTTGATTTTTACCCACAATAAAAATAAATTAAAAAAAAAAAAAAAGGTGTATAGGAACAGTGTAGTGTATGCTATTGAAGTTACGTTGGTACCAAATCAAACATAATTGTTACAGAATTAGAATATTAAGTTTTAGCCCCATGGTAACCACAAAGAAAATATATTAAAAATATATTCAGAAAGAAATGAAGAGTGACTCAAAATGGTACAACAGAAAATATCAAATAAATATGAAAGTGGACATTAATGGAAGAATTAAGGGACAAAAAAGGTATAAGAATTACAAAGACTAAATATCAAAATGAATGAAGAAAATCCTACATTATCAGTAGTTACTTTAAATATAAGTGGATTAAACTCTCCAGTCAAAAGTCAGAGGTTAGCAGAATGGATAACAAAAGCATGACCCAACAATATCATGTATACAAGAGACTCATCTTAAATTCAGGTATATAATTAGGTCGAAAGTGAAAGGATGTTAAAACAAACAAACAAACAAGCAAGCAAATAGTAAACAAAAAAGAGCTGGGGTAACAGTACAATATCAGATAAAATAATTTTTAGTTTAAAAACTATTACAAGGGACAAAGAAGATCACTATACACTGACAAAGGGGCAATTCAGCAAGAAGTCATAACAATTATATCTATTCACCTAATGGCAGAGCCCAAAAATGTATGAAGCAAATATTGACAGATTTGAAGGGAGAAATAGATGGTTCAAAACTAATAGTAGGCCATTTCAATACGCCACATTCAATAATGGGTACAGCATCAAGATAGAAGATCAATAAAGAAATAGAGGACTGGGGGCGGATGTGGCTCAAATGGTTGGGCGTCCGTCTGCCATATGGAGGGACCTGGGTTCTATCCTCAGGACCACCCGGTAAAATAAAAACATATACATTTATAGAAGGCTCATGGGATGCCGGGCTCTGTGTGCCGGTGAGCTGCCAGGCCCCAGGAGCCATGCAGCAAGATGATGACATAACAGGAGAGAGACACAGGGGAGAGTCAAGACGAGATTCTCTGAAAGCTCCGTAAACCAGGAACTGAGGTGGCGCAGGCGGCAGAACACCTTTCTCCTACATCGGAGGTCTCCAGGATTGAATCTTGGTGAAGACTGGAGGAGGAGGATGAGAAGAGATGGCAGGAAACAGACACAGAGAAGTGCCCAGCGAATGGACACAAAACAGTATATGGGGAAGGGGGGCGTTTAAAAATAGATAAAATAAATAAATCTTTAAAAAAAAAAAAAAGAAAGAAATAGAGGACTTCAATAATACTATAAACCAACTAGACCTAATAGACATATATGGAATACTTTACCCAACAGCCACAGAATATAAACCTCCTCTAGTGCATATAGATCATTCTCCAGGATACACTATAGGTTAGGTCACAAAAAAAATCCCAATAAATTTAAATATATTGAAATCATACAATGTATCTTTGGCCACAGTGGAATGAAGGTAGACATCAATAACAAAGGGAGAAATAGAAAATTCAGAAATATATGGAAATTAAACAACATACTCTTAAATAACCAATGGATCAAAGAAATTACAAGGGAAATTAGGAAATACCTTGAGGTGAATGAAAATGAAAATATAACAAACCAAAACTTTTGGGGTGCACCAAATTGAGAAGGAATTTTGCAACTCTAAATGTTTATGTTGAAAAAGAAGAAAGATCTCAAATCAGGTATCTAGCTTGGCACATGGAGGATCTACAGAAAGAAGAACAATCTAAATCCAAAGTGAGTTGAAGGAAGGAGATAAATGAAATAGAGAATTAAAAAACAAGAGAGAAAATCAACAAAACCAAAAGTTTGTTCTTTGAAAAGATCAATAAAATTGACAAACCTTTATCTAGACTGATAATGAAAAAAAGAGAATACAAATAACTAAAATCAGAAATGAAAGGGGGAGTTTACTACCAACCCAATAGAAATAAAAAGTATTATAAGAGAATACTCTGAACACCTGTATACCAACAAATTAGATAACTAGATGAAATGGACAAAATCCTAGAAACACACAAACTACCAACATAACTTAAGAAGAATAGATGATCTCAACAGACCAATAACAAGTAACGAGATTGAATGAGCAATCAAAAACTTCCCAACAAAGAAAAGCCCAAGACTAGTTGGCTTCACAGGGGAACTTTACCAAACAATCCAAGAAGAATTCACACCAATACTGCTTAAACTCTTCCTAAAATTTGAAGTCGAGGGAATATTCCCTAACTCATTCTATAGAACTAGCATCTCCCTAATACAAAAGCCAGATAAAGATATCACAAGAAAATAAAATTACAGAGCAACATCCCTCATATATACAGATACAAAAATCCTCAACAAAATACTAGCACACTGAATCTAACAGCACTTTAAAATTTTATTTAAAAAAAAAATTATACACCATAATCAAATGGGATTCATCCCAGGAATGCAATGGTGGTTCAGCATAAGAAATCAATTAATGTACTACACTACAGTAATAGAACAAAAGTAAAAAAACAGTATGATCAGCTCAATTTTCACAGAATAGGCATTTGATAAAATCTAGCACCACCTCTTGATAAAAACACTAGACAAACTAGGAATAGAAGGAAACATCTTTACCACAAAAAGGGGCATATGTGAAAAACTCATTCCTAACAACATACTCAATGGTAAAAGACTGAATGCTTTCCCCTAAGAACAGGACGTAGCAAGGATGCCCGCTGTCACCACTGTTATTCAACACTGTACTAGAAATTCTAACCAGGGCAATTAGGCAAGAAAAAGAAATTAAAAGTTATCCAATTTGGAAAGGCAGAGGTAAAACTTTCCCTATTTGCAGATGACAGGATTCTATATTTAGAAAATCCTGAAAAACCCACAACAAAACTACTTCAGCTCATAAATTAATTCCGCAAAAATGGTGGCACGTAAGATCAATAACAACAAAAAAACCAGTGATGTTGCTATCCATTAGCAATGGACAATCTGAAAAAGAAATCAAGAAAAAATTTCCATTTACAATAACAACTAAAAGATTCAAATATCTAGGAATAATTTGAACCAAGGATTGTAAAAGATTTATATACAGAAAACTACAAAACATTGCTGAATGAAATGAAAGAAGACCTAAATAAATAGAAGGCTATTTTGTGTTCATAGATTGGAAGACTAAATATTGCTAAGGTGTCGATTCTACCCAAAGAAATGTACAGATTCAATGAAATCCTGGTAAACACTTTTTAGAAGAAAACATGGGGAAACATTGTCAGGACCTTGTGTTAGTAATGGTTTCTTATACCAAAAGCATGAGCAGCAAAAATAAAATAAAACTAAAAAGATAAATGGGATTTCATCAAAATTAAAAACTTTTGTGCAGAAGTGATGTGGCTCAGTGGTTGAATGCCTGCTTTCCACGTATGAGATCCCAGGTTCAATCCCTGGTACCTCCTTAAAAAAACAAAACAACAACAAAAAGACCTTTGTGCAGTAAAAGACTTCATCATGAAAATAAAAAGAAAATCTACAAGATGGGAGAATATATTTGGAAACCATATATCTAATAAGGTTTAATATCCAGAATTTGTTAAAAAAAAAAAAACCCTTCCACTACTCAACAACAAAAGCACAAACAACCCAATTTAAAAATGGGCAAAAGAGGGAAGCGGCTGTGGCTCAATCAGTGGGGCTCCCGTTTACCATATGGGAGGCCCTGGGTTCGGTTCCCGGGGCCTCCTGGTGAGGGCAGGCACGCCCGCGCGGCGTGGTTGGCTGGCCCGGCGAGCACAAGCAGCAAGGGGGGGATGAATAAATAAATAAAATCTTTAAAAAAAAAAAATGGGCAAAAGACTTGAATAGACATTTCTCCAAAGAGGTTATACAAATGGTCAAAAAGCACATGAAAAGATGCTCAACATCATTAATCATTAAGGAATTGCAAATCAAAACCAGAATGATATACCATTTCACGCATACTAGAATGGCTACTATTTTTAAAAAGTGGAAAATAACAAGTCTTGAAAAGGATGTGGAGAAATAGAAAACTGTACATTTTTAATGGGAATGTAAAATAGTACAGGCACTGTGGAAAACAGTTTGGCAGTTCCTCAGAAATTTAGATATAGAATTACCATATGGGTGTGTACACCAAAAGAATTGAAAGCAGGGACTTGAATAGATATTTGAATACCAATGTTCATATTGGAATCATTCACAATTGCCAAAAAGTGGAAGCAACTCAGGTGTCCATCCACAGATGAATAGGTAAATAAAATGTGGTTATATACATGTAATGGAATACTATTCAGCCTTAAAAAGGAATAAAATTCTGATTCATGCTATGGCATGAATGAATCTTTTTTTTTTTTTTTTAAAGATTTTATTTATTTATTCATTTATCCCCCCCTTGCTGCTTGTGCTCGCTGGGTCAGCTAACCACGCCGTGCAGGCGGGCTTGCCTTTCACCAGGAGGCCCCGGGAACCGAACCCGGGGCCTCCCATATGGTAAACGGGAGCCCTACTGATTGAGCCACAGCCGCTTCCCTATGAATGAATCTTGAAGAAATAATGTTGAGTGAAATAAGCCAGGCACAAAAGGACAAATATTGTGATTTCGCTTATATTATATAATTAAAATATGAAAATCCATAAACTGAGGAACTAGAAAACAGGTCACCAGGAGCTAGATATGGGTGGGGAATGAGGAGTTAATTCTTAATTAGTATGGTGTTTCTGTTTAGGGTGTTGGAAATGCTTTGGTAATGGATGATGGTGATGGTGGCACAACATTGCAAATATAATGAATACCACTGAATTGTATAATTGAAAGTGGATAACATGGAAAATTTTAGGTTGTTTTTATGTAACCAGAAAAAAATTTTTAAAAAAAAGCAAAACACCAACCATAGACTGTACAAAACAAAGTGTTAAAAATAGGGATAGCAGTGTGCATAGGGGGACTGATGGTATGTTAGAACTCTGTACTTCCTGCATGATTTCTTTTGTAACCTACAGCTAATGTAATTAAAAACACAAAAAACAAAAACGAGAGGGGAAACCATGAACTAATTATGCACATGAGTAGGAGAAAGCTAGTGACATCCAAGTCTAAATGTTTAGGTACCGTCATTTGGGGGATATTGCATAACACAATTAATACATTAACCTATACATATAAAAGATTTTGAGCTGTACAGATAAGCAGAAGAAAATTGTATGGCAGTTGTTGAAGGAAATAGAGTAACATGATTCAAATGGCATTCTTTGATGGTTGCAAGGAAACAAAGACAAAAATTATTTTCATACCCGCTTCTGAGAACCATACCAATTACTATTTATTGATCACCTACGATATTCTAGGAATTTTAAATAGGAAATCTCATATAACCCTGAAAACAATCAGGAGCAGTAGTAATTGGCTTCCACATTTAACAGTGAGTAACTGAGACTCTGAGTAGCTTGTCCAGTGAGAAGGAATTTTAAGTGATTAAGAAAGCTGTTTTTTGAACCCAGATCTGATTCCAGCGTTCATGCTTTTGCTCTTATACCAGGTTAAAAGAGAACCACAGCAATTGTCTCTTCTTCCTCTCTTGTTTCCTTATTGCCGAAAGGTTTACTGCTAAAACCTATTTTTGTATGGGATTTATTCAATGTTTCTCCCAAATCTGCTTCTTCTTGTGTGTTTCCTATTTCTGAGACTTCTCCAGCAATCATGTCAATCAGCTTAGTTTGGCTCCTTTCTTCCCCTCATCCTCCTCTTCCAATCTGTTTGCAGGTCCTGGCAATTCTAATTTCATCTTCATTTTTATACTATTCCCTTCCTCTCCATGTTCACAGGAACCACCTACTACAATGCCTCATCACTTCTGACTTGCTGGGTTGAAATACCCTCTATGATGGCTCCAGTGAGCCTGCCTGCTAGTATTTATGATCTTGTAATAATCCCCTCCCCTTGAGTTTGGGTCTAGCAACTCATTAGAATATGACACATGTGATAGGATATCACTTCCAGATTAGGTTACAAAAAGACTCTGACTTCTATCTTACTTGCCTTTTATTTCTCTTCATTTGGTCCCTCTGATGGAAGCCAGCTGTTGTGGTATAGGATGTCCTATTGAGAGGCCCACGTGACAAGGAATCGAGGGGGTCTCTAGTCAATAGCCGAGGAGGAACTGAGGCTCCTAGTCCAATAGTCCATGAAGAAATGAATCCTGTCAATAACTATCTCAAAAACTGAGCTATTAAGTGCTTGTTGTTTTAAGCTACTAAATTTTGAGATAATCTGTTATGCAGAAATAGATAACTAAAATTCTTCCTAATGGATATTCCTACATTTTATTTCTGCTGCCAAGTAAAAATCTATAGAAATATAATTCTGATACTGTTATTCCCTTGTTCAAAACCTTCAGTGACTTCCCATTTGCCTCCACAAAATATCTAAGATTGGCAATGATCATCCTTTTATCACCAAGTTTCAGCATATCAGTTATCAACTAATTAGGAATTATTTGACAGTTGAAGGCAGTTCAGGTGGCAACTGATCCTTCCCTATCCTGAAGGGCGATTTAAGATCGACTCAATCTACCACCACACATTCTTTGGAAAATCCAACACCAAGATTTCTATCAATTCCTAGTTGAGTTTATGTTCTCACAATCACCTCTGGCTTCATTTTGCTTTTGCTTAAATATTTCAGTTTATGATTTGTCTCTCCATCTCACACAAGTTGTTGTTCCATATCATGAGCTGAATATTAGGCATCATTACTAACACATTTTGGAAGGTAGAAAATTAAAAATATAAATCCATTTTGGATTGTATTTGCATAAAGAAATATTGGAAAGATACCTTAGAAACTGAAAAATGAAATTACCTATAAGGGGAGGGGTTGGTATAACTGGGTGGTCAGGGACAAAAGTAAAGTAAGACATTTTACTCCCAGCACAATTAAATACTCTTTTATCCCTGCTCTCAAACTCAACTCATAAAGGTGTTCAGGTGAGCAAAGTATTAAGAGAAATCTTGGAGTTAGTGGTACTTTTTTTTTCTTTTTCAGAAAGAAGACCCCATTTATTTTACATATAAAATTTATTTATAAATTTATCAAACAATATGTTAGTGGTATTTTAAATGCAATATTCTGTCCTGCTCCCCCTCTACTCCCAGAATAGATACAGAAAAGGATGGGATGTGGGCAGTTGACAGGCTGTGACATCATAGCAAAGATGGGAGAAAAGAATACAATAGGTGGGATGTGGTGGGAGGTGTGGGAGGTGTGCAACATGGGAATCCCAGTGGGTTCCGTGTAATATTTTGGGTAATCTAAGCACCTCTTAAAATATATTTATATATATATAAATAACATTTTTGTAAGCAAATGCACATATATGCATATATATTTATATATCATTTTACAAATATTGGTATGTATTGTGAAAATTTTGATTTTTTACCCACAATAAAAAATAAATAAATTAAAGCAAAAAAAAAAAAAAAAAAAGAATACAATAGGTGAAGTAAAAGAGCACTAGTGGTAAATTGTACTTAGTTAACATCTTTGCTTGGGCCCAGGCTGTGATCTCTAGCCTTGTGCCATCTTTGTTGGTCATGTGTGTCCAAGATAAGATAATAAAACTTAAATTGTCTTTCATGAACCAAGTTATTTAAGTGGTTTCCAATTCAGTAGTGTAACTTTAAAACATCACCAGAATTTGTTTTTAACTGGGAGAAATTTGAAAAAGAACTTCACAAATCGTTAATAAACATGAAATGAGGCTCAATTTCATTAGTCATCCAGAAATGCAAATTAAAGTCACAATGATATACCTCTACGCATCAGAATGGCTAAAAAGCAACACATAGACAAAACCAAATGTTGACAAAGATATAGAGAATTGCTGGAGGACGTGTAAATTTGTACAACCACTTTGGAAAACCGTTTGGTAATATCTACTAAAGCTGAACTTATGCATAACATGAATATCCTTTCACACAGATATTCCACTCCTAGATATATTCCAAACAGATAAGTGTGCTTCTAAAACACTGAAGCTTCTCAAAATGTCCATCTGTATTAGAATAGATAAATAAATTGTGGATATTTGTACCATAGAATATTATACAGCAATGAGAATGGGCAAACATAACATTGAGTGGAAGAAGCTATACACAAAGCAGTATATACACTATGATTCCATTTACATAAAGTGGAAAACCAGGAAAATAAGACAATTAAAACAATTGAGTCTGGGAATTACTATACCAACAGGGCTCTAATACAGCATGACCATAAACGTCCTGCCAGAGAAAGTATGTGTTAGTCCCTGAGACTTAATTTAACTCCCTTCCTAAGTAGGGCAGCAGGGAGATGGCAGAAGAGCTGGCTCAATTTGTTTCATGTTGGTCTTCTTTCCCCCTCTGGCCTCCTGCATGTAACAGATGCAAAAGAAAGGCTTTGCAGTTATAGCTAAGCCAGGGGAACCATCTCCAGGGAAGGTTCAGTTAACCTTCATTAGTTGCTAATGATCTTTTTGCAGGTCGTTTCTAAATTAAGTTCCGTAGATTAGTGACTTTCAATCTTTCCATGCACGAAGCAGACTGTTCTTGCTCCTGTGAGTAATCCCTAAGGAAGTCAGAGCCGTGATGATCTATGCGGGGGTGAGAGCTAATCTCAAGACCGGAGGGGTTTTCAGGGTAATGGGTGTTTTCTGTATGTTTGTTTGTTTGTTTTAAATGTCATTTTCAGTTAGGGATGTAACATAATGATTTAGAATGCTAGCCAGATAAAATTCAGGTATCTCTCTTTCAAACAAGAGCCTATACAAAATACCTTACAAATAAAAGACAAGTATGTCTTTCTGTTCCATCAGTAAAGAAATTATGACAGTTGTCAATCAGTCAGAAATGACAGGTGTAAGCAGAAAAACCTCCTTCCCTTCTTCTCTCAGGTTTCAGTCTGTCTGGAAAGGCAAATGTCAGGTCTTCTTTGATCTGACATTTCTTCATAACAGGCTTTATCTTGCTGAAAAACATCATTGCATGGTCAAGGATGATGAAGCAAATATAGTCAGACATGTTTTGCTGAATTTGTTAAAAGACACCTTAATTTTGAGCTCAGCCATACTGACAGCAACCTGAAAATAATATTCAAAGTCTTAAAATGTGCCTGTCCTTTGATCAAGAAATTGTATTTCTGGAAATTTAACCTAAAGAAACAGTTACAGGGGAGCAGATGTGGCTCAAGCAGTTGGGCACCTGCCTCCCACATGGGAGGTCCCAAACAAACAACAAGCAGACATTGAGCAAAAACAATGCACAGACAATGAGCAAACAGCAAGAAAAAATAAGGAGACAATGAACAGACACCAAGCAAAAACAAGCAGACAACAAGCAAAAACAAATGAGCAGGGAGCAGATGTGGCTCAAACAGTTGAGTGCCCACCTCCCACATGGGAGATCCTGGGTTTGGTTTCCAGTGCCTCCTAAAGAAAAAACAGACAATGAGCAGGCAACAAGCAAAAAAACAACAAGCAGACAATGAGCAAAAACGATGAGCAAACAGATGAGGGAGCCATCTCAGGGGAAAAATAAAAAAGAAACAGTTAAGGATTTGTTCCAAATATTTATATATACAAATATTAGTAACAGAATGATTTGTAACAGTGAGTAGTCAGAAATAACCTACATACCAAATAGAGGATTGGTTGAATCAATTATGGTACTGTCCATCCCTACCATAAGAGGGAAGCTTTCTTCCCTTCTTTCTGTCAGATCAGGTCTTTCCTTAAATAAATCTTTATGGATAAGTGCACCAGATCTGGCTTTTGATGTGCTAAAGGTAACTATTAAGGAATTAAAAACCCTGTCTCTCCTAAACACAAAATCCAATTTTGGATGTCAGAAGAATATTAACTCCTTATTTCTCTTGGTATTCCTGCTGCAACAATCCCAAACTTTCCCTATCAGTCAGAGGTATTAAATGAATTCCTTTAAAAGACTAGGGGAAGTCAGTCCAAGAACATTCAAAAATATATTTGTATTTCTCTACTACATTACTATAGAACAGATTGAAATCTTACATAAATATTGTGTGATTGAAAGACAAGACCAATTATGTTGGCTTTCAGAACTCTAGAAAAGATCTAAATTGGGGAAGACAGGGATAACAATCAGGTAACTAGTCCTTCTGTAAAACCTTGGGGAAAATGTTCTGAGAACATTTTCTGAGAATGCAAGATAATGGTATACTTTGAATGTGAGTTGGGACATAAAGGTGAATTTGGAAATAGCCACCCAAACATACTCATCAAATACACAGGATATTTTGAAAGAAAAATGGATGACACCAACCCAGAAGTAAGAGGAACTAAAGGAGGTGACAATGGAAAACCACATTCAATCACTTGCAACAAAAGCCGTCAAGTAAGAGGAGCCTGAGCTTTGAGTTCAAACAGAACATGAGTCAAATGCCAGCTAGTTACTGACTGTATGGCAATTAGAAATGACCAAACCCGTCTCTCTCACCATCAGTTTCTTCATTTAAAAATGGGGATGAAAACACCTTACTAAATGGGTTACCCAGAGAATAAAAATTGGGTAATGAGTTAATGAGAGTAAATGTCACATATAAATTTCTCATTATGTGTGCATGGTATATAATGGATGCTCAGGAGATAGTGGTCCTCATCATCATCACCACCCATGATCCAAGAAATGAAACACAACTAGAAAGAAGTTCATGCCATTATAAATCATTACTAAGAATGATGAGTGACAACAACGAAAAATGAAAGAAAATAGCAATAAACTAGATATCCAGGGAACTCTGAGTAAAGGAAAAAAAAGAAAATGAAGATATATATATTCCATACAGATATGAACCAGGTGTGGCAGTAAAATTAGACTCAACTCAACTGAATTTAGAGAGATCACCTTGTTTCCTTCTGATGGGCCATGTAATTCCAAAACAAGTGGTAAGAAGGGGGAGGAAGAAGAGGAGAAAAACATAGCATTCACTATATTTAGATTTTATGCTGATTATGATAAAAGCCATGGAATCCTATATAAATCCTCCACACACATAGTTTCAATATTCAGCACATAAAGCCCTTCTTGAGCACAGGACATGTTGGAACCTTGGTATTCTTGTGTAGCTTCTGCATAGGGCCTCATTTCCCCCTTCTTTATCTTGGTTCCATTTCTCCCTCTGCCTGTGGAGAGAATTTTAAGAATCAAAAAGTCTTTACAGAGTAACTGCTTTGAGCCTCCTGCTGTGCTGAGGAGAGGCTCCTGACACATACTGGTGAACAATAGGGCTTAACAGTTATGATTGGCATTTAAAGGAAAGAGAAGGCCCCACTTGTGAGATTCCTCCGTTTGTCATGGTTTCTAGGAGAGGTACTCAATATTTACTGCCTTTTTAAGTCTGCTCCTTTTTGTTGTTTCCTGTAGTTTTTTTGCAGTTTGTGGAGTGATCATCTCCTTCTAGCCTGTAGTGTGGCAGGCACTGGCCTCCGGGATGACTGTCTGATGAATTATTGTCTTCCTCTTTAGGCTCTCTTCTCTAGGAGCCCAACACAGCTATGTGAACCATTAGTAGACACAGTTTTCTGGCTGATTTGTTGTCTATATCCCTGCCAGGCAGGAGAGTTTTATTTGGTAACATTCTATCCTTGCATGAATATAAGTTTGCTCACCTCCTCCAATAGCTCAATATATATATCTGTTCCCTTACCACATATAGTCTCACAGCTGGGTTGCTATAATTATGATTGAGAATTATTTTTTATCTAAACTAATATTACTATTTGTCTACAATTTTCTCAGTATGCATGTGATTTTGTTTTTATTTTTATTTTTGGCTGAAGTATCTCATCTTCATCTGTGCTGATTTGTATATAAAGAGGAGATGGCTTTAGGAAAAAGCAATTTTGCACATTCAGAGAACTTGGAAATGAAAGCCTGCATTACTTAAGTTATAAAAATGCATTTCCCTCACAACACAATTATTCTATCCTTCAATTTTCAAAGCTAACTGTTCATTTGATTAATGTTTCATGCTTTAAATCACATTTATTAGCATGTGAAAACATTGACTATGTTCAAATCTTCCAAAGACTTCTGAAACTCAGACCACAACTATGGAATCTAAAGTTAGTTTAGTGTATTAGTGATGGTTATTTGGTAAGAATCAGAGCCTAACCAGATAGTTTTGTTCCTTTCCTTAAGTTCAGTATAGCAACTAAATTGTGCCATGCTGGGCAAAGGGGAGACAACAATGTTCTGAAACACTTTGAGATCTCTTAGGGATGACTGGAACACAAACAGATAATTTGACAATTTCAACTTGATGCCTAAGTGCTATGACTACACCTTGCAGTGGTTGCAAGGAACATTTCACTTCACCTGCAGTGTGAGATGACTTAGAGGAAATGTCCACCAGAACCAGGATTTGAAAGATGCATAGAAATTGGTCAGCCAGGTGGAGAAGATGGAGAACTGCCTTCCAGCAAAGGAATTTATACCAGTGCGTAAAGTATGAGTTAGGGAATGGCAGGAGGTAAGGCCAGGAAGATATTAGATTAACCATGAAACACTGCTAATATTCAACCATTTTTGACCTACAAAAATGGCAATATCATATAGTTCTACTTCATTAGTGGTGATTAGTTACAGACAACCTTTATTCCAAGTTTAGGAACTTGAGCTTTATCTTTTACGTGACAGAAAACTAATGATGGGTTTTAATCAGGTGAGTTTCTGTGTTTGAGATAGATAATTCACACAGGCTAAAAGGTCAGCAGGGGCCAGTATATCCCTCATCTCCAGTTTCTTTTTCTCATTTTCTCTCAGCTGGTAATAGTCCAGGTGAGAGAGAGTTGAGGCATAAACCAGGGTCGAGGTAGTAAGAATGCAAAGGAAGGAGCACATTAGAACATGTCCTCACAAAACAAAATCTTTCAAACCTGGTGACCTGGGGAAGAGAAAAGACGAGATAGAATAAATCTCTCTTTGAGTAAATGAAGTTGTCCATTAACTGTGAGCCATTAACTCTGATAAATAAAGGAGTAGGTTTGAGGGTGAAAATAATGACATAAATTGGACATATTGATTAGGAGGTATCAGCTGAATAGCTAAATAGAGAGATTCATTCAGAAGGAACTTAAGTATAGAGGAGTCTAATCTAGGGAGGATTCTGAATTGGAAATAGAGATTTGGGAGTCATTGGATCATAGGGATGTGATCAAGGTGGGGTGAGAGATGGGGTTGGAGAGAGGCAGGTGTCAAAAGCTTGAGAGTGGTTGACACTGCTTAGAAGCAGCCAGTTTTCAAGGGAACTTCAGAGACACAATTTTTAAAAATGACTTTTAATGGAAGAAGCTTTAAAACTCACCTTACTCAGAAATCCAAAATATTACAAAGAGTTGTTCTGCCTGAAATAGGGGTAAGAGCCATAGAATCCCACTTTCTCTCTCTCTCCTTAAAGCAGCCTCAGAAATCTCTGGGGAGCAGTTGGATAGTGAGTGATTGGACCAGGAGTCAGTCCACTCTGTCCAAGGGGCCAAATCCAGCCTAGTGCCTGTTTGTGTAAGTAAAGTTTCACTGGACTCATTCATTTTCTTTTCGTGCATGGATGCTTTCATGTGACAACAGCAGAATTGAATTGTGATAGGAGATTGTGTGGATCCCGAATATTTCCTTTCTGGCCCTTTATAGAAAATGTTTGCTAACCCCTGACCTAGACTAAACCCTTTGTTTTACAGATGAGAAAGCTGAGCTCCAAAGAATCTACATTACATCCAAAAAGCCGCTCAGGCTAGAACCCAAGTCTTGGGAAACAGACCCTTTCTGTCTTTTTTGAAAGAAAAGGAGAATTAGCAATCCTCTTGTCAAAGAGTGACCTGAATGCATTGTCCACCCACAATAAATTACGTAAGGACAATAAAACAGTATCTCTGAACTTCCTTTCACTGTTGAACAACGTCTACATTTTAGCTTTTTGTAGTTGCTATTATCCCTCAAGTAAACATAAACTGTCTTGAACCTGTCTTAGGTAAAACAGTGGATTATTTCTTACTAATTATTCTCTTGCTAATTATTTTTCCCTAATCCAAATATCAATTTTATTTTTAATAATTATAAAGTACTATATATCCTTTTCCCTACAGTGAGTTATGTACATTGAGAAAATTTTAATTCTCCGTGTTGGAGCCATCATGGGAGTTCACAGAGTTGTAACATCTGTTCCAGGGCAGAAGGCACCCCAGTTACACCCCAAACGCTGGGTGCCTGGATCCAGCCCAGCCCGTAGTTCCCGCCCACTCCTTTATCTCGCTCCTCTCATGTCTCTGCTAGTAGACAGTATTGAAGAACTGGGGCCAGAAACAAGGAAAGGAGAGCGCAGAACGTCCAGCCTAGAGAGCTGAAGAGAGCGACGTGAGGCGCTAGGGGCAGGAAAGGAAGCCCAGGGACCTGCCATTCCAACAGGTGCAAGAGCACAGTCCTGCCTCTGTGACCTCTCCCTCCAGTCGATCTGCTCTTCCACATTTGGGCAGAAAGAAGAAACACAAGGCAAGAGGCACATGCTGTGGAGTTCTAAATGTAGTTCAGGCAGGCACCAACTGGGAAATGAAAATTTTTCTTCAGATCAACAGAAGGATTTTGATGCAGCAAATTAGAGATCTGAATTTGAAGAAATGTGAATTTGGTCCTGGTTCACCTGTTGACAAATCGATATTTAAAAATAGACTCCATATTCTTCCATCAATATTCTGTATTTCTAGAGCAATAAATTGAATATAGAAACACGAAAAATAAAGTTATTTGTCATGTTTCTTTTAAGGATGATGAGGGAGAAATGTCACAAGTGAAAAGGAAAGTGATATTTTCACATAAATAAGAGTTTTCTGCTAAGATGTTTTAAAGTGTCAGGGAAAATTTCCACTGTGATTTGTTTAGAAATTTTTATAGATCACATTAAGTGGGGAAGAAAAGTGTGAAGGAAGAGAATAGGGTAAATGTACAAGAAGATGAGACATTTAATATTTTTTATAAGTGTGCCGTCACACTTAACATACTTATCTCTACTCTTTTTCGCAAATCAGTTTTCTTTCATGTTGTTAGCCATGTTGATTTCAAGTAGGATAATGAAAACCATAGGGACGGTTAAATTCAGATCTTGAAAGTAGATGTTTTAGTATCATTTGTATTATTTGGCTGCTTACTATATGCCAGGAACTGTTTCCAAAGAGCCTTTTGAATATTAACTCTTTCTTGAATAGCTATGGAGTACATCTGAGAAATAACTGCATACCAGTGAAGTAAAAAAAAATTGGTATAGATAAAAGTGGGAAATATTAATAGAAAGAAATGCAAGCAATATCTTGACAACTGGTACCTTTATTTTACTCTATCTTACTTCTACAGAGCAGCTCCTCTCCTGAACATTTTGTTTCTTTACATACAGTATTTCTGTGAGAAAAAGAATCCCCTGCCTAAAGGCTCAGCTGACTGTGGTACTTCATCTCCCCAAAGGGATGCTTGCATTAACGATCGATTTTTCTCACAGCTGGGCTTTAAAAGGGAGAAAACAGTTTACATTTTATAACACCTTTTAAGTTTTTCTATGTAAATCATTCCACAGATTTCTACTAAAACAGATATTTACATTTACATATGCAAATTGTATAATATCAAAAAAAATTTTAATTACAGTATTTGTAAATTCCTTAATTACCAAAACCTTTTCATGAGCATATATTAACCATTTCCTACAACTGCAGTGTCTTCAAATTTTCATTATTTCCTTTTCATCTGTGAGAATCTTCTCTTTTCAACAACAGTCTAATTCATCCATTTAACGCCTCTGGACCATTTACACATCTCTGACCTCTGCCTTTCCACTAGATCAAAAATTTCATCCCCGGGACTGTGAGCTTGTGGTTTCCTTTTTCCATCAATTTTCCCACATTCTAAACAATTTTTCCTTCAAAGCAACTGGAGACCTGGTATTGCTGTCTTTCCTCCACTCTGTCTCCATTTTTGGTCAGAAGTTTGCTTTCATCCCTAAACTCTCCATTGCCTGTAGCCAGCAGCTGGCGCTGTGAGTTTTCCTTCTGTTACTGCTAGCTGAGCACCTCTATTCCCTGGGCTCATGCCTCATCCTCAACTCTGCTCCTTTCCAGAGCACTTATGAAACAGGTGTATGGATCTTTAATTCATTCACCTGATAAATTCTCTGTTTGTTGAGCTTCTAGCATGTTCCAGGCACATCTATGCTTGGCTTTGCATATTCAATGACGACCAAAACAGTAACCATCACAGTTCTCATGGAGCAATAAGAAAGGAAACAAATATTGTTCTTATAGTGCTGAGTGCCTAAGAAAACAAACAAGGATCCTCAAGGATCTAATTTGCTGTGAAAGGGCAGCACTCCCTCAGTAGTCAAGAAATATTTCTCTTATGAAGTGAAGTAACAGCTGCGATCCTAAAGATATTTTGTTGTTTGTTTGTTTGTTTGTTTTATTTCCTTGATTTCTCTTTGGGACTTCTACCTTAACCCCCAGCTATCTCACCATGTTCTTTTACAGAGATGCCTTTCTCTGTTAGCAAAACTCCTCAATTAACACACCTTCCACACACCTTTTTTTTCCACTGGAAGAATAACTCGCTTTCTGTTGTTGTCATTTACTGTCTTCTTAAAGTAAAAAAGAAGAGCTGTAACCCCTGATGGCTAGTACATGGGCCACTTGACTTCAAGGACTTTGTTTTTCTGTATACTATCCTGAGATCCTGGCTCCAACTTCTGTTTAAGAGTCTGTTACCTATATGCTTTAACACTTCCCTTAATGAATTTCTTAAGTGAGGGGAGGTAAATTCAAATGACTACAGAGCCCAGGCAGGTTACAGAAGGGCACAAGCCAAGACAGTGTCAGAAAGACAAAGACATAAGTTCAATGGAAATGGTAACTGATCCTAGACCTCTGCACCCCAAGGGGCACATGGATAGAATTAAATGGCAATATAAATGGTTTCCTTTGTAATTATCTGTGCTTTATTTTCTGAATTTAAAAATATTTCTGAGCCAGAGGTCCATAGGGGGTCCATCATTGTGAAACTCTTATCTGTGTCACAAAATAAAAGTTGAAAAACCATGCATTCAAGAGTGATTGAAACTAGTTGTCTGCAGGCTCAGGGGCTGTGTGGCCCTGATGTATCTTTTCTGCAGCAGAACTAGAGTCCAAATGTTCCAGATCTTCAGATTTTTTTAGATGAGCCAGGAGTTATACTTTTAAATTACATTTCCTAATTTTTCAATGGTGGCAATTAATTCAACACTTTACTCTTGGACCTCCAGTTCAGAACCTCTGCTCTAGGGCAATCATCACCATCTTGTCACTGAATCTATTTTCTTTCCCTTTTTTCCACCATTTCATGGATTCTCTTTTCCCTATTTTTTACATCATTTTTTAAAAATATTTTATTTTTGTTGTCTGATACTTCTATCATTACACAGGTAATACATGTTCTTTGCAGAGAAATCAAAAGGAAAGCCAAGAGAATTGGGTTCTGAATTCAGGTCTGTTGAGAACTCACACACTTAACCTTAACCTCCTATGCCAGAACATTCCATTGCAGCACAACACCAAAAAGTAGCCAAATATCCCTTTCCCTTTCATTCAGCGTTTCCCTTCCCACTGCCTCTTATTTCATTAAAAACCTCAGAGGACTTCCCTGTATTTACTTGTGTAAATTTTACCAATTCTGTGATTGTTTCTCTTTCCTTCATAGCCCACAGGGCTTGCTTCCTCCTCTTGAGGAGTTTGTCTTAGTGTGCTTTGTCATCACAAAGACAACCTGATTTATTCCCCTAAAATATATATATATATACAAGTGTGGTGGGTTGAATCATGTGCTCTCAACAAAAGACATGCTCTTAATCTTAGTCCACATTCCCATGAGTGTGAAACCGTTTGTAAATAGGACCTTTTGAATATGCTATTTTTCAGTTAAGGCATGTACTAGTCACCCAAAGGGGTGCTGATGCAAAATACCAGAAATCTGTTGGTTTTTATAAGGGGTATTTATTTGGGGAAGAAGCTTACAGTTACCAGGCCATAAAGCGTAAGTTACTTCCCTCACCAAAGTCTGTCGCCATATATTGGAGCAAGAGGGCTGCCGATGTCTGCAAGGGTTCAGACTCCCTCTTCCTCTCTTGGCTCTGTGGTCCTAGCTTCTTCCAATATCAGCTGTAGGCTGGGATAGGTCTCGTCTCTCTCCTGGGCATTGTTTCTCTCCAGGTTCAGCTGCTCTGTTGTCTCCACAAGGTCGGCTATAGACTATCAGGCTCTCTAGGCTTTGTCTTTCTCCCTGGGGCTCTATTCTCTCTGGGCTTACCTTCTTTCTCCCAGGTGTTTACTTCCCAGGCTCCAGCTCAAAACTCTCACCTCCCTTCTTTGCAGTGCAGTGTCTCTGTGAGTCTTCACCCACCAAGGGGGCAGGGGCTCAACATGCTACTGATGTGACCCAATCAAAGCCTTAATCATTGTTTAATCAAGTAGAAGTGTAACCTCTGAATCCAATCCAATCTAATATGCCCAGAGGGACAGACCAGTTCACAAACATAATCCAATACCTATTTTTGGAATTCAAAAACAATATCAAACTGCTACAAGGTGTGACCAAATGAATAAGGGTGGGTTTTCAGGCATTATAAAGAGAAGTCAGGAGCCAGAAGATAGAGAAGGCTGCACAAGATGCCAAAGATCAAATGAAACTTGAAGAGCAGATATAAGGAGAGAGAGGTCACAAGGTAAGAGGAGGCACAGATGTAATCCAAGGAACTCCAAGGGTTGCAGCAAGCCAGCACCAAAACACTACAGACTTTGTGGAGAAAGCATAGCTTTGCCAAAGCTTTGATTTTAGAATTCTAGCCCCCAAAACCATGAGACGATAAATTCCTTTTGTTTAAGACAACCCATTGCGTGGTATTTTTCATAGCAACCTGGCAAACTAAGACAAGCAACACATTAATACATTCTCATTGCCAAAACAAAGCAGATGGAAGTCACTGTGGCTCAGCGGTTTGAGAGCTGGCTTCCCACATACGAGGTCCTGGGTTCAATCCCTGGCCCTGGTACCTTAAAAAAACAAACAAACAAAAAAAAAAAAACAAAGAAGAAGTATACAGAATATAAAGTGATGAATCCTTCATCCTCCCCAACCCCATAAACCTTTGACAACCTTCCCCAAACATAGCTGTAAGATTAGCTCATATCTTCCTGACCATTTTCTAAAAGAACATATATATGCTCACATGCAATTACATAGCTTGGATTTTGAACATAAATGGGATCATGTTGAATATGAAAAGTGTACATTTTTCTTTTATGGCAATACATATAGACTTACCTGATTTATTTTATTTACTTTTTATTTTTATTTTATTTTATTTATTTATTTATTTTTAAAGAAGCTTTAGATTACATAATATTACATCGAAAATATAGGGGATTCCCGTATACCTCAACCCCTCCCCCTCCCACACGTTTCCCCATTAACAACATCTTTCATTAGTGTGATACCTTTGTTACAACTGGTGAACAAATATTGAAACTACCAACCATGGTCTATAGTTTACATTATGTTTTATACTTTGTACCGCACAATTTTATAAGTTTGACAAAATGTATAATGGCCTGTATCTGTCATTGCAATGTCATGCAGGACAATTCCAATGTCCCAAAAATGCCCCATGTTACACATATTCTTCCCTCTTCCTCCCCTCAGAACTGCTGGTGGCCACTGACTTTATATCAATGTTACAATTTCTTCCATTACTGGAATAATAATAAGTCTACTTTAGTCCATATTGCAGTCCACCTTTGTGTTTGTTCATTCCTCAGTCGTGAGGATTTGGGGATGGTGATGCCCACTCTGCTTCCAACTGAGAGGGGGCTTAGATCCCAACCTCATTCATTTTAAATATTGTTGAGTATTCCATAGTGGACATGTACCATAGTTCATGTAACCAGGTTCCAAGTAATGTATATTCAGGCTTATCAAACTTACCTGCAACAAAATTGTTGTATATACTTCTTTGTTTACATGTGGGAATCTTCCTCTAAAATAGATATTTTAAAGTAGAAGTACAAAGTTGAAGATATATGCATTTACAATTTTGACAGCTACTGGATAATTACCATCAAGATAGACTTCAAAGTGTGTATTTCCACCAGAGTTTGTAAAATAATATGATTTCATTCTCTAAATTTTTCTGTCTTTCTAATGAATAAAAAACTATTTTCATTACTGTTTTTATTTGCATTCCCCCAATTATTCTTAAGGTTGTGCATCTTTTCATATCTACTAACACTTTTTTTTTTTTTTTTTTTTTTTCATTTTTGGATTGCCTGTCCATATTTTGCCTACTATTGTGTTGGTTGTAAATTCTGGATAATAAAACTTTGCCTCATTATATGAATAAAATATATTGTCTACCCCTCTGTCATTTGTCTTTTAATATTGTTTATGATATCCTTTGTGATGTATATAAATATATATGTATTTTTGTAGTCAAAACATTCACTCCTTTTCCTTAGGACTAGTAGGGTAATTTCTTAATTAGGAAGCCTTTTCCACCCCAAAATAACGAAAATACTTTTCTAAGTTTTTTATCTAATACTGTTAGCTCTTTAATCTACCTGAAATTTAAAATTAATAAGCGTCTCTGGTAATTAAATTTTACAAGCATGTCTTTCTCCTCCCACTGAGAAAAATAAGCATCTTCATATGCGTTCACTTCCTCACCCCTTCACTAATCTCTCCCCAGTCATCTCCTATTGTAGGCCATCTGGAAGTTTAGCTCCTTGCCATCACCCCGACTCCTTTAGCAAATCCTGTTAGCCAGATCTTCACCATATATCCAGAATCCCTCACTTTCTCACTGTCTCAGTGCAACCACCCTGGTCCAAGTCTCACCATCTCTTACCTAGATGATTGCAATAATCTCTTTGGTCTTCTGCCTCCACCTTTGCTCTCCTTCATTCTATGTTCAACATAGCAGCCAAAGTGACCCCATTAAAACATGTCAAATCACACCCTTTTCCTGCTCAAAATTCCAAAAAGGCTAAAAGCCAGAATCCTTGCATACACCTACAATGATCTGATCTCCCCTCCTGACTTTGCTAACCTCTTCTCATGGAACAGTCCCCTCTCTTCTGCTCTAGTCATATGTCTTAGTTTGCCAAGGCAGCTATGGGCAAATACACACAATAGGCTGGCTTAAAAAACATGAGTTTATCGTCTCATTTTCTAAGGTTAGAAGTCCAACATTAAGGTATTGGCTGGGCTTGCTTCCTCCCTGAAGTTGGTAGCATTCTGGTGATGCCAGTCCTCTATCCCATGGCAATGTCCTTGGTCTCCTCCTGTGGTTTTCACCGACTTCTGGCTTCCAAGTCTTCTGAGTTGTCTGCATTTGAATTTCCTCTCTTTACAAGGTCTCCAGTCATATAGATCAAGGCCCACCCTGATTCAGTTTGGACACACCTTTATACAATTTCAGAAATCCTATTCACAAATGAGTCCAAACCTTAATTGATAATACGTCTGCAAAGGATTCTTTTTTTTTTATTTTATTTTATTTTTTATTTTACCTGGAGGTCCCGGGGATGGAACCCAGGTCCCTCCATATGGAAGACGGATGCCCAACCATTTGAGCCACATCCGTCCCCTGCAAAGGGTTCTATTTACAAGTGGGTTCATAGTCACAGAAACTCAGATTCAGATTCCAAACATCTTTTGTTGGGGTACCTGACTCAGTCTACCAACCATATTAGTCTGATTGCTGCTCAAGGACCAGGCACTTGCTTCTGCTGCAGGGTGTTTGTATCCGCTGTGTCTTCTATCCTGAAAATTCTTCTCCCAGCTAGTCCCTTGGCTCTCTCTTTTCATTTCCTTCAGGCCTTTACTCAACAAAGGACATTCTTTTCTGTGAGGCCATTTCTTGCCGTTTTATCTAAAATTATCTCACATGTCCTATTTTCTAAAAAGAAGCTTTAGATTACATAAATTGTATGTATGTTACGTAAAAAATTATGGGGAATTCCCATATTCCCCATCCCCTCCCTTTCCTACACTTTCCCACATTAACAACATCTTTCATTAATACCCCATGTCCCATTTTCTATCTCCATTTCCTGTTTTCTTTTCCCCTTATTATAAATAACTATATTACATTGGCTAGTAATATATAATATATGTAAAACTAGGGCATATTTTATTACTTTTTATTGTCTGTCATCCTACTAAAATGTAAGTTCCAATGAGGATAGAGCTTTTTTATTCACTCCAATATCTCTAGTACCTGACATATTAATTGGTGCTCAATAAGTATTTCCTGAATGAATGGATGGATTGCTGAATGAAGAAACTGCTTATACCAATTAAAACACACTGTAATGTAAAACTTTGTCTGATAGTTTAAATGGTGTTGTTAACTCATCACCACCATATTTTATCCAAACCTAATATAATTTAAAACCTCTAATCAATTTTGGAAGAAAATGAAAAGCCTCTCTTTTTCATAACTGCCCATGGGTCTTTTTATTATTCTTTATTTCCTCATAAAATAAATCTGATAAATCTAAAATAAATCTAATTATTAAGTTCTCCTTACCCCCATTCTCAAGGTATTTCAGTGATAAAATTCTGATTCCATAAACCTATTCTTACTTCATAGAAGTTGAATTGCTGCAAACATACCCCCTTGGTTTTATCCCTACTGAATTAATAATCAGTATTAAGTTCTCACCACCTTGCTATAGCAAAGGTGCAATGTTTGTTTTCGTAGGAAAGCTATAGACTCATGCTTTCTACATGAAAAAATTTCAAACAATACTAACATTAAAAATTCTTAATAGGGTACTAAAGACAAATAGTAATAGATTTCTTAATTGCTAAATGTTGAACCATTTCTAAAACTTAATGAGAGAGAGAGAGAGTCAGAAACCTTAGGTTTTTAAAACTGTGATCTGGAAAAGTTTTAGAAAAAGTTTAAGCAACCAATGGGTAAAATCATAGCTCCCAAACTATTTTGTTTCAATATGCCCACCAGTAAGCCCCTGAGTTAATCCCCTACTCTTTTTTGAAGAACTTTTCTGACTGCTACTTTCCTATCTACCATGTAACTTACAAGATTTAAAGTGTACCATCCCTAAGGTCCTTTCCATTAAGATTCTATTAATATTATTCATACTGGGTTAATAACACCCACAAATTATTTTTATTTTAGATTTATTTTATTTATTTATTTCCCCCTTGTTTTTTGGGGTGTTTTGTGTGTGTGTGTGTGTGTGTGTGTATGCCTGCTGTCTGCTCTCTGTGTCCATTCGCTGTGTGCTCTCTGTATCTGCTTGTCTTCTCTTTTCATCTTTTCTTTAGGAGGCACCGGGAGCCAATCCTGGGACCTCTGATGCGGGAGAGAGATGCTCAATCACTTGAGTCACCTCAGTGCCCCAGTTTGTTGTGTCTCTCATTGTCTCCCCTCTTTGTCTCTTTTTTGTTGCACCAGCTCTCTGCGTGGGCCAGTTCGCCTTCACCAGGAGGTCCCAGAAATGAACCCAGGACATTCCATATGGTAGATGGGAGCCCATCGCTTGAGCCACATCCACTTCCCACCCACAAATTATTTACTTTGTCATTGTTGTAAATTTCTTTGTCCGAATTTTTTTTCCTTCAAGGAGATATATTTCAAGTAACAATCCAGTCTGACTTTTAGTTTTTAAAAGATTAGTACAAATCAGGGGCATCAAAAGTGAGCACTAGTAGTTGAAGCTGCAATTATCTTCTATTTGGTTTCAATGGCTTCCAGTCAGCCAAGAAGTATTAACCACATGGGTGATAGTGGGAGGCAAAAGAGATCATAATCCCAGCCCTAAGAATACTTGTATTTGGCTGTGATGAGCAAATTAACATCTTCAAATCAGTGAGAGGCCAAAAAGTGCAAATTGGGTGGTAGTGATCAGAAGTGCACAAGAAGTCAATTGAGAAGAAATAACGTAGTCTGCATAAACCAGGGGGCGGCTTCCTGGAAAGAGCGGTGGTTCTTGTCTGAAGCTTAAGGGTGAATAGGATTTGGATAGATAGAGTAGGACGGAGGACACTGAAAGTAAGAAGAACATCACGGGCCAAAGCATGGACATCGTTCTTGAGGAATTCTGTATGGAGGATAAAAACAATCTCTACAGCCTCTAACCATCTCCTCCTTTCTTCTGAAATGCATGGTTGCTTGACCACCAGGGTATTCTTAAAACCCCCCAAACCCCACCCATGCCTATGTGTCTCAGGTGAGAGAAAGTGTGGAATTCTAGCTATATCCAGGTTATAGTGAGCAGTCTTTTGGTTTCTCCACTATATTTTGAAGAAAATAAATGAGCAAATGTCATATTCAAATAGATCCCTCAAGACAGATAATTTTAGTTGGCTGTTTGGGACTGGAAGCCTGTCTAAGCACGTACAAGCACACAGATATCAGTTACCTTTGGTCACTGCAGAGGAGCAAGTGTCTAAACAAAGCTGCTGCTAGTCAAACTGATTTAAAGTGACACCACTTTCCTCTACAGCCCCAGGGATTAGCGAGCAGGCAGCAAGCCCAAGATCGCTTTCAATACAGATGGCTTTTGAGGACACCTGTACTTAATTAACTGTCATGGTCAATGGCTGCATCTGAGCATGACATTTTGTCCTGAATGTACCACACAATTGTAATAATATAACATCGATGAGCTTAGAACCTTGGGAAAGTGACTACAAGCCATTTGCGCCAGAGATTCTGTAAATTCTGGCACATTGCTGAGTCTCTCTGAGCTCCAATCTACCTTCCAGTAAGTTAGGCAAGGGTGAAATTTTTACTCTTTCTTAATTCTTTTTTTTTTTATTTTTTTAAGATTTTATTTTTATTTATTCATTTATCCCCCCCTTGCTGCTTGTGCTCGCTGGGTCAGCCAACCACGCCGCGCGGGCGGGCCTGCCCCCACCAGGAAGCCCCGGGAACCGAACCCGGGGCCTCCCACATGGCAAACGGGAGCCCTACTGATTGAGCCACAGCTTAATTCTTTACTGTTATTTTTTCCTATCTGTCAAAAACTATTTGCTGAGCATGTAGTCCTGCAAGACTCTCTGACTAATGTTTGAGGGAAGAAGGGAAGCACAAAGATGAATGAGGAGGCAATTCATGCCTACGAAGAGTGTAAAATCTTTTCTGGTAGCTTAAACCAACAAATGCAAGCTAAATAGGGCAGCATATGACTGAGGCCATAAAAGAGGCACATACAGAATATGCCAAGGGGAGACCAGGGGTAGAGCGACTAATTTTTTTTTTAATAATGTCCTGGGGGCCAGGGATTGAACCTGGGACTTCGTATATGGGAAGCAGCACTCAACCACTAAACCACATCAGCTCCCAAAGTTGTTGTTTTTTTTTTTCATTTGTTTTGCTGTTGTTTGGTTTTTTTTTAGGAGGCACTGGGAACCAAACCTGGGGCCTCCCAAGTGGGAAGCAGGTGCTTAACTGCTTGAGCCACATCCACTCCCATAGAGTGATTGTCTTAAATCCTGAATCTCTTCAGGATATTTGGTTTGTTCCTTTGGCTGGGCCATCTCTTCCTGTTTTGTAGTATGGCTTGTAATTTTTTGCTGATTTCTAGGCATCTGATATGTTTTGTGAATTTACTCTGCCAATTTCTCTCTCTTGCCTATTATAATTTTTTCACAGTTCTTTGATATTTAGTTCAACTTATCCTAAGTCTTTAAAATTGCCCGGTTTAAGTTACCCAAATCATGGCAGGGACTCAGTAATGAGGAGCAGACTTTCTCCTAGGGGTGGAATAAAGAGTTCTAAAAACAGTCTCTGTCCATGTAATTTTCAGATGGGCCAGCACATGGTGCTTGGCATACCTTTCTGAGGAAGTGTTTCTCTCTCGGTTTTCGTTTGCTTTTGTGTGGTCAGAGCTGAGATTCAAAGCAGGCTCCACTGGCCAAATTCACTGATGAAAAGCTCCGCGGCTCCCCTTCCCTTTTCCCTTGTAACAGCTGGCAGAGAGGAAGATATCTGCTTCCCTTTCAGTCAGCTGAAATGAGCTAGGGGTTTTACCCCCACTGAATATCCCGGGGGTGGAGGAGGGGAGCCCTTCACAGCAGGAGGTGTAGTAACTCACAGTTTATTGTTTGGACTTCTTCCTCTCTCTGTCCCTCACCCTCCTGGTAGCTGTGAAGCACTGTCCTGGTCTGCTGACCCCCAAAGAAGGTCCCTTCGGCAGGCTTTGGCTCTTTCTTCATTGTTTTTGTGAGAGCTGAGCCTTATCTGCCTAATCCAACACCATGTTCCCCCCATGGAGTGATTACCTTTGAGAGGTTTCCAAGATATATTCACAGAGGTGTCTTTTTTTTTTAAACAGACACATATGTGTTGAAGAACAGTTTATATATTCTGACTGGTTGGGGAGAGAGACATTCCTTGATAATGGAAGAATGTTAACAAAGACACAAAAACATGAAAATGCATGATGTGTTTAAGAAATAAATAGGGGCACAGTAAGACTGCAAAGGATAGAGTAAAAAAATATGTTTTTTAAAGTGAGTTGAAGCTAGATCATGGGGAAATTGAATGCCAAGCTAAAGGGATGTAATCATTTTCTATATACAAAAAATAAAGAGTGACTCAACATTTTGAGCAGGAGTATATGGTATGACCACACCTGAGTATTAGTATGTTACCAGGAATGCAAAAGATTGAATGGAAAGAAGAAAGGCCAGTTAGGACCAGCAATAACCATGTTCCTGGAATGAGGCCTGACCTGGTCTAGAGGCAATGAGAATGGCCAAAAAGAGCCACATTCAGTATATGGGCCAAGATACAGAGAGAACCAGAGGATGGCTCCAAAATTTCTAGCTGGAGTTTATGTTTGCATGCCATCTTCCAGTTTATAAGACACTTTTCATGAATAAACCATCTTATGGAATAGAAGCTCAACCTCTTCTTTTCATAAATAAATAAACTAAAGCTGGCTGACCTCCTACATCTTCCAGACACACAATAAGATATCAGTAGTTTAAGATTGGCAAAGGATCTGAATCCAAATCCTGTAACTGGGAGGCTAGAGATACTTTCAGATGAGGAAGAGGAAGACATTAGAGGACATTTGCTCTTGAGTTGCCTGCTGGCCATCTGCAGACATTGTCCAACATTAACTGAAACACTCACTCGATTTGACAGAAGTCATGACTAGTGTTTCAGGTCTTTGTGAACAATTAGGGTTTTTAGTTTTGTTTTATTTGTTTTTGTTCATTTGTCTGGCAAGTTAACCATCAGGGAAAAGTAAGAATGTTCTAGTTCTGGTGAATCTTCCAGTTGAAGAAAGGAAGATGGAAAATATTCCCAGAGATCAAATCTCTTCTAGAAAACTTCAGCACAGTGTTGAAGCAAATGTTGCAGGAAATCTTGTTGCTCTTTTAAAGTCCCTTACAGAGCAAGAAGGCCACATTTCTTTGCCTTTTAGGGGGGAAATCAGGCCTTTGAACTGATGACACAGGATGAGGCCATTTATTTTCCTTTCTTCTACAAAGGCCCTTACTTGCATAAGCAATGCCTTTGGTGTATTATAATGGGTTATGTCTCCCTTGAATCCAATCCTAGAGCTTTCTTTTTCCCAAAGATTCTGAAGAGAGGGTATTTCACTTTTAATCTTGGGAGCTCCAAAGAGCAGCCTACGTGTCTTGCCTGAGGAACAGGAGGGTCAGTCAGCCAGCTTATCCAAGAGTAGCCAGAAGAAAAACATTTAAATGGAAAACGTGCTAAGAATTTTCAAATTCCTCTGGGAGTAAAGTTAATTTGCCCTCATGTACCTCCAGAGTCCTTATTTAAATATTTATTGGTTGAAGACTTTAAAAAGATTCTGATTGGAATTAGTCTAAGTGAACTTGTTTAGCTTCTAGATAACCATCACGAACAATTTAGATAATAGTGTTTGTTTTTTGTAAAGCGCTTGGTAAAATACGGTTGAAAAATACAATCTTGAGTGTCAGTAACAAAAATATAAAGCAAATTTGGTATCATAGACATGGAAATTTTGCTGAAGTCCATTAAGAGTCATATTTTGGCAATGTGTTGACCCCACTGACATGTTCATAAGACACATGCAAAGGAATATTCATAGCCTAGGATTCCTGAGCAATAGTGTGTGTATGTGTTTGACATTTGCTTCTACTTACAGAGGAAATCTTGCACAAGTTTGTCACATAGGAGATGACTTTTATCCAAAAATAGTTCTTGATTCCTGTGTTACTTAATCACCTTATAGTTTGAGAAAGATAAAAAAGTCATATAAAAGGAAAGATACACTTAGAACATTCACTACTCGTTTTTTGATTTTCAGGTGTTTTCCAGAGAACTGATATGGTTTTGTGGCTACTTCTCTTACAAAAGAAACAAAGAAATGTATATCCTGTCCTGCTGAACCTTATCTAAACCTGACAGCCACCACCAGTTTCCACACTCAGTGGAAAGATGCCATCTGCACATGTTGCTTCCCATCCTCCTGAGGCTAGAAGACACTGATGACATGTAGTACTCCAGATTGCCAGAGTAGTTTCCAGTAATTAACTATTTTTCATGGCAGGTGTCCATGCATAATTCCATTCTATAGATGGTCAGGTTGAGTCCCAGGGATTGAATGACTTGTCCTCTGAAAATCCCCTACAGAACAATGGCTGAGTCACATTCAGAAGGTAGGGCCCCTGAAGAAACTGGTCACCCCACATGCAAACTTGGAAAATGAAAATGTGGCTTCAGGCTCAATTGCAGGGGAGAACTTTTAGTCAGGCTAAATATAGCGACCCACCCAACCTGGAAGCCAGCCAGTGTGCAGGGTGCCAGCTCCATGGAGCTTACACAAGAGCACGCTAGGATCCTTAATTGCCACAGGTGGGCTGCACAGTTCTTTAAAATCTCTTCTAATAGTAAGACTTTAATGAGTCCAATTTAAGTGTTGATTTTATTGTCATTTTAAATTTGAGAATTAAAAGAGGTATTGTCGAGGTAGAGGAAGTGAGGTGGTTGCACATTCCATGGGGAGTGATTTTGAAAGTTGTTTTATTTTGTTTCTTTAAAGACACATATTCGACTTGTTCTTTAGGGGAGTTGCTTTATTTTGTAAATACCTGAGGAATGGATCTGACAGTCCAGGTCTAGGAACGAGACTGCCGCAGTGTCTGCCTCATATTCAGAGTTGTCTATTTGCAACCTGGAGGCGCCAATCTTTTGTAGGGTAGAGTGAGCCCAAAATACAGCCCAGCAAGTTCCTTTCTCCACTCTCAAGGGGCCACTGGCCAACTTGAGCTCCACAGGGCTGGACTAACGGAGTGGCTGTGAGCAAGGGTTTCCCTCCTTTTGGCATTTCCATATGCAAGCCTCAGGCTATTTGCTTCGAATCAGAAACAGTAATGCCTCTTCATAGGAAGAATGTGATGGTCAGATGACAGAAGGATCCAAAAGTAGTTAACAAAGAGCACGGCACAATGATCAACACTTGGTATAACTTTAAGTGATCTTCCTTAGGTCTAGATAATCATCTTTCACAAGTTAGGTACGAACATTTGCTTTTACTTCATCCAAACCTCTTTTGTAAAACATGATTTTGGGATCCAATGTGGATCAAACAGCTGAGTGCCTGCTTCCTACGTGGGAGGTCGCGGATTCAGTCCCTGGTGCCTCCTAATAAAACAAACAACAAGCAAACAAACAAAAAAACCAACTCAGGGAGGCGGACCTGGCTCAGTAGTTGGGTGGCGGCTTCCTACATACGAGGTCCTGGGCTCAATGGCCCCGGTACCTCAAAAAACAACAACAAAAAATCATGGTTTTGTATAAAGTATAGGGTATGTAGGCCTACCATACTAGTTTTCTAAATGATAGTAACCCCTTGGGATAATTCTCAGGGAATAGCTAATTTTATGACTGCCAGAAATACAGAGGAAGGACTCTATTCTTAATTGATATTTCAAATGTCCCCTAATGTTTTTTTGACTCATAATTTAAAGTCAAATGAAAGCGAGTGAATTAAAGTAGCATCCTATTACCCAAGCCCAGCTATGCTGATTATTCACCTTCACTGGTCTTCCAAATTTTCATATGCATTTCCCGCTTTCTCAAAAGAGAAGCCATGTCTGCACCTCTTTGTTACCTGCTTTCCTGATCTAATAACTCGATAGCGTTCTCTGAACTCTTAGTTGACTCACTGTTGGATGAAGGTGGAACATGGTACTAGGGGACCTCTCTAAAGACTTAACAAATAAGCCAAATTTCCCATCTCACTGAGGCCCACAGGAAGCTTTTCCAGCCACATGTTTAAGGAGGTCAAAGTAGGCAGGGCAGGGTGGGAAGAGTTCCCTGGGCTTCGATTCACTCTCCCAGTGAAATTCCTAAATTTAACAAAAATCCTCAAAATCTACAAAAAACAAACAAACATCTCCCTCCCCCCTTCTTTGCCTTTTTTGCTGTTTGTTTACTTGTTTTTTTTTCCAATCCCAGTGTACTTCTTTGTGTTATTCATGCTACAAATTATTTTAAATAGGTTTTTCTCTGAGGCTTTTAGATTTCCTGAGGCTGGGCTGGTTTATGTGGCTTGAATTTTGTTTACGTGCTTTTAAAATTCTAATTATAACTCTTTGGGGAGCTGCTCTACAAAGGGCTGTGTAAAATGGACGAACATCCTGGCAGTGATTAAACATACATGTCACTTTGGGGCTGGGTACAACTGCCTCAGCTAATACCACAACAAGTAGCCCTGGGACAAAGGTTTGCAGTGATACGTTGTTATATTTTATTGAGTGCCTAGGAGGAGACAGTTAAATGCAGGTGAATGCAGCACTGTTAAACATGGTGACATTCAAGCTGATTTTGGGGCACCAAGAAGTTGTCCCAAATAATCCCTCTACCTGTTCTCTGAAAATTATCGCTTTTCATTTTATAATTAAAACATCAAGTTTAGAATCTAAAAATCCCTGCTTAAGTCATGGCGAACCACTTTATAAGGGGAGAGTCAGTGACTCAGGGAATCAGGGACTACTATAATGAGACAGCATAAAATCAAGCCCCTTGGAAGAAAACGCTCTGGAGCAGGGATTTATTTAAAAACATTTGTTACTGGGCCAGTTCAACTGAAGATAAAAATAGATGTTCTAATTAAGGGTATTCCTTGAGGAGTCTCAAGATTGCTACTCCATTATTCCCTTAGACCGCATATTCCTGCCCTACACAGTGTCTGCAACCCATCATGAGCCTTCAGCCTTTTGGGCTAAGAATTGTTTCTTTCCCTGAGTGTCTGTTTTTGGTATTTGTTTACAAATGCAGGGCAGGAGGGACTGGCAGGGAATACATCAGGTTGCTCACACCCTTGCTTCTCAAAGTGTGGTCCATGGACCAGCAGTGTCAGCCTCATCCACAACTTGTCATAAGTGAAGAACTTCACCCCTCCCACCCCCCGCCCATGACCTAGAATCAGAATCAGCCCTTTGCAATATCCTCCGATGTTGTGTGTGCACAGTAAAGTTTAAGAAACACTGACTCACAGCTTAAGGTAGATTTATTTATTTTTGGCCTGTTTGTTGGAATGAAGCTTTCTGAATATTAAAAGGGGATATGAAGCCATGAAAAACTCTACCCCATTCTATTCCTTCGTAGATTTACTCGAATGCCTCCAAGGCCCCATCAGCTTGTAAGTCCTAGGCAAAGTCGCTTTAACAGTTTGTCCCTGTGGTTGCTGTATCTATATCCTCCACCACTAAGTGGCCAGGCCACAGCCACCCCACCCCCGGCCCCCATTTATGTATCTGTCTAGAAGTTTCTAGAAGGAGAGGTGAGTATTCCACATCTGCTCAGGCTGCTACCTAAGCTCTGCTGTCTCCCTGCTCCAACTGTTGCCCTCTTCCTGGTGGCAACCCTCTCTCACATGTCTCTGAAGCTTTAATGTGGCTACAGACACAGTGTCCACCCACCCACAGAGAAAGAGGACACATCCCAGACCCCCAAGGCCCAGGACAGATGCACACTAGGCTGCCAGCATAGCAGCATTCTGCCATCTGCTTAATGGTCTGGGATGCTCACATCTCTTTCAGGTAAGAGCATCCCCTTCAGCTGGTCACCTGTTTTTCTGGAGAGGGGGTCAGGGAGTGAGAAGAATGGGTGAAGAAAAGGAGCCTAGGCAACATGGTGGGAAGTAGTGACCTGACGACAAAATTGATCACTAGGAAATCTCTACGGAGGTGTTGAAGAAGAAATTAATTAAGCATAGAGTCTATGAAGTTGTTTTGTTTTGTTTTCCAGAGCTGTGCAAAAGTATGGACCTCCCTCTATTTTCCCAAACAAACTTTTAGTAAACTCTGCTATCCTCAGCTTTTTGACAAGAGAATGGCCTGAGGTTAAGTGGTGTAGAGAGAGGAGAAGGACCTTAGAAGGACCCCCATCTGACTAAGAGACCTAATGATCAGTGGAAGCAAGAAGTTGGGGGAACAGTAACCATGAGAAAGTAAGCCCCAGAATGCAGGGAAATCTCATGGGATGAAGAAGCCTGGAATTATTGTTATTATTTTTTTAATTAAAAGAAAGGGTGGCCCCAAAAGCCTGCAGGGAGTTGAGTCACCAATAAGGCAATTATACTCAGCCAGTTCCTTCCAGGACACAAAGTTGCTGGAGAGCAAGAGTGATTAGGTTGGGGTGGGGTCAGGAACAGCCACTGCCTGCAACCTACCCACCTCCTAGCCCGGAAGCCATGAGTCCTCATCTATGGGGATTCTTTCTTGCAAGGACCCTCTTTGTCACTCCCTGAAATCTAGCTGCCATTCCTTTTCCCTCTGCCCTTGCCTCCCAGACTGGTGTGTCTGTGTCTGAAACCCTAAATCCAGATAAAGTTCAAGTTCCCTCCTGGGAACTTGACCAACCCATGACCTCTAAGAAGACTTTGCACAGAGTCCCTGGAAGATCTTCAGGGGACACCAACAACTGAGTCTTAGCTGAGCTGCAGCCAAGTGTACCAGGACAAGAGGGCTTGAGTTTACTTGGTGGCCGCCATCTAAGTGTGAAAAGATCCCAGCCTTTCCTCTTTCCGGAAGTTCACCTTTCTCTCCCTACCCATCCCACTGCTTGCCAGTACACACAGATGGCTCAAGAGCAGACTAAGCCTTCGTTTATGCGGGAGTGTTTCTGAGGTGCTCCGTTTTCTTGGTGCAGGCTTAAAGCACTCGGCATCCTCTCCCCCTCCCCCGGAGGAACCTGCAAATCTATTGCCACACCACTTTTGGTTTGTAGACTATTCAGCAGTCTCCAGCGATCCTCAGCCTTTGCAGTGCATAATAGTTATCTGATGCAAATGTCAGAGATGAAGGTTTGTGGGCTCCATGCCCAGGGAGGATTTTCAGGCTGGTGGTCTGTCTTTTCCTGCCAGAAACCCTGCTGCAGGGTTTGGTTTTCCAGTATACTGGCTCCTAACTTCCCATCTTGCAGGCTCTTATTGAGCCATTACTATTTGCTCCTTAAATTCCCTTTGCTTCTGGTATATTATTGTCTTAACAGTCACCAATTTCAACAACTTAGTCAGTGTTTTCTCTTGGTTTTCCTTGCTCCCCTCACAATTTTTTTCTAAAAACCTCTTTTAGTTCATAGTTCGGTCTTTCCTCCAGCTTCTTCTCCCACCCCCACTCCCCTAACCCCTCCCAACCAAATCATCTGAAAAAAACTCACCTTTCTAATAGCCCCTTCCTGAAGACAAAAAAAAGGAAAAGAAAAACTTTTACATTTTAGGGGAAACTCCTCTTCACCATCATTAAAATATTTAAAATACCAAAGACCCCATATTTACACATATTTACATGATAAGCAGAGAAATCACTGACCCAGGCCAGCAAAGAGCAGCAACTGAACTTAATCTACTTTAAAATTGTTGCTGAGGACCAAGTCATGTTTCCAATCAACTGGCAACTGTTCTCAAACTGCTTTCATTGTTATACTGAGAACTCTAAAGAACATTTGTTCACTATTCCCAACCACCATTACAATGAAAGGGCTCCACTCTAGCTGATATATATAGCGATTATATACAGCGATTATATCGCTTATTTAAAATGTACGATGAAATAAGTACTTGAAGATCTATATTAACTAAATTGGGGAGGGGGGAAGTGCTAATAATATATTGTGATTGCAGGAACAAAAAAATCATTTTTAAGTATAAAATTGAAGATTTTGGTTCAAATCACTTTTTACTAATTCAAATCCTTTGGCTACACTTACCTGGAGAAGAGATATCGTGATCACAAAGGTGGTTCTCCCAAGGTGAGGCTTATCCATTGCATTCCGGATGTGCTGACCCTAGTGTTTTCCACTCAACTACATAATTCGTGGTAGTGGGGGAGTTAATGGAACCATTTAAGACTTGGTGAGACAGGTAATATGTAAAATACCTTAATCATTTAATAGCTTTGTTTGTTATAATATATCTTCTACAAATGAAGTATTATTAACATTGTTACATTCAGCTGCTTTTTAATGATAAACTATTCCTTAACAAACGAGAAAAAAGCAATGGTTCTCATCTTTACTTCGCGTAAAAATTAAGAGCCCCAAACTGATGTGGGACGACTGCCACCTGGTGGCAGCATATCCTCATCACAGAAGTCCTGCAAAGTGCAAGTGAGAGGGAAGAAGGCGAAGCAAGCACCTCAACACCCGGGCTACTCACAAACAAAAACCACCAGGTGTCCAGAGTAAAGGTATATTTTCTATAATGCTTTCACTCATGGCCTTCATAGCTATTTTAAGAAATACATATTTATTGATGTGGTTTCAAAGAAAAGTCATTTTAAAACATCTAAGCCCTGGATTTCACTCTTTATCTTTAAAATAAAGAAATTTATCTTTATTTAAAATAAAGAAGTTCATCTTTATTTCATGCAGGCTCCAACTAGACATACTGCTGGAGAGAACATATATATTTTTTTAAGTTCCAGTTTCCTATTAATTTAATTCCAGCCCATAAAATACTTTGCAATTTTAAAAAGCTGGTTTTTGTGTCTCTGGAATCAATAAGAAAAAGAACAGTGGACTAAGTCACTGGATCTGATCTCAGCCCCATCATTATCTGATGGTGGAACTATTTGCCCAACCTGTTCCACAGGGGAGTGGAAGTAGATTATCTCTAAGATGTTCTCAGTAAAAAAAGTTCTAAGACACCTACCCCTCCCCCACCAATCCTTAACTCCTAAGGCCAAAACACTTAGACATTTTGACTGAGGTATTCCATCCTCTCTGACTCCAGGCACTCATACATGGTGATTTCAAAGCTGACCCATTTTCATAACCTGATTCTACCCTGGCCTCTGGGGGGAAGCTACAGTATCTCAGAAGTATCTCTGCTGGCTAGTTGGTCATAATTTTTGTTATCATTGACACCTATTGATTAGTTACAGAAATCTTTTTCAAATGAAGTCTGACCAAGAAGACAAAAAGGATTTGGATAAGGCCCACAAGATCCAATAACACAGCATGGTTTCATTTTGTTGAGTTAGCAGCTACTTTTGCAAACTTAAAAACAAAAGCTGTGTGTTGGAGGTTTCATTTTTGTCCACACTTTCATTATTCAGAAGTCAGTGCCAAGATGATTGTGACCTTTCCATACAGATGGTGTCTTGCTTCCCCAGCACAAACAGCACCTGTCACACTAACCCTCCAATGCAGATGTTTGCATATTTTTAAGGCACTATGTCTTAAAAATGGTAGAGTGTGTTCTGAAGTAAAGGCTTTGCTGAAAGGGGTATAATAATCCATTTGCATTACTTGATGAGAAGTTGTACTGCAGTCCTAGGAGATTAGGAGTCAAGTAAAACAAAGCACGCTTCTTAACTTACATGTACATGTTGTTTCTTAAAATTATTGAAATAAAGTACAAACCCTTCTTTATCTCAGGTTGTGCTGATTTACTTTGATAAGAGTTGTTTTGTTAAATATAAATGGTCACCCAACTACAATACAAGCATAATGTGTATTAAGTATAGTGTAAGATAGCTTCATCAACCCCAAGTGATTGTTTCAAATAAGTCACATCTCAAAGTTAAAAGGAATCTTAAAAGTAATTTAGAATAATTCCATCCAAATGTAAGAATCCTTTCTACCAGTGGCATACAAAGGTGGGGTAGGAGTGGGAGTTGAGATCAGTTGACCCCATTCATAATGAGTGAGTTTAGAAACAATAAATCTGACACAAAATCCATCTGTTTTTTTATTATCACCAGATACCAGCAACCCATCTATTTCCCTACTTCTTATACCACCTGGCTGCTGATCTAAAATAGGTTTCCTATGTTTTATCTCCTAGTTATTAAAGTAACATTATATAACTTGCATGAAATAGATGTAATATAAAGAAGCACTTTTGAAACTGTCCATAATTTCACTATTCAGAGCTGCTTCCAACTTATCTTTCAGTGTATTTCCTGCAAGTCCTTCTCTCAATTTTTTTCTTTACATCCTTCAGATAATTTGTATATTTATATTAAAGATCCTTGATAAATCACAGTTTTAAAGGCTAATATACCACTCTGTGGATATGCCATACATTTCTTAAACATTCCATTAATGTTGTACATTCAAATTGCTTCCAGTCTGCCGCTCTAATAAACAATGATATTGTTGCTGGATTTCCTCTAGGCTCTTGCTATGTTACATAAAAGAATTTAAGAACATGCTGAATTGAGAAATGTAGGTTTTTATTCAACTGTGTTTTCTTTTTAGTTTTTAATTGTTTATATTTTCAATTATTAAATGTACAAAATAAAGTTAAAAAAAAAAAAAAAGAACATGCCAGTTTAGTTAGGCCAGTAGTTTATTAAGGAAATGAAAGAAGAGAATAGAAATGGGAAAAAACAACAAATTACAGGTTCCCAGGTGTACTTGCAGGCTGGTCCAGTCAGAGAAGGGAAAGAGAAAGATTTAGTTTGTGCAGTTGCTTTTTTTTTTTTTAAAGATTTTATTTATTTATTCATTTATCCCCCCCTTGCTGCTTCTCCTCGCTGGGTCAGCCAACCACGCAGTGCGGGTGGGCTTGCCTTCACCAGGAGGCCCCGTGAACCGAACCCGGGGCCTCCCATATGGTAAACGGGAGCCCTACTGATTGAGCCACAGCCGCTTCCTGCAGTTGCTTTTTAAACCATTAATTACTCCTCCCCTTGTTAATGTTCGGAGGAGGGTTCCCAGCTGTTTGATGTTTTGATTGATTACCCCACCCATCAATTCGGGGTGGGGGGGGAGGAAATGATAAGACCCCTTGAGAATATCTGGGGCTTTTCTTTGATCCCAGATGAAATTTGTTCCAAATGGGAGATTCTTGAGGGTTCTTCCAGCACCCTTCTGGTAGGGTCTTTCTCTCAGGGAATTTCTAGGGGGAATTCCATGGCCATGTGTTTCATGGCCATGTTTTCCTGCCAGGTTTTAGATTCATCTTCTCATTCCCTAAACTAGCCTACCTCAATATGATGAAGATTATTATATTAATATGTATTTGTCTAATTATTTGGTAAAAATTCCTAGAAAGGATATTAGTGAGTCAAAGGGTAAACACTTTTTAAAGACCTTAGAGTTATACTGCTAAATGGCCAGTTTTGCACTCCCAGAAAAGCATATGAAAATGCTATTCACACCAAACCTCACAAAGATTGAGCATTACCCAGAGGCTTTTGGAGGTTTTTTTGTTTGTGTGTTTGTTTGGTTTTTGGTTAATTTTTATTTTTGCTAATTCAATAAGCAAAATATAAAGTATCCCATTGCTATTACAACTTATATTACTTTCATTTCTAGTGGGATTTTTCATTGGCATTTTCTCATTTATGAATTTCTCTGCAAGTCTTTTACCCACATAAATATTCACCCTTTTGAACTTTTTCTACTGAGAATTACTTAAAGAAACTCCTACTTTTTACACAGTTCTGTGATTGGACATGTCTCATATTAAAAGTCTTCTCACATTTATCTCAAATCTGCTGCCTGCAACTTCGACCCAGCAGTCTGAGTCCTGCCTTCTGGAGCCACATAGACTAAGCCTACTTTCCCTTCCACAGAACTTCAGAACTTAGAGACACCATCACACTCCCCACTGTGTTCTTTCTTCCTAGATTTATCAACTGTACTACCATCTTAGTGGACACACTTTAGTTTGTTGGAATCCTCTAGAGCGGTGGCCATAAAGAGGTACAATAACTAAGCTACAGTCTCAACAGTAGGACGAAGCAGGGCTTTGATCTCTCTTGATGTTGACACCAAATGTTCCTGTTAATATTGCCTAAAAAATCTCTTCTTTTTCAGTTATACCTCACAGATGCCTCACGATGAGTAAGAAAGCTGCCAAAACCCCCAACTTTTTTTAATATGAACTGTTCTCAGGCCAGGTCTCTTTGTTCTATACTTAAAGGATTGATTTGAAGGCACTGAAAGCAGATCTTTACGTTCATGAAAGTGTGACAGACACTGCTGGCAGCACACAAAATCCATTCTTAACTCTTCCTGACACACAACTGGGTCACATTTTCTAACCTTCCCTGCAGTTAGGTACAGCTACGACTAGTCATCTTCAGTGGAACATGAATGGTAATGTGTGCCTCTTATTGTCTTGGCCTATAACCACCTCTCTCACCTGCTCCTCCATGCTCCTTCCCTCTGGTGTCAGACTGGGTTTGTAAAGCTGAGAACAACCTTGAAATCCATGTATTAAAGATGGCGCAGTCACCAACAGCCTGTGAAAAGGAGGGCTGCCCCCAACTGAATATCTACCCTGTAAATAAGAAATATTTTGCATTACACGATTAAATCTAGGATATATCTGAAGCAGTGATATAGCATACCCTAATTAACACAGGAGAAAATGAGGCATAGTAGAAAACACTCAGGATGAAGATATTGTGTGTCAGTCATTAATCTGTTGCCTCTCAGCTCCATACCTGACCACCTCTTCTCTCTTTTGTATCACAGGGCGTGGGAAGCCTGTGAATCACATTTCACTGATTCCCTTACCAACAAACTTCCAGAAATAGTTTGTCATTTGGGAGGCTGAAGAAAGGAATTTTTTTTTTTTTGCTTTAGGCAGTGCCTCCAACAGGAACAGCAGAAACAGCCAGTAGCTTGTGGTGGTCGCTGCAAGTTCCAGAAGCAGTGGTGCCAGTTTTCAGCAGCCAGAGCAGGAGTAGGTCCTATTGGGTTTCCCAGACCAGGAGTGGCAGTGTTTCCTGCAGTTCAGCTGCAAGTATGGATTTGTACGGACTAGCTCAAAGACAGTTACAGCCTCATGATTTTCCCTTTTGCACCTTCAGTTCTTCTAATACCTTTAAAACGAATTCCCTGCATTAAATACCTCTCTGGCTGAAATAGTTAGAATGGTTTCTCTTTTCTTAACTGGATACTCACTGATGCACACAAATTCTCTTCCCAATGCTGCTAATTACTAGTAAGGTTCTACATTTCTGAGGCCCAATTGTCTGTTCTATTAAAAAATAACAAAAATAATAATTGCTGCTCTGCCTAATTAATATAATGTTTATGGTATTCAAATGAAAGTTATTGTGGAAATTCATGGTTTATAGATATATATTACATTTTTTCTGAATCATAGTTAAGTTTCCTCTTTTCAGTCACATCTTCCTCTTTAGGCAACTCTTGAATGTTTCTAAATCCTGGTTTAGAAACCTTTGAAAAAGACCAATATGCCTGCTGCCAACAAGGGACAACAGTTTCTTCATAACCACTGAGGGTGATTGTATTTCTTATTCTAGGGCAAAGCTTCAGACATTTCAATACTGTTTGTTGGGAAAATACCAGCACCAATCCAATTAGCCTGGCTTCTCCTATCCACACAGAACTGATTGAATGCCAATGGTGGGCTTGGGCATAGGAAACATGATGGCTACAAATGAAGAATGACTGCAATATCCCAGGTTGATTTTACCTGACTTGAACTTATTCAAGCCCTTCTTTAAAAAGGCAGGGCCACAACCCTTCATAATCATTCAGATCCTTCGCAGTTATTACTGAGATTTCCCAAAGAACATGTTTCACATATGTGAAAGCCAAGTCCCCTCACAAGGCATGCTTTGTGCCTTGGCTCTTTCACCATGTTCTCCATGAGGATGTTCTCTGCGGTTTACAGGACTCCACATTTTGCCCTCAGTGTGCCTCCATTTCTTGGGCTACACTTGCCTCTTTGAAGACAGTTCAGTTGAGGGGACAGAAGCAAAGAGAAGGCTTGGATTTTTATTTTAGTTCTACTCTCTCTTTAGATAAGTGACTTTGCATGAGTATTTCTTCATGCTCAATTTTATCCTCTTTAGGAATGAAATTTCCTGCTCTTTCTATTTTGAGTTTTGTTATATGCATCAAATAAGGTACTATTAGGGAAGAAAATGCACTTGACTATAAGGAACACTGAGTTCTGGTCCCATTAAACTACTAATTCACTTTACCACTGCAAATAAATTACCAAACTCTCTTCTGGTCTTCATTTTCTCCACTGATATGAAGAAGTTGGACTAAACAATCCTTTCCAGCATCAAAAGCTCATGAATAAAAGGTGTATTCTCAAATAAGTAAATATACTGTTGCTATATTTGAAGTGCTTCTATTCATTTATCACTGTGAACATCACAAACTTATTAAGGAGTTATCCTTTAGAAGGATACTATGCTATGAATTACAGATTCAAAAAGTTATGTTATCCTTAACCTCAGTGGACTAACAATCTCATACTTTTTAGGACCCTTTTGGACTGAAGAAAAATGTATTTGAAGTAGACCAAAATTTCTCAACCTTGGCACTACTGATGTACTAATACAGAATTTTTTGGAGGAAGGTAAGTGGGAGGGCAAGGCAGGGATGCCCTGTGTATTAAAGGATGTTTAGCAGTATACCTAAACTCTTCACATAGATGCCAGTAGCAGTTCCCAGGTTGTGAGAACAAAAATGTCTCCGGATGTTACCGAATGTTCCCTGGGAGGCAAAATCACCCCTGGTTGAGAATCACTGTTTTAGGGCCTATAGTTACATAATGACCAAGTCACACAAAGTCCCTGCCTCATGGAACTCACATTCTAGGGAATGACCCAGATGATAAAAAATTATTTCAGTTATCTACTGCTGTGTAACAAACCATCCCAAACTTTGTGGCATAAAACAACAAGCATTTTATTATGTGCAAGTATTCCGTAGATCAGAAATTCTTACAGATCATAATGGGGAATTGTCTCTACTCTTGGATGTCTGGGGCCTAAGCCGGCAAGACTTGAATGAATGACTGGGAGTGGCTTTGAATATTTGGCAGATAGAGTAATCTGGAGGTTGCTTCAGTCACTTATCTGGCACCTGGGCTAGGATTAATCAAGCTGGGCTCATCTGATTATCTGTCAACCAGAGCACATACATGAGACCACTCTATGAGGCTCGGGTTTTTCTTTCATGACAGCGATTTCCAAAGGGGAATGCCCTGGAGGAAACATTTGAAGTGGAAGTGTTCTATGAGATCAAGGCAGAAGCTGCCTCAGAAGTCACATGGTGTCACCTCCACCAAATTCTATTGGCCAGTCAGTTCAAGACTGAGTATGGAATACAAAAGATGAAAGCACACCAGAAAAGATGAGAAATATAAAAGCAGAAAGTGGGAAGGTTGGGAAGATTTCTGCCGAGTTATGTTGCAAATAATTTCTGGCAAATGTCTTTGGTGGGTCTGGAAATGGAGCTGATCAGCAGAAGTGCCTAAACCCATGAAAGCCTAATTATTACACAGTTTTTCTTCCCAGAATTGGCCAAGTGCTTGGGACATTTAGAGATGCTCACTAAAGTTCCATAGCTGCTTGAGAGCTAAGCACCAAGGTCCTTGCTTTTATGGTAATTATTCAGTAAAAAGGAAGAGAAACAAAATAACTAAGTCTTTATGCTCAAGCACCCCTGTGACAGCCACAGGAGTACACAGCTCAGATCACTCTTCAGGAGAGAACCTGCTGTAAGGAGTGTGGTCAGCTGACAGGCTCCAGCTGCTGCACACATGCCTAGGCCATGCTCTCCCCAGCTGCTCCTAGCCAGTGACTGAGCCCAAGAGGGTACTAGAGCTGAGCCATACCTGCCCAAAACAAACTTCTCTAAAAGGACATCTTTGCTCTGGGAGTCCCCATTTCCCTGACTGAGATTTTCTTAGAACTTCAGTCTGAAACTCTTCCTAATCATCCTCAACATTGTGGTTTGAGACTCTTATTACTCTCCTTCTCTCCTCTGACCTCCACAGACATTTTCCCCAAATAAATCACTTGCACTTTAATTCCATCTTGGCATCTGCTTCCCTAAAGACCCAAATGGACACATACTCAAAACAAAACAAAACAAAAAAAAAAAAAAAAATGACCCAGTTTTAGGCTTTCAATCAAAAGCTTCAAAAAGTATCTTTACCATTGTTTCAACAAGAATTACCAAGCTGCTACTACTCACCAGGTATTGTACAGAATTGAAAAGGTATAAAAATGAACAAGACATAAACTATCCCCTAAGTGTTCTCTCAGTCTAATGAACAGAGTTTTGTCTTAAGACATACATCAAGAAAATAATTTTAATCACAATACAGTAAAGTGTTATAGTTGAGATATGCCAAGTATATTATGGAAGTACAGATGCTTAGCAACATAGGTCACCTAACACAGTCTGCAGAAGGGGGGATGCAGGAAACACATCACAAGAAGTAAAGATAATGCTGAGTCTTGAAAATGATGAGGAGTTGGGCAGGCTGAATATAGGGGAAAGGCATCCTAGGCAGAAGAAGAGCATGTACAAAAGCTCTATTCATTCTTTTCAAGACTAAATCAAGCTGATCCCAAATCTCCTTAACTGGGGAAGAAGAAAGGAGATAACATGGCCAGATAGTTTCTCAGAAGTCAGTTCTGAGTTGTGCTGGAGCTTAGGATACAATGTGGAGTTTGGAGATATCTTCCTAAACCTTCTCCATTCCTCAATCTTTGTCCAATTAACTCATTCATTGTTTTATATAAAATTCTAGAGAACCTGTCTGAAATTGAAATTTAGCCAATTTTAGATATGACTAAAATTCTGGGAACTCTAACCGAAGTCAGTTTGCTTACAGATATCACTGAAAGAAAAATGTCTAAGGAAGGAGAGTCTGATTTAGTAGATATTACTCAACAGTGGGGTCTAAAGAATGGTTCTGGATCGAGTATGAGAAGATTCTCAAACCTAGCCTAACCCACCTCTGTGGAGGCGCCTATACTGTGTGCTATGGAGAAATACTCAAAGAAATGGGTCATCTCCAGCCAACGCAGCTCTGGAACAATTCCACTCCCCACGCCCCACACCCTCACAGAAGTGTGGGCCATGAAGGAGCAGAGGTAAGGAAAGAGGTGAAGGCTATACTTGGCAGATTGAACAGCTATCCCAAGGACCTTTGGAGATCAGGAAGGAGCAATGGCTTTCATGGAGATAGAACATAGACCATAATAACCTGGTGCAGATACCTTAAATGATGAGGAGTCTGGTAGGAAATGGTGATGGGATTCCACATGCAGCAGTAGAGAAGAGAGTAGAGAGGCAAACACTGTCAGAGGTCAAGGTTAAGTCAGTACCACTGCATGGTTGAGGGGAGTTAGAAGAAGGAAAATTGACCAAAGGCAAGTCAGCACATAAGTCCCAAGAGAAAGATGAGAGCAGCAGCCAGAAGAGTTGGATGACAAGGATAAAAGAGGCATGAATTATATGTGACCAGTCCTGATCCACAAGGGTGCAAAGAAGAACTTTCTCTCCTCACCACTTGGTTGACCATCTACCTAGCTAACATCTCCACTTGGCTGTCATTTATTTCTCAATGTACTAAAATTACTTTTATGAACTATTTACTGAGCATCTTGAAGCTCTTGCCACTCCAGGAAACTATGTTCTTTTAGGGATGTGTTGGGAAAGAAAAATCCAAAGTGTTATATCTTTCCTTTCCCCCTTATGTGGAAATTCCCCCTGTTCTTTGTTTCCAGTATCTTGCTCCTCTAGAAGAGGGAGGAATTAGGGTGAATTTTACACCTTGAAGTTGGTGAGTTCTAGCCATATCCAGACAACTTTGAGCTTGCCACAGAATTAAGAGGAGAATAAAGAGCTTGCCTACAGTGAAAAACAATGGTTAGTTATTTCTTTCTCCATTGTTCCTCTACTCCAATTTAATATGAAGTGATGATTGTTTTCTTTTTCGTGGTTTAGGAGGACAGGCAGGGGAAAGCAGAGTGAAGGTACTTCAACCCCAAGCTACAGTAACCTCAAACTCTGGTAACCCCAAAACATGGTTTTCCTCTCTATTTGCTCAGAGGCTCCTTTCCCCCTGCTGAGAGCATGAGTAAGATTGCCATTGCTAGATGACTGGGTGAAAAGCAGCCATTGTAATGCTCGAGCTTTCTATACAGATAAAGAAATTAGGAAAAGAAGGAAAAGAGTTTAACTATATGAAAAGTAGTTTCTTCTAGAAAGTCGTCCTTAGCTGGGGTTGCAGGGTGGGGGACGAGTCTCAGATGCCCTTTCTTCTGATGAAAAAAAATAAATCTAGACAAAATAGCTGTCCCCAAATTCTCTTTACAAGAAAATTGATGATTTGAATGTGATGATTTTTTTCCAATGAAGGCCTAACATTTCTTGATAAGTAAAATATTTTTACAACAAAGAATCTGATACTCCAAAATTGTTAAAACCAGCTAGTTTGTGTCCATTTCTATGCCAAAAACCAGGGCAGAAAGAATTCAGTGCCATAAACCAGAACCAATGAAAAGAGACTATACTTTGCACTTGTCTGGAAGGTTTTTGGAGACAAAAGTTGATGTGGTATTTTTATTTAAATAAAAATATTATAACATAGGAACACCCTCTTGTAAAATATGTTATCAAATATATTTATGAAATACTTTTGTTATAGCCATCCGTCAACTCTGCAGAAACTGTTAGGAGTGGAGGGAGAAAGGTGGGATTCTGGGAAAATGGAGTAAGTGACTAAATGGGAGAATGATACCAAAGGAGAGGACAAGAGATAGGAGAGCAAATGAGAAAGGGAGAAAGGCAGGAAGGTTAAAAATAGAGGGCTCATCTTAGTAAATTCTGTTACTTTCTTGAAAAAAAAAAGTTAAAAAAAGAAAAAACAGAGTTTGCTAAAATGAGAAACAAAATAGATAACACTGAACAAAGGGCCATAGAAAACGGGTGGGAAATCTGCAGCATAGGCTGTTCTATCTCAGCCCCTCCCCGGCCGTGACTGACCCTCTCTGTGGTGAGTAGGCCCTGTGCTCCCTCTCAGAACACACTGTTGCCAAAAGAATTTTAACTTTTCATGTACAATAAGTTACACGTGGGTTATCAGAGCTTAGTCTCCCATTGGCCGTTCCTAGACCCTCGGGATTTTCTCACTGGCTATCAGAGTTATCCAGAATCTCACAGATCACTGATGAACAGAGGTAAAAGGGGAGAATCTTCAGGGAGAATAGAACACGGGGCAGGAAGAGCTCGGACAGATGTGTCTCTTATAACAATCTAAGACCCTGAGTAACAACTCCTGTTGACCTGGTATCCAGTAAATCAGCCATCCTCGAACTTCAGTGTGCACAGTAGTCACCTGAGATCTTGTTCAAATGCAGATGCTGGTTCAGAAGGGCTGGCGTAGAGCTTCAAATTCTGCCTTGGAGCAAGCTCCTCCTAACGCCAGTGCTGCCAGTGCGGCTAGTCTGCAGACCACACTGAGGGGTAAGTTACAGAGCACTCTGTTGGCCCTGAGTGAGTCAGGGAGTGATGCGAGTGTGTGTGTGGTTGTGTGTGTGTGTGTGTGTGTGTGAGAGAGAGAGAGAGAGAGAGAGAGAGAGAGAGAGAGAGCGCACAGAAGCGCATTCATTCCTGCAGGTACATACAGAAAGAAGGCAGGAATCAACACATGTTCTTTATTCACTTATTACTGCACTGTGTTCTGGTTCCCAAGGATTCAGAGTTGCTGCAGTTTCAATTCTCCTGCATACATGAAATTGTACAGAAAACAATATCAGCTGTAAGTGCCCCCAGTGAAGGAAGTGAAGCTCAAGGAATCCCCATTAGGTAGTCCAGGATGGCCCCCTACAAAATTTTTTTTAACTTCTTCTCACCTAATCCTTCTTCCACAGAGAAAACCATGATTGGTTTTGAATCGTCCCCAACAAGAACGTCAAGGGATGTTGGAAAGCTTGGGTCATTAAGCAGAAAATTTGAGAACATACTAAAAACCCAGGTTCGAGATTCAAGCTAGTGGTTTGACTCTGATTTCTTCACACATTCTAATGAAGTGTCTGAGATAGAGGCTTCCTTGGTGTTTCTTATGTTTGTGTGAGGCAGAGGGTAAATGAGGGCATGCCCCCTCTTCCACAAACCAGGGACTAATAGCACCAGCGAGAAGCTTTGGCTTGGCCTCATGAGAAGTGTTTTGAAACAATAGTCCAGGCCCAGTTGAAGTGGGTTCATCCTTATTTCCTTGACAGAAACCACATGTTGTGTGATGCAGTGTGGGTGTCCTCAGAGGTAGCTACCTAAGTTTGCATACTTCCTGACTGACAGAACGCTCCTGCCTGTGCCTCGGGGCCAGCACGATGAGTGTCACTGGGAGGAGTAACCGAGTTTCACTTCCTTGCTGGTTGGAGGCTCACAGCCACAGTTTCTCTCACTGAGGAGTGAGAGAGGGTGAGGAGCAGCAGAGCCCGTCTCTCTCTGCCTCTTCCCCACAGCACCTGGAAGGGGCTTCGTGAGAGGAGCGCGAATGGGCAGAGCAGAACTCCTAGAAGGGAAGATGACCGCCCAGGACCCCTCAGACCTGTGGAGCAGACTGGACGGAGACGCAGACCTGCTCCAAGACTTGGGGTAAGAGAACCATCCCCTTTCCCTAGTGTGTCTCCGGTGAGCATTATTCCACTGCTCCCACCCAGACACTCACTCTGATGAACAATAATCTTCAGTACTGCATTTCTCTCTGCTACTCCCTCCCAATCTTCCCAACTTTTCTCATTTGTCTCTGCTAGGTATCTTCCTTTTAGAGACTAATCCATTGTAAAAACATAGATTATTTTTCCAGATGTGAAAACAGGTAGGTTAAGAAAATGGGACAAAAATCAAATGGGTATTCTTTGAGACTAGGGAAGGAACTGAGATGTGTAAATTGATATTTCTTAGTTTACTTAATATTGCTCTGGTTTGTGGATAAGTATGCTGTTAAAGTGTTTTGATCGCTGAGCTATTGACATTAAGAGGACTGTGTTGCTGGTAAGATAAACAGAAAGCCTGCCGGGCTGTGAAGGGACTTTTCAAAAGAGAAAGAATGAGGAAGTTTCTGCAACAATCTTGCATATGTGGTTCTTTCTCCTGACATTGCGTTTGTGAGCACTTGTGTACATCCATGTCTGTCGGGGCAAGTTTGAGCCTTTTGAATACTGGCAATCCAGAAAGAGGATAAGGCAGTTCAAATCAGAAAAATTTCTGCCTCAAGCTGTATAAATTTGGGTAGGTGGAGACATTGAAGCCCTGTCTTTTAAGAAGGAACCCAGATAAGACAACTTATCAGGATATTTAATAAAAAGAGACAATTACTACACAATAGAGGAACAAGGGATTTCCTAGAGAAACAAAACCTTCAACTGAAGGCACTGGGAATTCCCTGATGAGGCTGGTCTTGACACCTGTGATTCAAGAGAGGCAAAACTTGCACATTCTGCCTTAATGAATAAGTCTAAATCTTCACAACAACCCATAGGAACTGTTATCTGCTCCATCTTACAAATGAAAAAAATGAGCAGCACAAGGGCAGACAACTTGCCTACTGTCACTCATCAATTAAATGGCAGAGCCAGGATTCCAAAACCTATGTTCTTAATCACAGGAAAACTGATATAGCAATGAAATCTCTCTGCTTTAAGGCTGCAAGGATTGCATTTCTTTGTGTTGTGTTACTAAAAAAGTTCTCAGTAGTTCCTGTCTTTAGATTTTAAAATTGAGGTCTCAAAATTCAACTGTGGCTTCATATGGTAAATCAGATATAATAACAGCTAGAATTTTCAGTAAAGTAAACGGCTCATATTGGTAAGCCAGAGTTCCAGGATATCCCTACCCTTCCAATGTGAATCCCCAAAGAAAAGAGGCAAAAGGCCCCTGAGCATCCAAAGCAGGTGTCACAAAATCCAGGCAATAAAGAGCCCTTGGGCTCTCACTGTCAGCCTCATTGAACCATGAAGCTATAATTCTACAAGCTTGGTGATATGTAATCCCTGACCAGCGGAGGCAAGAAGTCCCAAAGGAGAAGAGAAATGAATGAGCAGCACAAGGGCAGACAACTTGTCTGTTCTGTTCCATTCATTTAAACAACCAATCCTTGATCCCAGACTCTGTGCTTGAGTGCTGTTGGCACCCGGATTTTAAAGATAAGCTAGGTGAGATTCTTCCTCACACCATAATGCCAATATCAGAAACGGACTACAAGTAAACCCACAAGCAAAACCGAACTGCATCTTCCCTCTATGTGCAAAGAATAGATGTTCAGTACAAGCCAGAAGCATCAAAAGAAGAAGCATTTCTGTCCAGATTTCTTTATTTGTGAAGGTCTGGAAATTTATTAATCATGTGAGGATGGTTTCTATAACAATGAACAAGCTGCAGTTATCTGGAGAAATTGCTCTGTGGCCTCAACCTCGGCTATGCGCAAGAAACATTGGGAGAGTTTCTAGAAATTCCTAGTGCCCCGACCATATGCCAGAAAAGTCAGTACCTCTGGGGTGAACTGTCTTCTTTTAAAGCTCTCCAGGTAATTCCAGAGTGCGGCCAAGGTTGAGAATCGCTGCATAGAACATAAATCCATCAATGGCATTGACTAATTCTGTTTTTAAAAAGCTCGGTAAAACCAAAATGATTTAATGTAGTTGGTAGAAAAAAGGTGGGTGGTTTTATTAACAATTATTTATTTTATTTTTTTAGTAGGCCATTTAAGTAAAGTGGATTCCTGTGTTTATATTTCTGATAGTTATAAACAGATAATTTGGTGGCTAAATTAGACAGCTATCATAAGCCCACCTTTGTTCTTTCGTCCCTATTTTTCTTTGTTATTTAGTCCCTGGAATATGTAAATTGAATGAAGAACTGTAGCAAATTCATCACTCACTTTTCTAGGACACACGTCTCTTGCTCAGAGAACAGGTTTATCATTTTTTCAAGTGCCTAAATCAAGCAACTCACATGTATTTCCATGTTTCTTTTATGGCGTGCCTGACAAAAATCATTTATTTTCTTCAATTCTAAAGGTATTAGTGTTCTTAAGTAATCAGTTTCCAAAAGCAAAGCAGAAATAGTCATCTTAAATTATTTCCCAGCTTCAGTTATGCTTTTGCAGGGTTGGAATTTGGATGAGGAGGTGGGGAATGCAGGAAAATAAGTAGCAAGAGGGTATGGACAATGATTGGAAGAAGCAAGAGGTGGACTGGGAACAGTGATCAGGCTGTTTGTTACTTAATAGGAAGTGATGGGGAAAGAAAACAAGGAATAAACACTAGAGACATCACCTAAGGAATAACTACCATAGAAATGCTAGTCAGTTCATAATTTAAAATTCTAGCAATTCTTTACCTACAACAAAGTTAAGTACAAGTAAAACTGATAACACTTTATAAATACACAACTGCAGACTGCAAAGTAAAATTATTTTCAGATACTTTTGGATTAAATATTTGAATTACCCAGTCAGACATATTCTCCCAAGTGATAAAATTTAACAAATATTTCCTTTTTTATATATACTTTCCCAAATGTCAAATTTTATTGACAAGTGCCAAAGTATTTGATTCTAGGTTTGGGATGTTTAAATCAGTAAATGAAAAAGACTCTAGAGAAGGTCAGAATAGATCAAGGGTCAGCAAACTTTTTCTATAAAAGGCCAGATAATAAATAATTTAGGCTTAGTGGGCCATACTATCTCTATCCAACTGTTAAAATCTACCAACGATGGAAGCTGCTGTGGAAACAGAAAGAAATGAGTGTGACTGTGTTCAGATAAAACTTTATTTATGGGCACTGAAACTTTAATTTCTCATAATTTTCACAAGTTATGAAATATTCTCTTTCCTTTTCATCCATTTAGAAATGTAAAACCATTCTTGGCCCACAGTCCATACAAAAACATGTGGTGGGTAGGACTTGGCATTCGGGTGGTGGTTTGCTGGCCCTGGGAATAAATTGTAACAACCAAAATGAGTCCCTCTTATGAGGCTGAGCACAGATGAGCTCTGATCTTCAACAGGTATTACTATTCCAACTTTCCATGTGAGGAGACTCAAGAGCAGAGAAATTGGGTTGCTGAGGTCTCAGAGCACCTGGCTCTAAGCCCGTGCTCCTTCCACCAAACCAGGTCTCCTTGTTCTGGTGACCACTATTGATGGACTACCTACTATGGTGCCAGCTCCATACTTTTCACATACATCATTTCATTTAGCTTTTATCACAATACTTTAAATACTCTGCTCCTATGCTCATTTCGTAGATTCAGAGTGTGACTTCAAATAAGTTCATTGAACTGAGTCGAAGACCTGGCAAGTGGTGGAGCTTAGGGGCACACCTTCGTCTGACTTACCCCAAAGTTAATGGTTTTCCCACTACACCATGCTGCTTCCCAGAACTCAAAGAGAATACATTTTAATAACGATTCATAATTATTGGATGCTCACCACATCCTGATGCTATTTTAAGCCCTTTGCATATAAGAACTGATTTAATTCTCACAGCAGTACTATGCAGTAGGCACGATTACTATGTCACTGCCATTTCTAGATGAGAAATGAAGGTCAGAGCTTTGATCACATGCCCAGGTTACCGTGCTAGCAAACCTTCAAACCCGGAATTTTGCTTCAAAGTCCATGTGCTTAGGTACTAACACTACAGTCTAATTTCCATCTAACTTCTTTCTTATTATTATCCTAGCCGTAATTATTAGTGCTAGTATGAACTGAGAAAAAAAGAATGTTCTGTAATTATTACTGCCAACAAATTTTATTACTACAAGACATTATTCTTTCTATTCTTCACATACACAGACCTAAGCCTAATTAGTCAGAACTTTACTGACTCTATTTTCAGGGTTAGAAAAATTGAATAGACTAAAAAAGGTATAAATAAATTCAAAGCTTAAATGGAACCTAGTCGTGATACCAACTAGACCATTATAGCTTGTTCCTCTTCTGTGCATAATTCTGTAATCTTGGATTCTTCCTCTTCTATGCATAATTCTGTAATCTTGGATTCTAAAAATGCAAGGTGATTCTTCTGTGGCTGTTTAATAGTATGTAACTGGCATGCCACTTGATCTCTCCTTGACTAGAGTGAATGTCCTCTTGAGTTGTTGTGTTTTTCTGTTCCTCCTATGGGTGATGGTGACTTCCACCCACTTGCATATGGAAATCTTTCCCCAGTTTCCACATTTGGGTGGGGTCACTTTGCTTCATTCATTCATTCTTCCATTTAATCATGGGTCCTTCTGTTGATTGACAACCTAATGCAATGCACTGGTGGGAGGGTGGGGGAGGATATGGAAATACAGGAGGACTGGCTGTCAGGGTGGGGGAGGATATGGAAATTCAGGAGGAATGGCTGTTACCTCCAGGAGCTTGCAGTGCAGAGGTCAGAGAAGGCACATGCATGAGCAGTTATCACACAAGGTAGTGTGGGCTCAGTGTCCTAACAGTGGCTAGATAAGGCACGCTACAAATGGCAGGAGGAAGGAACATCACAGCAAATGGGGAGGTTGGCCTTTAGACCATTAAGATGGTTGTGGGTTGAAGATAGAATAGATGACATTTCATAAAGAGAAAATGGCACAAGGAAAGGGATAAAAGGGGCAAACATAATGAGTCAGAAAATAAAAAGGGCCCGGAATGACTCAGCCCCTCCAGGGCCTGGGTCCTATTTGGTTCCTAGTCGGGAGTGATGAAAGAACCCTAGGCCAGAGGTTTGGTTAACCAGCATTTAGTCGGTCTTTTTCTAATCCCTACCTCCCAGCATCTCTACCTCCAGCCTCTTTCTGTGAGAAAGCTTCCAGCTGGCCTTCCTGCTCTAGTTTTGCAACCATATCCTCAGCCTTTTTTTTTTCTTTCCCTCTTCAGGACCAGTTTAATTTCTTACTTCTACCAGTAACCTGGGAGGATATATTTCTACTCTGAGTCCTTGCACCTCTGGCTCCTACTCCCTGATACAGACCTGACTGAAATATTCTGAGTCCATTTGGTCTTAACCACATGCCTTTCTCACCTCAATCACCTCTAGATTCTCTGTGGTCATGCTCCACCTCACTCCCTGCCCACTGCTGTCTGCCCCTGCTACTTCTCATTAGACATTCTTGTTTTAAAGATATTTATAACTTTAAAAAGCATAAAGGTAATAATTTAATTTATTTTTGTAACACTATAACAGTTATGTAGTAGAATGTTCTTAGTTTTCAGAGATATATGCTGTATTATTGAGCGTTAAAGTATCATGACATACATAATATCCTTTAAAACCATTCACTCAAAAAGTATATAAAGAAAATATGGCAAAAAGGTTAAAAATTAGTCTACCTAAGAACGGTATGTGGGCATTATTTATACTATTTTTTGTACTCTCTTATAATGTTTAAAATTATTCATAACAGCTAAATAGAAAATAAATGACTGAAAATAAAATAATATTAATATTTATTAATTATTGAAAGTTTGGGAAATAAAGAAAAGTTAGCCATGTACCTCCTACCCAAATGGTATTTGTTCAATTTCTTTCCAATCTTGTAAAAATATTTTTTCTGTGAACCCACACACATACACACACAGACACAGACTGAATTTTGACTATACTGTATGTATAAATTTTTCTCTTGCTTCCTGGTAGGATGTTTTTTTCATCATCTGCTTCTTGGTCTGTCTCAGAGCAGGCCCAGGGTCTAGTCTTTCCTGGGCCAACCTGTTGCTCTACATTGAAGTTTGGATAGTTGGGTCAGTCCAGATTTCAGGACCTAAATTAGATTAGAAATTTGGACTTCAGTCAATTGACAGTACGGACTCATGGAATGTTGGTAAGGACAAGAAATTATGTGGTCATCATATTTTGTTTGTAGGAAGATTTACCTGACAGTTTGAACATGATGGGTGCCAAAGGGTCCAGAGTCAAGAAAAGTAATCAGTGAGGTAGTTCACAGGATTAGTGAATAACAAACTAGACCACAATGATGACCTGAGAGCAGCAAGGAAGCAACAGGGGTGGAAGACAGTCATCCCATTAAGCTAAGCATAATAAATGACTCACAACTAAGCAAGAACGAGTTCTATTTCTTTTCAGATATATTTTTAAATTACATTTAAAAAATAGAAAACCACGTATCTTCTAATTTCTTCTTTGTTTGCTTTATCACTATAAATTTCTAAAGTTGCCCAGGTCTCTTTTTACGCCTTTAGGGTTTTGATTCAACAGCAGTAAAACATGTGTTTTGTGTTAGTTCTCTAGATAATCTTAGAATCATCTTGCTGAAGTCCTGAGAGGTTTGGCCTCTTGCTTCCGTAAGTGATAATGACACTGAATCGTTCCCTGAAGCCAAGGCCCCCTCTACTGAGGATAAGTCCCTTACTATGTCCCTCCACTCTAAGCGGTTCCCAGCTTTCATCGCACCCTCCTGAGGAAGCTAAGGCCTTGGTGCCCTGCACCCACAGCTTGCCTGTAGTTCATGCTCCCTTGAACAGAGCCCTCACTCTGAAGGAGGCTGGGAATGACAGGTGGGGAGAAATTGATATTCCAAGGTCTAAGCCAGGACTATGGTAATGTTCTGGTGATATAAATGTCCTTAGACTTTCCCTTTCAATCACTGTAATATCCATATATTAGCACTGCTAGTTACAAACACTGTGATATGCTTTCACCATTTCTATTCATTTCCAAAGATTTACAAACAACTTTTTACCAATTCTGTACAGATTAACCCTCACCTTTCCATTCTCTAACCATTCTCATTCTATTTTCTGGTGACCTATATTTCAGTTATTAACTACATAATTTTACACAATATATTTAGTTCATAATAATACAATCATACAGTATTTGTCCTTTTGTGTCTGGCTGGCTTCACTCAACATAATGTCCTCCAGGTTCATCCATGTTGTCATATGCTTCACGACTTCATTTCTTCTTATAGCTGCATAATATTCCATCGTATGTATACACCACACTTTGTTTATCCATTCATCAGTTGATGGACACCTGGGTTGTCTCCATCTTTTGACAATTGTGAATAATCAGTGTGTAGATGTCCGTGTCATTGCTATCAGCTCTTCTAGGTATATATCTATTAGTGGTATTGCCAGGTCACGTGACAAGTCTATATTCAACTTCCTTAGGAACTGCCAAACAGTCTTCCACAGTGTTGGAATGTACTATTCTACATTCCCATCAACAGTGAATAAGCATTTCTATATCTCCACATCCTTGTCAACATGTAGTTTTCTGTTTTTTTAATAGTGGCCATTCTAGTAGATATGAAATGATATCTCATTGTAGCTTTGATTTGTACTTCCCTAATTGCTAGTAATGTTGAGTATTTTTTCATGTGGGTTTTTTTTTTTTTTTGCCATTTGTATTTCTTCTTTGGACAAATGTCTATTCAGGTCTTTTGCTCATTTTTTAATCAGGTATTTGTCTTTATTGTTAAGTTGTAGCATCTATTTATATATCAAGGATATTAAACCCTTGTTGGATGTATGATTTCCAAAAAATTTTTCCCATTGAGTAGACTGCCTTTTCACTCTTTTGACAAAGTCCTTTGAGGTGCAAAAGTGTTTAATTTTGAGGAGGTCCCATTTATCTGTTTTTGCTTTTGTTATTTGTGCTTTGGGTGTAAGATCCAAGAAACCATCGTCTACCACAAGATCTTGAAGAGTTTCCCTAATTTTTCTTCTCATATTTTTATGGTCCTGACTTTTATATTTAGGTCTTTGATCCATTTTGAGTTGATTCTTGCATATGGAGTAAAATAGGGGTCCTTTTTCATTCTTTTGGTTATGGTTATCCAGTTCTCTCAGCACCATTTATTGAAGAAACTGTTTTGTCCCAATAACATGGATTTGGTAGGTTTGTCAAAAAATAGTTGGCTGTAGAGGTGAGGGTCTATTTCTGTACTTTCCTTTCTATTCCACTGATCAATGTGTCTATTTTTAGCCAAAACAATGCTGTTTTGACCACTTTAGCTTTGTAATATGTTTCAAAGTCAGACAGCGAGAGTCCTCCCACATCGCTCTTCTTTTTTAGGATGGTTTTGGCTATTTAGGTGCCCTTTCCTTTCCAAATAAGTTTGGTAATTGACTTTTCCATTTCTGTAAAGTAAGCTGTTGGAATTTTGATTGTGATTGCATTGAATTTATAAATCAGTTTGGGTAGGATTGACATCATCACGATATTTAATCTTCTAATCCATGAACATAGAATATCTTTCCATTTGTTAAGATCTTTGATTTTTGTTTAAGCAATGTTTTGTGGTTTTCTGAATATAGGTCCTGTACTTCTTTGGTTAAGTTGATTCCTAGATACCTGAGTCTTTTTGCTGCTATTGTAAATGAATTTTTTTCCCCCTGATTTCCTCCTCAGCCTACTAATTACTAGTGTGTAGAAACACTACTGATTTTTGCTTGTTGATCTTGTATCCTGCCACTTTGCTGAACTCATTTATTAGCTCAAGTAGCTTTGTTGTAGACATTTCAGGATATTCTAAATATAGGATCATGTCATCCACAAATAGTGAGTTTTACTTCCTCTTTTCCAATTTGGATGCCTTTTCTTTTCTTGCCTGATTGCTCTAGCTAGAGCTTCTAGCACAATATTGAATAACAGTGGTGACAGTGGGCATCCTTGTCTTGTTCCTGATATTAGAGGGAAAGCTTTCAACCTCTCCCCCATTGAGTACAGTGTTGGCTGTGGGATTATAATATAGACCCTTTGTTATGTTGAGGAGTTTTCCTTCTATACCTTTTTTTTTTTTTTAATTTACTTATTTATTTCTCCCCACTCCCCCATTGTTGTTGTTGTTGTTTTTGTGCTCACTGTCTGTTCTCTGTGTGTTCTTCTGTTCTTCTGTGTTTCCTTGTCTTCTCTTTAGGTGGCACCAGGGACCTATCCTGGGACCTTCTAGAGTAGAGAAGGTCCACCTTAGCTCCCTGATCTGTGCATCTCTCATTGCCTTTCTTCTGTGTCTCTTTTTGTTGCATCATCTTGCTGTGCCAGCTGTCCGTGTGGGCCAGCACTCCACGTGGGCCAGCACTCCACATGGGCCAGCACTCTGCATGGGCCAGCTCTCCACTCAAGCTAGCTCACCACACGGGCCAGCTTGTTTTTCACCAGGAGGCCCTGGGAATCAAACCCTGGACCTTCTATATGGTAGATGGGAGCCCAATCACTTGAGCCACATTCGCTTCCCTATACCTATCTTTAGAAGTGTTTTTATCAAGAAAGGATGCTGGATTTTGTCAAATGGCTTTTCTGCATAAATTGAGATGATCATGTGTTTTTTTTCCTTCAAGTTGTTAATGTGGTATATTACATTAATTAATTTTCTTATATTGAACCACCTTTGCTTACCAAGAATAAATTCCATTTGATCATGGTGTATAATTCCTTTAATATGCTGTTGGATTCTATTTGCAAGTATTTTATTGAGAATTTTTGCACTAATAATCATTAGAGAGATTGTTCTGTAATTTTCCATTCTTGTATCTTTTTCTGGCTTTAGTGTTAGGGTGATGTTGAGTTCATAAAATGTGTTGGGTAATTTTCCCTCCTCGTCAATTTTCTGGAAGAGTTTAAACAGGATAGGTGTTAATTCTTCTCAAAATACTTGGTAGAATTGATATGTAAAGCCATCTAGTCCTGGACTTTTCTTTGTTGGGAGTTTTTTTGATGACTGATTCAATCTCTTTAAATGTGATTGGTTTGTTGAGTTCTTGTATTTCTTGTAGAGTCAATGTAGGTTGTTTGTGCATTTCTAGGAATTTGTCCTTTCATTTCTGATTTTATTTATTTGCATCTTCTCTCTTTTCTCTGTTAGTCTAGCTAGTAGTTTGTCAATTTTGTTGATCTTCTCAAAGAACCAGGCTTTGATATTGTTATTTTCTCTATTTTTTGTTGTTCTCAATTTCATTTATTTCTGCTCTAATCTTTGTTCTTTCTTTTCTGTTTGCTTTGGGATTGGTTTGCGGTTCTTTTTCTATTTTCTCTAGTTGTTTAGATAGATCTTTGACGTTTATGCTCTTTCTTCCTTTTTAATAAAGGAGTTTAGGGCTATACTTTTCCCTCTCAGCACTGCCTTTGCTGTATTCCATAAGTTTTGATAAGTTGTATTCTCATTTTCATTTGTCTCTTTGACAAATGAAATTAGTAAAATTAAATATTTACTAATTTCTCTTACAATTTCTTCTTTGACTCACTGATAGTTTAGGAGAGTGTTGTTTAGCCTCCATATAAGTGCAAATTTTACGATGTGCATTTCTAACAAATTCCCTGATTGTGCTGATGCTGCTGATCCAAACTTTGGGTAAAAAGTTAGTTTTCAAACAGCAGTTACAACCCATTAGTGGTTTAAAGGCAATTTAGTGGGTCACAATCAACATTTTAAAAAAAGAAATAGAAGACAAGAGAAAAGAACTATTCAAGTAAATTGTGTATATTAAGGATACGTATTGTTTCCAACAGTTTTTTTTTTTTAATTTTATGTGTGTGTTCGTGATGTATATGTATAAAATGTATTCTCTAATGTGTTTTGATTAAAAAAAAAAAAAAAAGCCTTGTCTTTAAAGGACAGATCAAAATGGGATATAAACTTAGATCAGGAAATTAAGTTAAGACAATACAGCCCAATGGGATAAGATGCAATGAGGCTCCAAAACACTGGATCAATTTCCCAGATGATTCTAGCATGAAGAGGCATCAGAATGGAAAGGAGTGAGCTGAGGATCCTTTCTGGATCTAGCCTTGTCTGCTTTCTCTGTGGTTGAGCTTATTTCCTGTAACTTTTCTCAGAAGCAGCTATGAAAATTCTATAGTGGGTGGGTATTTCCTAATTTGTTACTGTATCATGGAAGAGATAACACCACTATTTCCTTCAAGGTCAACTGCTGGTTTTGATAGACCCATAAACCCAGGACAAAAGTTTTAAAGCTTGATTAGTCTCTGCTCTGCTGCCTCTATTATTAGCCTTGAGACATAATTATGCCATGTATTAGCCTTGCAGGAAAAGGGGGGAATATAACATTGATTCAAGTGAATTGTTATAAATAGGGTGTTTCTTGTTCTTTTCTACCTCTTCAGGGGAAAATGAAACTGAAAGAATGGTCTTAGTTTCAATAAAATGAACCTTACTTATTCCAAATTGCGAAACCATATTCCCAGCCCGTAGCACAATGTCTAGCATATTCATAATATATTATATAATTTAGCAAAGCTTGTAGATTGTTTCCTTCTGCAAAAGTTAATAGAATCATATAAAAAATTTATTAAAAAGACAGAGTACCAATACATGAAAAGAAGAGGGTTTTCTTACTAGGTGTTATTACTAGTAGCCTTAATAGATGAGAAAACTGAGCTTGTTATTTGCGTGGAGTCACATAGTTAATAAGTTAATAGTCGTTGGAGTGGACGGACTAGCTGAGGGTGTGACTGGAGACAAAAGCATGGCTTCTCTCACCATGGTTCTCACTGACACTATATGGATCTTTGTGATCAAGGTTTACTGCTCATTAGCATCTCTTTTCTCAAGGTATTTTCCAGTAGTAAAGCAGTTTCTTACTGCATGTAATGCATCAATCTTCGACAGGTAGCTGGGGGAGACGTGACAGAGCCTCAGAGGAAAACTGACTCAATTGGGAGTTTGAATCAACAGTAAGTTCATTGTGAATCAGCAGTGTGATATAACTGTGAACAAGCGAATGCAACCCCAGGCTGCCTTAATGTGCATCCTGAAGCTAATATAAGGGAGACCCTGAGCTACTTTATTTGCACCAGTCAGATCTTGCATTTAGGATAGATTTTTTAAATTTGGCAGGTGTTCAGAGCAGAAATGTCCCTGAGTGATAAAAGGACTGAAAGCCGGTCAGAAAGAGAGAAGGTGAAGATGAAACAGAAGAGAGTTGTTTTCAATTACTTGTAGGTATCTATATAACTCCAAGAAATAGCTCTGGGACCATCTGTTGAAAGCTATACAGAAAGAAATGTCAATTCAGTGCAGGCAAGAGTTTTCTGTCCATCAAATATGGATGTATGGAATGAGTTTGTCTGTATAGTGAGTTCCTCATTTTTAGCAACATTTAGGCAAAGATTGGATAAAGAGTCTTGTTAGGGTTTAGACATTATTCAAACACTGTATAAAAATTAAAAGGAATATAAACCAAACTAATTATGGTTTTCACTGGGTTAGGGGGTTATATGTGGCTTTTAGTTATTAAGGTAAGCATTTTTATAATTGTTCAATTTTTAAAAAATGAAAATCATATCTGATTTTTGTAATTACCAGAGATAACTTTACTGGGAAACCAGTGAAGCCTCAACTTCAGGGCTCCTGCCTTGCTCAGACCCTGGTGAAGTGATTAAATAAATGTAGTCAATTCAAAGAGTATTTAAGATTAGTCTCTGAATATGATAGTTTAAAATGCCCTAGAATCTTACAGCTCATCTATAAAAGAAGCTTAATAGAGTTTCCTGAATTTGCCAATAATCCCAGAAACTTCATTACCAGTATCATGTTGTGAAACTGTAAGTAAGTTTTCTACCCTAGCAATAATTTTTTAGAGTATTCTACACAAAAGATTGAGTTATTGCTCATTTCGCTTTATAGAGAACTTTACTGCAAAATTCTTATTATATAAAAAGACAAAGATTATGCAGCCAAAAACATAGAGGAAAAAAATAAAGGTTTGTATTAAGTAATTAATTAATGAAAATAAGTTATTTTTCTCAGTGTTGTGATGTTTGTGATATTTGTCAGCTTTTTAAATTTGTATTCTTTTTTTTCGTGATTTCTCCTTAAATAAATATTCATTTTTCTTTTTAACTTTATATATACTTATATATACTTTATATAACTTTATATATTATTTTTCTTAAAGAGATCACAAAATTTTATACGCTTCAAACCTCTGAAAAATCTGGATTGTCCTTCTAGTAATCAGAATAATGAAATAAAAATTTTTTAAAACACGGTTCTGATGACAGGAACTTTAGGTTTTGTGCAATTATGATTCTATATGATGAGGTATTGTATGTGACTATTAAGCTGTAAGCTCTATAAATGTCAGCCAAGCAATTGTGTGTATCCAGTGCCAAGTGTGATACAGCCTCAAGTTATGCCCAGCCTCATCTCCTACTCCACCCTACTGCTGCCTTTGGCACTTGCCCTGAGGTACTTATACAATTGCATGGTACTCTGCTCCTTCAACAAACCTGGTTTCTCTTCCTTCTAGGGCCTGGAATCTAGGCCTTTGCAACTGTTCCTCCCGTGGAATACCTCCCTGAACTGTCACTCCAACAACCCCCACACAATTTTAAATAGATTTTAAAAAGAGAAAGTTTCTCTCTCTCTCTCTCTCTCTCTGTCTCTTTCCCTCCCTCCCCTCATTCCTTTTTTCCTCTTTCTCTCTCTCAAAAACAAAAAGGTCTTCACTGATGTAATCCAAGTGCCTAGGACAGTTCCAGCACTCAATAAACAGCAGTTGAATAAATGAAAGACTAAATGAATGAAAGAACTAAAAGAGTTATCTCTCTAATAGTACTTAGTTCATCTCATTGGAATTATTTGTGTAATGTCTGTCTCCCCATCCTCTCCACTGCCCTGGACTGTGAGTCTCTTGGGGTCAGAAATGATCTCCACTACTTAGATTTCTGTTTTCTGAACTAATTGAAAATAACAAAGAAAATTTGGGGGAGGTGGGGTGGGGTATATGAAACACCCGCTATATTTTCGATGCAACATTTATATAATCTAAAACTTCTTTAAAAATAAAGAAAAAAAAGAAAAGAAAATTTTATTTAAGCAACAAGAAAATCCTATCACAGCAGATCAATGGCGAGTTATAGGCTTGAGGGTCTCAATGGCTCAATGACAACGAACATGTAGGAAGCACTACCCCTTGCCAGGCCTGTTTCAACCACTTCACATGTGTTAATTCATGAAATACTCACCATAGGTCTATGACTATTATTAATCTTATTTTAGAGAGGAATCCTATTTCAAATTAGTTAAGTACCTTGCTCAAGGTCATACAATTAGTAAGTATCACCTAGATTGGGACCCAGGCAAACTGACTCCAGTGGACCAATCCTAATCATCACAATGGAAGTTAATAAAAAGAATATGGAAAGTCTATCATAAAGGGCAAGGGGTAAGGTGCAGAGCAGTGTGCCTAGAACGGTCTTATTTCTGTAGAATCAGGAGGGTGGCACACCTGAATGCCTCTAGATGCATAGAATATCTCTCAGGAGGAAATACAAGAACATAGTTAAGATTGGTGCCCTCTGGGAAAGGAACTGGGGCACCGAGGATCAAGAATAAGAAAAAGGTTTTATTTGTTTTCACTATGTGCTTTTTTGTGCCCTTTTCTATGACTTTGTTTGTTTACCATGGATATAAGTTAGACCTTTTCTATAACAAATTAAAAAAAACAACACATGGAAAAACTTGAGTCTCCTTGGGATGTGCCCAGCTCTCCAGATGTTTGTCGTTTTGAAACAATAGTTATTGAAGTATTTACTTTATCATCAGAATCAGATTACAAGATAGAAAACTCTCCTGATTGTTAGACCCAAGCAAAAGGAATCTAAACTCTGAATGGTTAAATGGTTAAATTCTGAAAACATTCTTGCTCCATCCATTAGCAGAAAAAAAAATGTTAAAGTCAGAGACTTTATGAATTGTAATACATCTGAATTTTTTGTTTTTCACTTCATTTTACTCATAATGGATTCAAGTGTAACAGCTTGGTGGTTTTTGCCATGAAGTGGTACCACGCTTGCAAAAGAGAGTGTGAGGGAGAGACAAAAATAAAGCAGGAAAAGAGGTCAAGTCCTATTCTTACTGTTATTTTTGGCTTGAACTTTTTAAAAAAATTTCTATCTACAAAGTAACACTGCCTTTAGCCAACTCTTTCTGCTCTCCTTTTCATCCTCATCCAGCAATTTCCTTGTTCTAATATTTTGTCTGAGAGCTTCGTCTCTGGGCTACCTATAGTTGAAAATATTGCTGAAATATTCCTTGAGATGAAAAACCCAGAAGAGGAGAAGTAACCCCATGACACTCTGAATGAAAACACAATCCTTTCTTTCCTAGATGGTATCACGGCAATCTCACGCGCCATGCCGCAGAAGCTCTTCTTCTCTCAAATGGATGTGATGGAAGTTACCTTCTAAGGGACAGTAATGAAAGGACCGGGCTGTACTCTCTCTCCGTAAGGTAAGCTGCTTAAGAATTGTATGGATTCATCAAGCACCATCTGTCACTTATGGGTATTGACTTTATCATCAGCCTCATGTTACAAGATAATAAAACTCTCTTGATTTTTTTTAGACCTTGTCAAAGGAATCCAAACTCTGAATAGACTCTGAAAACAATCTTGCTCCATCCATTAGCAGAGAAAAAAAAAAAAAAAAGGTAGAGCTGGAGTCTTTATGAATTGTTTACTCCAAGCCTTTGGCTTTACTGATGAGGAAACTGAAGCCCACAGTGGTGAAGAGCCTTGCACACAGTAGATCAGTGATAGAAACAGCACTAGAATCGAAATCTCTGAACCCTAACTCAGTGCCCTTTGTGCCATTCCTTACTTCCTCTGGAAAAATCAGAATGGTTTGTGGTATACAATTTTCAAAGTTACAAGCCAAGCTGGCAAGAATGCAACTTTAAAGTTTTTCCTATAAATGGGCTAAATTTCTTTCTTGAGGCTCCATTTCCCCCTAATGGTAAGAAAGTTAATCTAGCCCCTATCAGGTAAATCCAGCCAAATGCAGGGATTGCCCAATCCTTCCAGGAGTTTCCCTCCCCACTGTCTTCCTCCTGGCTGGCCTTCCAGATCAGAGAGGCTGATCTAGCTGTGTGGTAAACAGAGGAAGGTGGCTGTTCTAGGTCAGCATTTATCACTCTGCCTTCTGCTGATATGTAGCAAGTTTTCTCAGATTCTTGGGCATTTCTCCCTGGATTAGTCTGCGGATGCAAAGACTCCATGAAATTGCCTTCAACTGCCCACCCATTAACCTCAAACCATGGTTGTGCTACTCTTCTCATAGAACCTCCATATACCCTTGGAAGAAAGTCACTGGCTCCCTTTGTGTTTCAATCCCTCAAGTTGATCTGGTGTAAGAAGGTCGTTTCATTTCTTTCCTGCTCCACATGGTCTAGGCCTCAAACTCAGCACAGCCTCTCTACTCCCTTCTCCTTTGTGGATATTCTTTTCCATCCAGCATGGTGACAGGATTTTTTTTTTTTTTTTTTTTTTTTAAATCTCCTCTCCCTCTAATAGGGGAGGAACAGACCAAGAGAGTATTTTCTTAAATAACTGAAGACAGCCTTCTATGAAGTCAAAAACCAAGAATTAATATAATTGCTTATCTTCTACTTGGGACCTTCTGTATTCGTTTTCTATGCTGCATAACAAATTACTAAAAAATAAGTCACTTAAAAGAACACAAATTGATTTTCTCACAATTTCTGTATGTCAGAAGTCCAAGTACAAAGTGGCTGGATTCTCTGTTCAAGGTCTTAGGATGGAGAAATCAAGGTGTTGGCTGAGGCCGTGGTTCTGAGTTCTCTTCCCAGGTCACCGGTTGTTGACAGAATTAATTTCTGTGCTGCTGCAGGACTGAGGGTCCTGTTTTCCTTTTAGTTATCAACTGAGGGCTGTGCTCAACTCCTATAGTCCACCAGCAGTTTCTTGCCACATGGCCCCATAGGCAGTTCACAGCATGGATGTTTGAATGGCTACTTTTTTCCAAGGCATCCAGAGCAATCTGACTTCCTCAAAGAAAACGCTTTGCCTTAGGAGCCCATGTGATTAGATTAGACCCACCCAGATAATCTCCCTATTTTAAGATCAGCTGGATAGGAATCTTAATTGTACCTACAAAATCCTTTTCTAGCAACATCTATATTAGCAGTTTATTGAATAATTGGGAGAAGGAATGTTTACAGCAGGCCCTAGGAATCATGGGGTTCATCTTAGAATGCTGCCTACCATGCCTTCCATTTCCTGGCACAGTGGAGGTCTACAGGCCTACTTTAAGAGGAGTGGGAGAAATAGGTGAAGGGTGATGGGGTAATAAGGGAATTGCAGAGGAAAAAAACATATCCATTAACATTTTTCATGCCACCCTGCCACATGAATTTCCTAAAGCACATTGATAAGAAATTTATAAATCAAAGATGAATTCTGTTTGGGTGGAAGCTGGGATCTGAATTTTCTCTGATCAGTAGCAAATGTTGAAGTTCAACAAAGCTTAGGCTGTAGATGCTTTATTACATGAATCTTCCAAAAATGGCAAAAAAACATGTAATTACTGGATAGAAGAATGTTAATTACCATTTTACTTATATATGTCTCATTTGAATAACTAGACATAATTCCTTAAGAATAGGTGGCAAGGACTTCTGGGAAGATGGAGGATTAGAGAGGCAGAGGGATCACTTCTCTCCAGGAAAATATAGCTACAGGACAGGCAGAGACTGTCTAGAGGGCTGCTCCAAGAAGGCAAGACACCACCCAGAAGAGAAAGGAGTAACAGAAAGGCAAAGCTGTCCTTCAAATATGATTGTGAGTTTAAAATATTCACAGATAAACAGAAACTAAGAAAGTTTGTAAAGAAAGCTCTGCAGGAAACATTAAAGGGAGTTCTGCAGCCAGAAAAGAAGACAAGAGAGAGAGGCTTGGAGGAGAGTGTAAGAGACTCTCAGAAAGGGTAGCCAAAAAGTTAAAAAGATGGACAAAAATAAGATATGACATGTGAAAGCCAAAGGAGAAAATGGCTGAAGTAAGCAATGCCTTTACAGTAATAGCATTGAATGTTAATGGTTTAAACTCCCCAATCAAAGACATAGGCTGGGGAGGTTGTGGGAGAAGTGGGAGGTGGGGTATGTGGGAGTCCCTACAATTTTTGTGTAATCTAAGTATCTTTTAAAAAATAAAAAAATATTACTATAAAATTTTTGAAAAATAAAAAAATAAAAAGATGTAGGCTGACAGAATAGATAAGAAAACATGAGCCATCCATATGCTGTCTGCAGGAGACTCACCTTAGACCCAAGGATGCAAATAAACTGAAAGTGAAGAGATAGAAAAAGATATTTCATGCACATAGTAACCAAAAGAGAGCAGGGGTGCTATACTAGTGTTGGACAAAACAGACTTTAAGTGCAAAAACGTGATATGAAATGCAGAAGGCCATTATATATTAATAAATGGGACAACACATCAGGAAGGAATAACAGTCATAAATATCTATGCACCTAACCAGGGTGCCCCAAAATACATGAGGCAAACACTGGTGAAACTGAAGGGAGAAATAAACATCTATACAATAGTAGTTGGAGACTTCAACATGCCACTCATATCAACAGATAGAACAAAAGATAGAAGACCAACAAGAAAACAGAGAACTTGAACAATATGAAGAATGAGCTGTACCTGACAGACATATACAAAATATTGCACCCCAAGTCAGCAGGTTATACATTCTTCTCAAGTGCTCATGGATATTTCTCCAGAATAGACCACATGTTGGGTCACAAAACAGCTCTCAATAAATTTAAGAACATTGAAATTATATGCAGCACCTTCTTTGATTATAATGGAATGAAGCTGGAAATCAATAATAAACAGGAAAGGGGGAAATTCACAAATATATGGAGGCTAAACACACTCCTAAACAATCATTGGGTCAAAGAAGAAATTGCAACAGAAATTAGTAGCTATCTTGAGAAGGATGAAAATGAGAACACAATTTATCAAAACTTATAAGATACTGCATAGGCAGTGCTGAGAGAGAAATTTATAGCCCCAAATGCCTACATTATAACAGAAGAAAGAGCTAAAAGCAAAGACCTAACCGAACACTTGGAGATACTAGAAAAAGAACAGCAAACCAATCCCAAAGCAAGCAGAAAGAAAGAAATAACAAAGATTAGAACAGAAATAAATGAAATGGAAACAAACAAGCAAACAAAAACAATAGAGAAAATGAACAAAACAAAGAGCTGGTTCTTTGAGATCAATAAAATTGACAAACTCTTAGCTAGACTAACAGAAAAAAGAGAGAAGATGCAAATAAATAAAATCCAAAATGAGAAAGGAGGCATAACCATTGGCCCCACAGAAATAAAAAGGATCATAAGAGGATACTATGAACAACTGTATGCCAACAAACTAGACAATGTAGAGGAAGTGGACAAATTCCTAGAAACACATGAACAACCTGCAGCACCTCTAGAAGGAATAGAAGTCATCAGCAGATCAATAACAAGTAAAGATATTGAATCAGTCATCAAAAACCTCTCAACAATGAAAAGTTCAGAACCAGAAAAACTTCAATGGTGAACTCTACCAATTATTCCAAAAAACACTATTACCAATCCCACCTAAACTCTTCCAAAAAATTGAAGAGAAGGGAACATTTCCTACCAAATTCTATGAAATCAACATCACCCTAAGACCAAAGCCAGATAAATATATTACTAGAAAAGAAATTATAGGCCAATCTCTCTAATGAACATAAATGCAAAAATTCTCAATGAAATACTTGCAAATTGAATCCAACAGCATATTGAAAGAATTATACACCATGATCAAGTGGGTTTTATTCCTGATATGCAAGGGTAGTTCAACATAAGGAAATAAATTAACATAATATACCACATTAACAAATCGAAGGAAAATAAAATATATGATCATCTAAATTGATGCAGAAAAGATATTTGACAAAATCCAACATCCTTTCTTGATAAAAACACTTCAAAAGATAGATGTAGAAGGAAATTCCTCAACATAAAAAAAGGGCATATATGAAAATCCCACAGTCAACAATGTACTCAATGGGGAGAGGTTGAAAGCTTTCTCTCGACAAGGATGCCCACTCACCACTGTTCTTCAGTATTGTTCTAGAAGCTCTAGCTAGAGCAATTGGACAAGAAAAAGAAATAAAAGGCAACCAAATTGGAAAAGAGGAAGTAAAAGTTTCACTATTTGTGGATGATATGATCCTATATTTAGAAAATCCTGAAATATCTACAAGAAAGCTATTAGAGCTAATGAATGAGTTCAGCAGAGTGGCAGGATACAAGATCAATATGCAAAAATCAGTAGTGTTTCAATACACTAATAATGAGCAAACTGAGGATGAAATCAAGAAAAACGTTCTATTTACAATAGCAACACAAAGACTCAAATATCTAAGAATTAATTTAAACAGGAATGTAAAGGACCTGTATTCAGAAAACTACAAAACACTGCTAAAAGAAATCAAAGACTTAAACAAATGGAAGGACATTCCATGTTCATGGATTAGAAGACTAAACATTGTGAAGATGTCGAGTCTGCCAATTTTTTTATACTTATACTGATTTATATATTCAATGCGAAATCAATAAAAATTCTAACAGCCTGCTTTAAAGAAATGGAAAATTCAATTACCAAATTTATTTGGAAGGGAAAGGTGTCCCAAATAGCTAAAAACACACTAAAAAAGAACAAAGTTGGAGCACTCACACTCCCTGATCTTGAGGAGTATTATAAAGACACAGTAGTCAAAACACCATGGTATTTGGCATAAAGATAGCCACATTAATCAATAGATTTGAATTGAAAGTTCAGAAATAGCCCCACACCTCTATGATCAACTCATTTTTGATAACCCTACCAAGTTCATTTTTCTGGGACACAGTCTTTCCAATAAATGGTGTTGGGAGAACTGAATATTCATAACCAAAAGAATGAAAGACTATTTCACTCCTATACAAGAATCATCTCAAAATGGATTAAAGACCTTGTACCAGTTTGATATTATTGATGAATTCCAAAATGAAATATTGGATTATGTTTGTAAACTGTTCTGTTCCTCTGGGCATGATTAAATTATGATTAGGACTTTGATTGGGCCACATCAGTAGGGCATTGAGTCCTTGCCCCTTGGTGGATGGAGACTCACAGATAAAAGACACAGCAAAGGATAGAGTTGGAGTTTTGATGCTGAGTTTTTGAGCTGTACCCCTGGGAAGTAAGCACACAGAGGAGTTTAGACATGAGGAAGGAGAGAAGACCCCGGGAAAAGAGACAAACCATTCACCTAATAGTCTACAACTGGCCTTGTGGAGAAAGAGCAGAGCAGCTGAGCCCGGAAAGAAATGGAGCCCCAGGAAGAGGGGAACCAAAGAAGCCTGAACTCTAGGCAGATATCAGCAGCCATCTTGCTCCAACATGTGGCAATAGACTTTGGTGAGGGAAGTAACTTATACTTTATGGCCTGGTAACTATAAGCTTCTACCCCAAATAAAAAACCTTTATAAAAACCAACCAATTTCTGGTATTTTGCATCAGTGCCCCTTTGGCTGACTAATACAAACCTAAACATAAAATTCCTAGAAGATAATGCAGAGAAACATCTACAAGACCTTGTAGTAGGTGGGAGTCTCTTAAACCTTACACCCAAAGCACAAACAACAAAAGAAAAATAGATAAATGAGACCTCCTTAAAATGAAAAGCTTCTGTACCTCAAAGGACTTTGTGAAGAGAGTAAAAAAGCAGCCTACTCAATGGGAGAAAATACTTGTATATCACACATCTGATAAGGGTCTAATATCCATGATATATAAAGAGATCCTACAACTAACAATAAAAGACAAATGACCCAATTAAAAAATGTGCAAAAGACCTGAATAGGAAAAAAAAAAAAAGACCTGAATAGACATTCTTCTAAAGAGGAAATACAAATGGCAAAAAAACACATGAATAAATGGTCAACATCACTGGATATTAGGGAAATGCAAATCAAAGCTACAATGAGTTATTTCATACCTATTAGAATGGCCACTACTAGAAACAAAAACAGAAATTAAAACAGAAAACTACAAGTGTTGGAGAGGATGTAGAGAGGTAGGAACACTTACTCACTGTTGGTGGGAATGTAGAACAGTACAGTCACTGTGGAAGTCTGTTTGGCCTTTCCTAAGAAAGTTAGATATAGATCTACCATGTGAACTGGCAATACCACTACTAGGGATATACGCAGAAGAACTAAGAGCAGTGACATGCACAGACATCTGCACACCAATGTTCATAGCGACATTATTCACAATTGCCAAAAGATGGAAGGAAACCAGGTGTCCATTAAATGACAAATGGATAAATATCCTGTGGTATACACACACGATGTAATATTATGTAGCTATAAGAAGAAATGAAGTTGTGAAGCACAGACAAGACAGATGAACCTGGAGGGCATTATGTTGAGTGAAACAAGCCAGGCACAAAATGACATATATTGTATGATTTTGCTATTATGAACTAAATATAATGAGCAAACTCATGGAGCTAATAGCTAGAATATAAGTAACCGGAGAACAGAATGTGGTTAGAGAATGGAAAGCTGAGGTTTAATCTGCTTGGAATTGGTAAAAAGTTGTTTGGAATTGAATACAAATGATGAAAGGACATCATAGGATTTATAATTATCATAGTGGGTTTTTTGTTGTTTTTTGTTTGTTTGTTTGTTTTTGTTTTTTGAGGTACCGGGGCCAGGGATTAAACCTGGGACCTTCTGTGTGGGAAGCTGGTGTTCAACCACTGAGCTACACCGGCTCCCCCAAGTTGGATTTTTTGTTTTGTTTTGGTTTTTTAGGAGGTACTGGGGATCGAACTCAGGACCTCATATATAGGAAGCAGGAACTCAATCACTTGAGCTATATCCACTCCCCTTATTTTTTTTTGAGTAATGAAAATGCTCTAGTATTGATTGAAGTGATAAATGCACAACTCTGTAATTATACCAAATGCCATTGATTGTACACTAATTGTACACTTTAGATAAATTGTACGGTTTGTGAACAAAAAAAATTAATAGGGTTGGTTGGGGAAAAATATACCAAATATAAGATATGGACTACAGTTAGTATTAATACTTCGACGATGTTTTTTCATAATTTGTTACAAATGTTTCCCAACAATGCAAGGTATTGGCGGTGGGGTAATGTATGGGAACCCTGATGTTATGCAGGTTTGTTTTGTAAGTTCACAACTTTTACTATTCACTTTTGTTTATGGTTAATGTAGGAATGAAATACTTCAATAAATTTTATAGTGAAAAAAATAATAGTTGGCATATATATATATATATATATATGTTGTATTAGTCAGCAAAAGTGGTGCTGATGCAAAATACCAGAAATCGGTTGGTTTTATAAAGGGTATTAATTTGGGGTAGAAGCTTACAGTTACCAGGGCATAAAGCATAAGTTACTTCCCTCACCAAAGTCCGTCATTATGTATTGGAGCAAGATGGCTGCCGACACCTGCAAGGGTTGGCTTCCTGGGTTCCTCTCTTCCTGGGGCTCTTTTCTCTCTGGACTCAGCTACTCTGCTTTCTCCACAAGGCCAGCAGTAGACTTTCAGGTGAACAGCTCATCTCTCTCTTTCTCGGGCCTCTGCTGTGTCTAATCAAGCCTTCTCTCTGCTCCTCAGTGTCCTTACTTCCCAGGCTCCAGCATTCAAAACTCTAAGCTTCCTTCTCTGCAGTGTGGTGTTTCTCTGTGAGCCCTTGCCCACCAAGGGGATGGGAACTCAATATCCTACTGATGTGGCCCAATCAAAGCCCCAATCATTATTTAATCAAGCAAAAGTGAAACCTCTGAATCCAATATAATCTAACATGCCCTGAGGGACCGACCAGTTTACAAACATAATCCAATATCTATTTTTGGAATTCATAAACAATATCAAACTGCTACATATGTTTATATTACATCTATACAAAAAGTTAAAATATCAGTCATTGATTGCCATTACAAGCACTTGGGAATGTGGTTCCATATATAACACCCCAGGGGTCGTGGAATATTTTCTTGGGTTTTCTCTGGTCAATGAATAAAGCACATGAGGGGTTAGTAAATCTGCCCTGGATGCCAATACTTTCCTCAGTATGGTTAGATGTGCCTTCCCTAGATAGACAGTGATCACTTGCCTATTCCCCTCCCTTGTTTGTGCATGAGGCTCGAAGCTAGTTCAAAACCTTAACTATAATGTATAGAACCCAAGAGAATGAATATTCATTACGTAACTTAGTGCTCGTTACCTAGTATAAAACAAAATGTTGAGCATATTACTAATGAAGACTTTTGAATTAAATGAAGGAAATAAATATCAACTTAATAGCATTAATGCTTTTTGAAAAAAAATAATCACCAGCAGAGAGGCAAGAGGTAACAGGAACCACAGAACAGTTCAGGAGAATGCGTGTTTTCCCTCCCTGCCTCCCTCCCCCGTCCCCTCTCTCTTTTTCTCTCTCCCCCTCTCTCTCTTTCTCTCTCTCTCTCCCTCTCTCTCTCTCTCTCTTTCTTTCTTTCCCTTGATAGCAAACATTTAATAGTGTCCACTCTGTGCTAGCCACTTTGATAATTGTTGTAGAAGACTCAAAGACCTTGTCCTCAGGAAGTACAGCCTCACAGAGGTCATAAAACCATATACAAAGAACTCAACACAAAATAGAATGTGGTAAATGACACAGACAAGGCAAAAGAAGTACTTGGATTTTTGAGAAGGCTAAGAGCAATGAACTGAAACTGGAAGCACTATGAAATACTTGACAAAGAAGGAGGCATTTGAACTGAAACTTGGTGGGAAGTTGGGATTCAAACCATCAGAGACAAGGGGGAAAATGTTCCAGGTGAAGAGAACAGTATAAGCTAAGAAACAAGCAGAAACTCTTTGGAGAAGAGGAGGTCTAGTTGGTCTAGGGCGTGGTTTTCAAAATGTGGCCTTCAGACCAGCTGCTTCAGCAACTTCTGGGACATGTTAACATGTAAACCTTAGGCCCCACCCTGGACCTACCGAGTCAGAACTTTTGGGAGGGAGCGGGGAGGAGTCCAGCAATCTAGGTTTTTAAAAACCCTGCATAGAGGGACTAGGGAGAGGCAAGCTAGAAAAACAGAGTGGATCAGGTTATGTGACCTATGCGTTTGTATTGACTGATTGATTGGACACTCTGCCTCATTCAAAAAATGAAATGGAAAATAGCAATATAGGGACGTTGCTATTTTATTCAGTAGGCAGTGAAACAGGAGTGGAAACCTGGGCTCACATAACTAATGAAGTGATAGAAGCAGAACTCTACTGACTCCCAGAACAGGTAAGGGTGGAGGGCCAGGGACAGGAGAATTTGATGTGGGTGTTACATGTCGATTCTATCATCTTTATTCCCTGCCTTTCTTAAATTCATGTCCATTTAATGTTCAAAGACTCTTTCAGTAAGTGGGGGAGTGTGTAAGTAGAATTGTCTCTAATCCTCCATTAGACTGAAAAAATGAACACAGTATAATCTGCCAAGAAAATAGTGATGCTCTTTAAAACGGCCAGTGATTTCAATGATTGCATCATAATTCTCAGATTTGGAAAGGGCTAATGGTATTGCTAATACCCCAAATTATATTTCCCTTCAAAAAGATATTCATTTATTAAATAACATTAAATACTTCTTTTTCCCTTTCAGAGCCAAAGACTCTGTCAAACACTTTCATGTTGAATATACTGGATATTCATTTAAATTTGGCTTTAATGAATTCTCGTCTTTGAAGGACTTTGTCAAGCATTTTGCAAACCAGCCTTTGATTGGAAGTGAAACAGGTAAACTATAAATGGATAAATGACTTATGAGACATTGTTTCAGGATGGAGGTGGGACAAGGCAGATTTCTTATTAAAGAATTTCATAGTTGCCACTTCTGTTGGATATTGTACATATGTGTAATTTGATATGTTTAGAAACAATTATTTCCTGTTGCTATGCCATATGCTACATTAATAAATTATAAGTTTGTGTACTTACTTATTTAAGTATTTCATCATTCTCTTTAGGAGGAAACAAAGTGTTTTGTACAAAGTAGATATTTTCCCAGAATGTGTTATTTAACAGATGGATTATGGAGTCAGGAGAATAACTGTTTTTATTTATTCACATGGACAATTTCTTTAAAATGGCCTATCCATTTTATAATAATGGTGTGCATGTATGCATTTTTATAAATAATATATAAAATATCAATATATACATATAGATACACACACAGAGAAAGAACAAAGGCAAAATCAACCTTTTGGTTTCTCTTAATTTTAGTTATGGTAGTTTGCATGTGGGTGACAGCTTACACTCATAGAAGACAATTTTGAAAAATAAAATTCACACTTAAGCTTCCACAGAGATCACTGAATACTGAAAATATTGACTAGTAAGTGTTCTGTTTCTTTTGTCTTGATTACTTATAAATTTTTAAACGAGTTAAGTATGGCAGGACAACTTTAACATTTCCTTTTTGAGTGATTAGAGAAAGCTCAAGTCAAAAGCAAAAACACTGTCCTGTACTGAAATTTTCCAACTTGTTTGTCTGTATTATTTACAGAAAGTAAGTAAAAATCTCTCTATTTGTGATATAGAATCACAATTTGTTTGTGTCAAAAGCTGATAAATATCGGTTAATTAAAGACTGGGAAATTCCAAGAACCTGTGGCAAAAGAGGAAACTCAAGACTTAACACAGACAGTTACCATGAATTTTGACATACTCACTTTCTTGGTAAACTTGGTCAGTGGGTTTTATGTAACTTCAGTGTGGTAGGAAGAGATGGCACCATTGGCTTCTGTTTTTATTGCCATTTATATGGCCTGGATAGACCTTGCTGTGAATCACAGTGTTGAGTATAGATGAAATACACAATGGAAACCATGAAATAGTTGTGTAACTTTATACTGACCACACAAGGCCTGTACTAGGATATTCCAAGCTACAAAATTAAAGCTGTGGTCTTTTTGTCTAGTGGAAATTCTCCCAATCAGCCCTGAAAATTACTTCACCATTTAATCAGCCGTAGTTTCCGTAAACAAATGGCAGGTGTGGATATACTTTTTTCCACTGCTACCTTGGCCTTGGCAAGCGTTTCAGTTTCTCAAATTCCTTCTTTTCAGACTTATTTCTTACTTGTCTCCAATCATTAACTGAGTTTTGCTCAATTCTCAGTCACCGGCAATGGGAGAAGAGATTTTTGACATAGGAACTCTGTCTTCTCCAGCTCTATTTATTTTTTCTCCTTCTCCGTATCCCCAGGTCCAGGCATAGTGCATGGCACTTTGTGTGAGTGAATAAGTGAATGAATAGATGACTGAAAGTAGCAATTCTTTGTAGCCTTCAAAGCCGTTGTAGGTGTTTTCTCTCCACCTTTTCTTTTTTCTCCAAGCAAAGTCAACACCCTTTCTTTAAACTTTCCTCTAGACTCTGTGTTGAATCTCTTGGATCATTTTTTAAGGCCCCTTCCTGGACTTCTTCCAAGTTTAGGAAAGGATACATATTCTGCCTACCAAAAAGACTGAGGCAGTTTGAGATCAGTGAATACAGTGTCTTCTGCTTGAATCTTTCTGGCACTGACCCAATGGACCAGGCAAGGCGATCACTAAAACTGATCCAAAATAAAGACTTCTCACTACTGGGTTTAGGACAATGTTAAACTTCTCTGTAGATGCATTAAACTGACTAAACAAGGCTCATGCATTAGAGTCTGTAAGGGTTTATAATCTGGACTCCTGTAGTTCTTTTCTCCTTGATACATCATTATTAAAATAATAGTTATTATTATTTATTAATATTTAATTTATTTGCAGTAACACCAAGAAAACTAAGACTTTTATCCTCTCTATTGCCTCTCCTCTGTTCTATTCTTTATCCAATGTGGAATTTGCTGCTATCTGAACACCTGCTACAGGAGCCTGGTGCTAATGGATATGTACTTGACTTCTGGCTTCAAGCCCTGGAGTTAGATTCCACTAACTCAGTGAAATGTCCCTCTTATCTGCACTAGCCAGATGAAGGCAGTGCTACTGAGAGTGAGAACAAGGGGCAAAACTCATGACAGAGGAGTGTTCCAGCCCCTCTGGGAGTAAAAGACCTCGGGAAATGAGATAATGTGCTGAAGTCATGATAACTTTTTAAACCCAGAAGTCACAGAGCCAGCACTATGACCAGTGAAGAATGGTTAACAGAAACTAGGATGCCACCTTTTAAAATTAGGCCTTTTCTTCTTGTTCATTTAATAATTAGCTCCAGATATTGGCTCTCAGTGCTTAGGAGAACTCCAGGCTGAGGGTTTCTTGTTCACCATGAGAGAATTGCAAATTCTTCTGGTAGTTTCGTTTGATTAAAGAACACCAAGGGAAAGCATTTTCTTGCACAATGGAGGAGGCCCTACAAGGGCTCTCTCTCTCTGGATTCCCAGAGTGGGAAGGACTGGCATTCCTTTCAGGCCAGATCCCACCTAGGCCCAGCTCACCCCATAGTACCTAGAGGGTGAGTTCTTTAAAGCGAAAGGCTTTTACATCTACTAGTCTACTGGTGTGGAGGGCATTGTCACTATGGACAACGGGGAAGATGTTCAAGTAACCAACAACTTTATACTTTTGCTCTACAGTTACACATGATACCTTTAGTAGTGTGAAAACCGGAATACTGAGTTTGGGTTTGTGAGAAAGCATTTGCACTCAGGATAGGTAAAATTGTTGCCCTAAAGGAATAAATACTATTTTCAGATCTCTCGCTTCTTATTCTGTCCTATTCTCTACTCTTTAAATTCTCAAGATTTCTGTTTCCTAATCTGAAAAATGAGGGTTTACTAAACAAGTTTCTATTATTAAAATTCCCCCTTTCCCTTGTCACAATCTGCATTGAACTCTTTAATCTCTGCAAATTTGTGTTGAATCTAATTTCTCGTTATTAATATCCACATACTTTTTAAAGATACTTCTAGTTCTCTAAAACAAATATTTCCCAGAGATATGCAATACTCCCTCTTGCTCTATTTTTCTCAATGACACTTTTACCATTGAACATAATGAACGATTTACTTTAAAAAAAATCTTCCTCCCTCCACTAGTATGTAAACTCTTTAAGAATAGGGATCCTTGTCAGTTTTGTTCTCTGATATGTCCCCACACCTAAAAGAATAAATGCTCATCATTATTCACAGCATTTCACTTTGGGTCTACGATTGCCAGTACCTGCCTTGCAGCTTGCATGGGAACCCTGCAGTGATCAAGCTTCTGACAATTTCAACTTCCAAAGTTTAGACAAAGCATAATTTGAAGTGATGGACTTTTTTTGTGTTATATGTATGCTTAGTGATGATTAAACTCAGAATCTGCTTTTCAGAAATAGGAAATTTTCTCTTTTATTCTTTTGTAATAGTAACAAAGTCATATCGGTACCTGATTTCTAAAGTTAAATAAAAAAGACTTAGAAATTTTAGAAATATTTTTCTTAGCATGGATATGTTTGGTCCATTATTAATTTTACCATATCCTCTTGTAATTAGTTAAGATTCCTGTCTTGAAAACCTAGACAGTATTTTCTTTATATTTAAGTCTCCAAATATTATTCAAACAAAAATTACCTTTCTCATTATCTTTTGCCTATATTGCCTTACTTTTATATATGAAATTGTTATGTACAATTTATTATAGGAATTACTGTGTTGTAACTTCAATCATCTAACCAGCATGAGAAAATATGATAAAAGCCAAGTTGTGTATGTTTTTGTACTTGCCCTTTATAATAATTGTTTTTCAGTTTGAAGATCCTATCTGGTTCTTTCTTGAATGCCAAATTTCCACTTCTGTTTTTGGTTTGATGTGGGGATTCCCAACCTTTTGATATCAGCTACAGCTAGTTTAGTGACACCAGCCATTTTTTCCAGATGGTATTTTTAAATAATTAAGTAAAACTAATTTTAATTTGAGAATTGTGTGACACTTCTAAAAATAACTGGTGATAACTTGGAATTTTGCCAAACCACAACCAGGAAAAAGCTTGTTTAGCTTTTGTCTGCCAAAAATAAATAAATGTCCTAGTTCGTAGATAAGGTATGTTTAAAAAAGGAAAAGGCAGATAAGGAAGGGAATGAAACCAACATTTGTCAAGTGTTTACTATGTTCCAGGCATTCTATTAGGTATTTCATATATATAAAATTATTTAATCTTTTCAAACACACAAAATAATGTGTACTGTGATTACATTTTCAGATGAGGAAACCAACACTCAGAGAATTTAAGTTACTTGCCCAAGGTTGCACAGCTATTAAGTGTCAGAGCAGAGATCTGGAATCCATGCTAACCTGGTTCTAAAGCATAATGCTCTCCATTCACCATGCTGTCTTCTGAAACTGGTCCGACAATGATACTACTGTAAAATATTGCCACAGCACAGCATGACCTTAAATAGACTTCAATATGAAGAATCCTTGCAACAATAATATAGTAAAATAGTTATAAGATATGGTAGGACTATAATATGTATTTTAGTCCCTCTAACAGTATTTTTGGTGTATGTGATGAAAAACAATTGCCCTAAAGAATGCAAATCAGTTTGAACTTCTGTCTTCGTATTTATTGCCATTCTTATTTTGCTTACATGAACTGTCATTGAGAAAAACACTAGAGGAAATCTTAACATAAAAAGCTTGAATAGTAAACATTCTCAAAGTACTAGGCCAATCTCATTCATGCCTTTCCTGAAAGGGTTTAATAGAGCCTATGTCAATACAAGAAAGTAAATTAGAATTTAAAGTTTAAATGAAGAAAGTGAAGGAAGAGGAAAAGGAAAGCAAAGATAAAATGAAACCAGGAGTAAAGTATTTCAAGTACATATTGTACTTTTACACAAAGCAGGACACACATTTGGTTCCCAAGCTTCCTAGCAGTCAGTATTATTTTTCCCTCTCAATTGGGCCTATTTGTTTAACTAGATTTACAGTGTGTTAGAACTGGAAGGGATCATTGGATCATTTCATTTCTTCTTTACAAATGAACAAACAGGCCTGGAGAGGTATTTTTAGGCAAAAATGCATATCTCCTGACCTCAAGCTGCCTCCTACAGAAGACATTTCTTCATATTTTGATTTAGGCATGTGATTTCTTGCCCACACTAGATAGAACACAACATTTTGCATGTCATAGAGAGTTTTCTGATAGGCGACTTTGCCAAGGCTGAGGATAATATATGGTATAACAAGTAAACACACAACCTCCTGGTTCCCTCAGGCAAGTTATGTAACTTCTCTCAACTTCAGTTTCATTATCTTATAAAACTGAAATGATGGCAATAGGTCATACCTTAATAACTTTCTGTGAAGATTGAATAAGATTAGGCATTTAAGACATTTTCAATGATTCTTGGCATAGCTTAAGTACTCAATCATTATTATTATTTAATGAAATGCTTTTATGGCAGTTCATTCACATCATAGTCTATGTGAGAGCTGTAAATTCTTCAGTATATCAAGAAAAGTTAGTTCAGAGATAACTAAATTTATGTTTATCAAATGATTGTCATATCTTTTTGAAATGTTACGCCAGTTCCACAGGGGATTCATCTGAATGGTGGAAACAAGTGACTATTGAAGAAAGAGAGACCTGGCTTGACATGGCTATTTAAACAGAATCTTCTGCCCTGGCAAATGATCTGCTTCTCCTATCTCCGTCTATTTTTTTCCTGTGAGACTGGAAGTTGAATATTAAAGCCCCTTCAAATGAAAGTAACATTTTTTGATGGGTTAGCATAACTGGTAGCAAGGAAGGAAGGAGAAAGGTCTAGAACATTCCTATAAACCTCCAGAAAGCCACTTCCCATTGGCAGGTGGAGGCAGAGAAACCTACCATGCATAAGCAAGTTGCAAGATTTGCTCCTTACCCTCAAACCCCTTAGAGTCTAGCTGAGAAAACTGATGGTTAAACACCAGCTTAAGTACATAGAAGAAATATTCTAAACAAAAGTTTCCCTTGAAGGAGCTGTGTGCCCTGCACTATATCTCAGATACCAAACCAATGCCCGAGGCTTGAGACTGTTCTGACTCTTTTCCTGAATTTCTGCTGGAGTATAAGATAAAGAGCCCTTCAATGCAATCTAATGGTGTTATTTGTGTGGTAGGTGTACTATAAGTTACTTTCCTGCCAAACCAAATTGAAGTACCTGCTTCAGCCCAGCTCTGATGATTTCTAAAATGTATCTCCACAGACAATTTCTGAAACCAGGTTTCATGGCAAAGGCAGGAAACGACAGTCTCCCTCATGTAGTTCAGAAACTGAAGTGAAACTTTCAGCCAGTTTCCAAGGTCTGTGGTTGCTGAACTTCCTCTACCACCCTCTGTCTCCTATTGTCTTTCATCTGAATCTTCCATCGAAGCCTGGAATTAATTTAGTCTGAATATCACTAACCCAGAGTTCCTCTCCTATGAAGCAGAGGCACTCTCTTTGACCTTTGGTTGGAATTATGAGTCTGACTTGGTGGCTACATTAGAAAAGTTTCTTTTGATTGCAAATAACAGACACAAATTCTGGCTACTTGAATTTTAAAATGGCAGGGGAAGAGGACTGGAATTTTGAGGAAAGATATTAATATACCCTCCCAGAATTCAAGGGCAAGTTAAACAACCAAGAGTAAATAAATAAGGAAACATCTCAGCAATCAGGGTGGCTCTGTGGCTTTCAGCAATAACGGTTGGTGGACCTTCTCTCTAGAGAAGCAACTAAACAGATTCTGGGCAGGTTTGATGCTCAGGTAGGTGTTTGTTGGCAAGGGGCCAGGGTCTCCTGGTATTTCTGACTGTGAAAATCTACTTCTGTGTAATGGGATGGGACCACACTAAAGAAGAGGAGATCATTATAAGCCTAGGAGCCATTCCCAGACGTTTCTATACTGGCCCTTCCTTGAACAAGAAGAATCTGCTAAGGAGACCTGCCTTTTAGGACTGAAGGCTTTCATCAGTGGAAGTCACCATATTTATAACTAGTATATGATTTTCTTCATCCCATAATTCAGTCTAGCCTAATTCATGCTCTTATTAGCTAAAATCCATCTACAGTTAATTCTACTTTCCCAGTTAACTCAATACCATTTCCCTGAGATTATCATTTGTTGGGTTAAACTGAAGAAGTTTTTGAAATAGAATTTAGGGTCTACCCAATGGATATTTGGAGAACTATGCTTGAAGTTGTGGAGGAATTTGGGTTATCTTGTATAGTCCTTACCCCAGGCCAGGGTATATTATATTCCCTGATACAAACCTGACTTTACCTATTCATTCATCAAGCCTTCATTATGTCAGAAACTCTATCATGTGGTAGAGATACAAACAAATTTGACACCGTATCTACTCTGAAGGGGTTCACAGGGTCTGGAAACACAAATGGGGGAAAGGCAATGCCTTTATAATACCAAATAGTTACAGTACTGCAGGGTCAGGTAGAAAAACAGGCCCAGAGATTCTTACACTGCGGCCCCAAACTGACCCTTATGGTTTTGCATATCTCCCAGGGACTGCTACTGTGGCAAGCAGAATAACGCCCCCCCCCCAGATGTCCATGTTTGTTCTGAGCCTGTGGATATGTTATGCTATATGACAAGGAGAAATTAAGGTTGCTAATCAATTGACCCTGAGATGAGTTTATCCTGGCTTACCTAGGTAAGCTCATTGTAATCACAAGGATCCTTATAAGTGAAATAGGGAAACAAAAGAGTCAGAACCAGAGGGATGGATGGCAACATGAGAAGGACTTTACCCACTGTTGCTGGCTTTGAAGATGGAGGAAGAAAGCCATAAGCCAGAGAATTGGGGCAGCCCATAGAAGCTGGAAAAAGCAAGAAAACAGATTTTCCCCTGGAGCCTCTGGAAGGAAAGCAGCTCTACCGATTTAGACCAGTGAGACCCATTTCAGACTTCTGACCTCCAGGAACTGGAAGGTATAAGATTGTATTATTTTAAGTCATTACATTTATCTAAATCTGTTACAGCAGCAATAGGAAGCTAATATAGATACCCTAGGGATGTGCCTGATTAAATGCACAGACAGAGGATTGACCAAGTGCATCTCCCTAGAGCATTTAAAGCATTGTTTTCATATTAAGCATATGGAACACAATGAATATTTAGCATGAAGTTTGAAGATAAAGCACAGGTGGCAATTTTTTCTAATTTGAGAGCTGCTCTGAGCCTTAGCCTACCAGTGCCCCTCTCCTCCTCTGTCAGGTTGAAGCACTTAAGAGGCACCATTCACCCTAGAGCTATAGTTAGTGATTACTAGACTAGTGTCATTTTTACATTTTTATTCTCTGCAGAATGTTGCATCTAGACCTTTTTAAAAGATGCCATCATTGGAATTTCATTTGAGGATTTAAAAATATTCTATATCAACACATAGTAATATCTAACGTTTTTATATGCATTTACAAACACTTAATTTGATGCTGAAAACAGCCTTGTGAAGAAACCATCATTGTTCTGATTTGTCAGAGAAGAAACGGAAGCTTAGAGTGGTTGTCAAAGGCCAATAGGTACTGAGTGCCAGCATCCACCTGCAAGTCCAGGGCAATGGCCAGACGTCCCACTGGAGGTGCTTCTCTGAGGCAGGTCATCAGGAGCTGGTGCCCAATTCATGAAGCATCTGCCATGGTAGGACTTTTCACACAGCCCCTAAGTCTGCACAACGGCTGTTCTTGATTTAGGTGTCGCTGCTTTCATTATGACTGTAAAACTGTAACTGGCCTCTTCTCCTTATATGACTGGATCTGTTCTCATAAAAGGATTATAGTGATGAAAGAGAGCACAGATGAGGTGGTAACTGCAAGAGCAGGACCAGGGCTTGTGATAACTGTGAGAGCCATTTTTCACTGTGATCCCAATGCTACTGACATGAACTGGATGCAGAAAGAAAAGGGGGCAGAGCCCCTCATTCTTCTTTGGAGTCTCAATCAGAGGACTTCATTTGGCTTTTCTCAAATACTCCTTCTTTTTGTTTTACAGCTGTGCCTTATCTGGGTCCAGGTATCTGAAGCCACAGTTGTGTTTTTGTGGTCAGTACACTGTATAAACAAAACACCATTGAAGGGCTTTGTTTTGTTTTTAGTTTAATTGTTATTATTAAGGTTTAACTGAAGAATAGATGTTTTTCTTTTGTCACTCTCTCTCTTACTCAAATTCAAGGTCGGGAAACCATACCTTCTATAATAATCCTTCAAGTCACCTTCCCTGAACACCCATATAAAATATTACCCTCCCCCAACCCCATTCCTTTCACTCTGTATCTCCTTTATCCTGCTTTACTAGTTTTTTGTTTGTTTGTTTGTTTGTTTTTTCATAACACTTCTCTCTGCCAGATATATCATATTTATATGGCTTTTCAAATATGGTTCCCCTAACTAGAATGTAAGCTCCCTCACAGTAGATGCTAGATCTTTTTGTTTTCTGTTGTATCCCAGTACCTTGACAAGTACCTGGCACTTGAATGAATTACTGAATCCTTTACATCTCCCCCAGTGTCGAGTACATCCTAGGGCTTGCCATATAAAATACCTGAGTGAAATAAAAAGCAAGATGCCATAGCAGGGGAGGAAAAAAAAAACACTTAGCTTACTGTTTTTATAGTCCAAGTTTCTAGTTTCTGATTGACTGATTGACTGAGGGAAGGGAATGACGAGAAGGAGAAAATGTCAGCAGTGTTGCAGAACTGCTAGAAGCCTTCTGAACTACCTTCCTAAGCCCCTGAAGCCACACTTGCCCTCCTGGACTGGGCCCTTCTTCAGCCTGATCCCACCTCCTCAGATGGAATGGGAGCAACAGCCTATTCACTTCATGCTCATCTACGAAACCAAAAGGCTTCACTTAGTTGATTTCATTAATTGAGTGTAGGAGAGAATGGGGAGAGTGCTTTGATTCCATTTTTTTGACATCCACTGATTTGTTACAAGTTTGTTCTGAACCTGTTAAAAAAACTAAGGGCAAACTTACCTGGCAGGGGAGACACCATAATCATGAAGGTGGTTTTCCCTGAGCGAGGTGGATCCATTGCACTGGGGATCTGCTCACCTGTGCAATTTCCCCACATGGGGGAAACTCGACTGCATAATTTGTGTCGGTGGGGGACTGCATCCACGCTTTCCCCTAGTGTTCTGTGTTTCATGGCAGGCTTGAAAAATGTTGTCAGTTCAGCAAGTGTCCGCAACATGTGGCCTTTCCACATCAGGCGGGGGCCTCCCCCTTCCCTTTCCTGCCCTCCTCCCTTCTCTCCCCTCCTACCCCTCTCCCTCCATCCTGGTGTTCTCTATGTCTGGGAAACCTCACTCCCTCCACCCCAGAAGAAAAAAAAAAAAACACAACAAAAAACAACTAAGGGCAATGGAATAAACCTTCCTATACCACAGAGCCTTTGTGTGGTTTTTGTTTTCATGGTTTTTGTCAAATCCACCTGGAAAATTCCAGTCAGGACTTAAGGTCGGGATCAAGTGTCACCCCTTCTAAGAGGCTTTCCTTAAGCATTCCACAGAAGAGTTCTGCTCAGTGCCACCCCCAGGCATAGTTCACATTGATCTCACCCCCGTGTTGATTTAAATGACTGTATTCTGTTACAGTTCTGAGGACTAGGAGGCCAAAGCTGTCTCATGTTGCTTTACGTTGAGAAAATGAACAGAAACATTTACAATCCAACCAGAGTTTTCCAGGTGTTAGCACTTGGACCTTCCTGCTGGAGATAATATCCAATTACAGTTTTTTTTGTCTTCATTCAGGCACTCTGATTGTTCTGAAACATCCCTATCCAAGAAAAGTGGAGGAACCTTCCATTTATGAATCTGTTCGTGTTCACACAGCAATGCAGACAGGAAGAACAGAAAATGACCTCGTGCCCACTGCTCCTTCTGTAAGTGACCATCAATCTCACCACAAGCTCTCTCTGCCTCTTAAAGCTATAACGTGCAGTAAGAGTTACATACTTTTTGAAGTGCATTTTTTCACATAAAGATTTTAATTTGAGAAATATAAAACTGGGACAGGAGCATAAGGCTGGAAGCGTGTGGCTTTCAGTTCATCTGGTCCAGGGTAAACTGTAAAAGATACAATGCAATAGTAATAGGATTTTAAATGCTTAGAAAATGACACTTGAATTCCCATCCTTACTTAGCCAAACAAGTTGATGGTAGAACGGACGAGAGATGTTTATGTTCACAAAGCTCACTAACTGTAATTCTTGGACAAGTTTCTTAAATTACCTATGATAGAAAAATACTCTCCTCCTTTACTATCAAATCTCGGAATGCTATTTTTGCCTAGCTTGTTTTCCCTTTGCTGAATGAAGTGTACAGGCAGAGAACATTTGCACAGCTTTGCAACTTGAGCCATTGTTGTTTTCAGTGCAGCTGGGGTACTTATTGTTCTAAGGTGTCATTGTGTTTGTTCTGTGAACTGTGACCCTGCAAAGATCCTTCTCCAGCAGCCCCCTTCCCTTGGTTATTCTCAAGGTGCTTGCTGAATACTCCTGGTATAAGAAATCTGGGTTTGTGTAGATAAAAAAGAGAATGAATACAGGAATGAAATATTATTACGCTGGAAAAATAATCACTTGGAAACATTTAGCTACAAATTATATTTTAAAATATGTATGACCTTCCTGTGGTACCATAGTACTTTTTCTACCCTGCCACCAGAGAGTTCTGTTAAAAAGTAAATTTACCACGCAACCTCCCTGCTTAACATCCTTTGGTGATGCCCGCAATTCACGGCTCAACTGAACCCTCTCATCTCTCTGGCCTCATCTCTGCTGCTCTCAATAATGGACATTTCTCTGAATGTGCTCCTTCTCGTTTCCCTGGCTCTGGAATGCTACCAATACCAACACCACTTCTGTCCACTCATCCTTCAAGACAATCATCAGGATCAATTCCTCCAGGAAGTCTTCCTTGACGCCCATCAGCTTGCCCCATCTTCTGTGCTCCAAGGCACCCTCCGCTGACCTTTATCCTAGAATGAGTTTGTCATACTGTGGCACAACTACCTGTGAATATGTCTGCTCTCCCAACAGTCTGGGACATCCTAAGGACCAGGATTATAGTTTGCTTTTGTAGCTTTATAGCCTAGCCAAGTTCATGAAACATGCTATATTTTTGTTACTGGATACTCAATAAAGACAGAAAACTATACAGGCTTTCTAGTGGATTCTGAAATTTCTCTCATTACTCCTCTCTAAGGAATCATTCATAACTCAACCAGCATGACTGGGGGGAAAGCTCTGGTCCGGTCAGAGTGTTCTTCTCACTTACTGAATGCAAGAGTTCTCAGCCTTCACTGGTTTCCCCTCATAGCCACATGATGCTGCACCTCCATTTCCAACCTAACAGCTTTGTGGGCTTTTAGACTTCTCTTTTTTCTATTTGGGATGCAGTTATTTTTCAAGCTCTGGCAGTGAAGGAAGAGAATTAAGTCCTAAATATAGGAAAAAGAACTTCTTGCTTGAAGTGAAAGTGAAAAGAGTTGCCCTATTGCCCCAAAATGAAAATACTTGTGTAAAACTGTTTAACATCTTTGGTAACTACATTTTTGGAAATTACTATGCATGTATTTTATGAATAACATAGGGTTGTATTTCTGGGATATGATTAAATTTAATTTATTAATTTCTTTAGCAAACTTTCCTTTAAGTACCTACCACACACCAGGACTGTTTAATCACTGGATATTTGGCAGCGAGTTAGACAATGTTCCTGCCATCATTGAGCTCACATTCTAGTGGTGGTGGTGGGGGGGGTCATGCTCAATAATCAAAGTAATGATTTAAGACTAGATAGTCATAAAAGAAAAAAAAAACTGTAATAAGAGAAGCAGGGGAGACCTCTTTGAGCAGACACCTTGCTGGAAGGAAAGAATGGCTCATGTCAAGATCTGGAAAAGAGCATACAGGCACAGGAAACATTATAAAAGTCCTGGGGTGGGAACTAATTTTAGGTGTTTCAAAGACAAGCAAAAATTTCAGAACTATTGGCATGGAGTTTGCTAAAGCAAAAGTGGTAGGGGATGAGATTATTAAGGTAATGAGGGGATAGATCATGCAAGGCAAAGGAGTTCTCAGATGAATAGAATCTCTCAGCTGGGTATTTGGAAATGTATGAGAATGTTTTGATTATCACAATGCTTTGGGGACACTACTAGCATTACTGGGTGTCAAGAACTGTGAAGGGTCTGAGACCCCACTTGCAAGCTAATAAGTTCAGCCTACCACAGATTCGTGAATGCTGCTAGAAGACACAACACAAAACTCCTGGATCAAAGATAGCAGAGTAAGACACTTCAGGACTCCATCCCCTTATGGAAGCTTTGCACAGCCAGCCAGAACTGGTAGAAACATCTTTCTAAAAGCTCCAGCAAACAGTTAAAAGATTGCAGTAATAAGACAAGTGTCAAATTAAAAAAAAAAAAAAAAAAGCCACTTAAAAGTAGTAGGATCTCTTGGCACCCAGGCTGGCCCTTCCCCTATCCCCTCATCTGCTCATTGTGGAGCCAGCCCATACTCTGAGTGTGGATCCCTGGTTCTAGTTCTGGAGGGAACAGAGTAACTCTCATGCATTTACTGGGAGCATGTATGACTGGCCCAGTCTGTCAGGTGGTGGCTTGAGGGATTCACTATCCCAGAACTTGCCCTATATGTAGAAGGTGAATTTTATGGAAGACACTATGGGGAAACAGTCAACGCATGCTGTCTGGGGCAAGAGAATGCTGTTCGTAGGGCATGCAGTGCAGTGACTGGGATCATGAAGAAACTTCCCTAGAGAAGAGGGGACATTGGTATCTATGTAAAGGGGAGAATTCCTAGGGCCACAAATACATGCCCAAGACAAGAGACATGCATAAAGGAGCAGGAAGGCCCCTGTGCTTTGACCTGGAGCTGCTCTCCAAACTCATGATAAATCCTGAAAGAGAAGACTCACATAGGTCAATTTGCAAAGACTGAGAAGTGTATTTCCTTCTCCTCCTCCTCCTCCTCCTCTTCCTTCTCCTCCTTCTTCATTAGTTCCTGGCATTCAAGGAAAGCTCTGTTGATAACACTGGCTGGGGTACAAGCCTCAGAGTCTAAATTCCCATAATAACACACTAAAATATCAAAATGTTCAGGTTTCAACAAAAGATTACAAAATTAAAAAAAAAAAAAAAAAAGGACATGATGGTGCAGGCAAAGGATAAGTTTAAAGCATTAGAAAAAAATTATATTGAGAATGATCAGACCTGGAACATTCCAGACTAAGACTTCTTAAAAAATGATCCTAAATATGCTCAAAAAGCTAAAGGAAAACATGGACAAAGAATTAAAGCAAATCAGGAAAAACAATAGATGAACACAAAGAGTATATCAATAGACAGATGGAAATTATGTAAAAGAACCAAACACAGGTGAAGACCACAGTAATAGAAATTTAAAATTCCCTAAAGGGGTTGAACAGCAGATTGGAGCTGGCAGAAGAATTAATCAGTGAACTTGAGAATAAGACAATTGAAATAATCCAGTCTGAGGAGTAAAAAGAGGAAAGAATAAAGAAAAGTAAACAAAGTCTGAGGAACCTGTCAAACACAATCAAGTGTACCAATATATGCACTGTGGGAGTCCTAGAAGGAGAAGAAAGAGAGAAGGACACACAGAGAAAAAATAATGGTTGAAAGCTTCTCAAATTTAACAAAAGTCAGGATTATATATGTTCAAGATTGTCAACAAACTCCAAACAGGATAAACTCAAATAGACCTATACAGCATGGTGTTGTAATTAAACTGTTGAATACCAAAGATAAAGAGAGAATTCTGAAAGTTGCAAGAGAGAAATAATGTGTCACACATAAGGAAGCCACAATAAGATTAAGTGCCAATTTTTCATTGGAAACTATGGAAGCAAGAAGGCAGTGGGAAGACAAATTTAACCTGCTGAAAGCAAAAAATTGCCAACCAAGATTTCTGTATCCAGCAAAAAAATGAAGGACATGAGGAGAGGATGTGGCTCAAGCAGTTAAACACCTGCTTCCCACTTGGGAGGTCCCAGATTTGGTCCCCGGTGCCTCCTAAAAACAAAAAATCAAACAACCACCAAATGTAAAACCCAACTCAGGGGAGCCAGTGTGGCTCAGTGTTTGAGCATCAGCTTCCCACATACTAGGTTCCGGTTCAATTCCCAGCCTTGGCACCTAAAAAAAAAAAGTGAAGGAGGAATTAAGACATTCCCAGATAAACAAAAGCTGAAGGACTTTGTCACCACCAGATAATGACATGGGTAAATATAAATACTTGTACTATTCTATTTTTATAACTCCCCTTTCTATTTCCTACAGTATCTAAAAGGCAAATGCATAAAATGTAATGATAAATCAATGGTTTTGGACTCATAATGTATAAATATGTAATTTGTGACATGAACTGCAGGCAGGCGGGAAGGAAGGAAGGAAGGAAGGAAGGAAGGAAGGAAGGAAGGAAGGAAGGAAGGAAGGAAGGAAGGGAGGGAGGGAGGGAGGGAGGGAGGGAGGGAGGGAGAGAGAGAAAGAAAGAAGGAAAGAAAGAGAAAGAAAGAAAAAAAGAAATAAAGAGAGAAAGAAAAAGGAAGGAAGGGAGGGAGGGAAGGAGGGAGGGAGGGAGGGAGGAAGGAAGGAAGGAAAAGAAAAAGAGAGAAAAAGAAAGAAAGAGAGAGAGAAAGAAAGAAAGAAAAGAAAGAGAAAGAGAGAGAGAAAGGGAGAGAGAGAAAGAAAGAAAGGAAGGAAAGAGAGAGGGAGGGATGGAGGGAAGGAGGGAGGAAGAGAAGGAAGAAAAAAAGATGGGATATATGAGCAAATGTTAAAATTGGTGGAGCTAGGTGCCTGGGAGGTGTAGGGGTATGCTGGAGTTTTCTTTATGGGATTTGTATTATTTTGCAATTATCCTATATGTTTGAAATTATTTCAAAATTAAAGTAAAAAAAGCAAAACTATTAGGTCAGAGATGAAGAACAGTTTATTACTCACAGCAATAACAATTGCCAAAATACCAATATTTGTGCTGGTACTTACAGGGCAACATGTAGAGGCCCAGGTGATGCCTACATACACACTGGGTTTACAGTACAGGAGAGGAACAATGAGCTTAGGGTACATGGACCTTGGGCAGTAAGCATGCCTGCCTTTTGCCATAGAGAAGGAAACTATTTCTATTTCTCAAGGCTGTTTGCTAGATAATCATCCTTTAAAAATTGGTCCACACAAAACTTGCTTGTAAGACATGCAGAATCGCAAGAGACCCACGGAGAATTGTTTCCCAGCAGTGGGCAGAGGTCATAGGGGCTAAATATCCTGCAATGCATAGAGAAGAATTATTCTGCCCAAAATATCAGTTGTACATCCTTTACACACCACCAAAGGCCTTAGAGGGCAAAGTAAAGAATTTATCTTTGCTTTACATATTGATGGGATATTATGAATTGAGTAACATAATTCATTTAAGTTTTCAAAAAGATTATTCTCACTGCTAAGTGGAAAATGGGGTGGGGACAAATCTGGAGGCAAAGAGACCAGTTAGGAGGCCAGGTAGAGATGGTGGCCATTGAAACTGGGGAGAGGTGATAAAAACTGGTCAAATTCAGAATGTGTTTTGAAGGTAGAAGGGACAAGATTTACTGGTGGATTGAATGTGGTTTGGGGGTGAGGGGGAAGCAAAAATGTAAATTGTCCTGCCATTTACCAATATGGCTAAGACAGCAGGAGAAGGGGTATGGGGGACGGGAAAATGGAGTTCTCTTGGAAATGTTAAATGTGAGATTCTTTTTTTTTTTTAATGTGAGATTCTGATTAGAAATATTGGTAAAGGTTAAATGAGATAATATATTCAAGTGGCTGATACAGAATAGCTCCTATCTAAAATGTTAGTTTCCCTAACTTCCCTTTTGTGGTATTTGACTCCCTCATTCTAAAAATTCTGTTTCTTTCACTTCTGCAACATTTTTTCTCTTTATTCTGTTATCTTTTCAACACATTTTACAGTTCCCCTTCCTGAACAGTTCCCTTGCATGTTGATGCTCTCCTCCCAGTATTCTGTCCTTGAAGCTCTTCTCACAGTTAATATATTGGTGTCTATACTCTGTATCTTTCTCATTTATATTTATATGTCTATTTATCTATATTCATATCAACATTTATATTCATATAAGAATATCTTCACTGTAAATACAGTTAAAATATGCTTGTTTAACTTAATTCTATAGTATGGACACCTTCCATGTCATTATAGTCTTCTAAAAAGACCATCAAAATAAATTTTCTAGGTTCCATTATTTGAGTGTCAATTTATTTAATTAATCCTCTATTATGTTTTTCCATGCTACTTCTGTTTAAAATAATTTCAAAGTTACAGTAAATTTGCAATAACAGTACAAAGAATTTTGTTTTTCTCCTGAGCCATTTGAGAATAAATTGCCTACATGATAACTCATCACCTCGAATATTTTTGTGTCTATTTCTACATTCATCTACCTGACCACACAGAATCATTAAAATTAGGAAATTAATATTGATACAGGACCACCATCCAATCTACAGATCTTATTCAAGTTCCATTAGTTATCCCAATAAAGTATTTGAGAGCAAAAGGATTCAATCCAAGATCATAATTTGGATGGAGTTGTTCTGACACTTTATTCTCTACTCTGGAACACTTGGAAAGTCTTTGTGACTTTGATACTTCTGCAAATTAAAGGCCACTTATTTTGTAGGTAGGCTGTTCCTCAAATTTGGTTCGTCTGACATTGCCTCATTAGATTCAGCTTATACGTTTTTGGTAGAAATACCACAGAAGTGACCCTTTCCTCTTCTCACTCCTTCCTCTCAGAGGGTACACGATTTCAGTTTGTCTCATGATGTGTTAACTTTGATAATTTGATCAAGGTGGTGTCTGCCAGGCTTCTTCATTATAAAATTATTCTTTCAGTTATTAATATATATTTACTGGGAAGGTTATTTGAGAATATGTAAATATTCTATTCCTCATTAATCTTTTACCCACAGTTTTAATGTCTGTTGATGTTTCTTGGCTGTTTTAACTATTACTATGATCATTGCCAGATGGTGATTCACCATTCTTTTTACATTTATTGGTCGTTGTATTAGTTAGCCAAAGGGGTGCTTATGTGAAATACCAAAAATGGGTTGGTCTTTATAAAGGGTATTTATTTGGGGTAGAAGTCCACAGATACCAGGCCATAAAGCCTTAAGTTTCTTCTCTCACCACAGTCCATTGCCACGTGTTAGAGCAAGACAGCTGCCGGCGTTTGCCAGGGTTCAGGCTTCTGGGGTTCCTCTCTTCCTGGGGCTGCGTTTCTCTCTGGGCTTAGCTCCTGTTTCCTCCACAAGGTCAGCTATAGACGATCAGGCGAACGGCTTGCTTCTCTTCTCCTGGGGCCTTCTTTCCATCATCAAAACTGCTTCTCAAAAGACTGCTTTAGGGAGTCGGATGTAGCTCAACTGATTGGGCGTCCGTCTCCCATATGGAGAGACCCGGGTTCGATCCCCGGGACCTCCTGGTAAAAAAAAATAAAAATAAAAAAATAAAAATAAAAAAAAAAAAGACTGCTTCAACTGTCCTTTGCCTTGCCTTTTATATTCGATTCCCCACCCACCAAGGGGTGGGGCTCAATGCCCGAATCCTAACCTAATCATGCCCAGATTAACAGATCAGTTTACAAGCATGATCCAATTATATTATTGGAATTCATAATTACATCAAATTCCGCAACAGCCACAGTCATCATTCTACTGTAAGGAAAAGATTTTCATTCTCTTAATTCACTCAATCATTTTTATTTTTTTAGATCAATGGGCTATAATCAAAACTATTGCTATTTATTTTAATTCTTCAAATTTTCCCAAATTTGGCCATAGAAGCCCTTTCAAGGTGGCTTCTGTGTCCATCAGACATGCAAACTGGCCTCATTCTTTGAGCACTTCTTACTTTCTGGTATCACAAGATGTTCCAGGCTTATCTTGTACTTTCCTTGTTCTAGAATGAGCCATTTCTCCAAGTAGCCCTGTTTTTTTCTGGAGAGTGGTACTTTAGAAACCAAGCTAGGCACTGGATGATTATGGTTATTGGGATGTCACTCTACCAACCTGCTCAGGGACTAGAGCTAGGGAAAATATGTATGTTTATATGTATGCACACATTCCATATACTTGTATCTATATTTGATATCGTCTGTCCAATTTATCTATCTATCTATCTATCTATCTATCTATCTATCTACCCACCTATCTATGCATTCACACCAATACCTCCAATCTCAATCCAATACCACAAGGCTAGTTCTAATTTTTTCACTTTTCATATTTATAACTCCCTTACCCTGCAATGAGAAAGGTGGCTCCCATTATCCTCAATATACTTACTTATTTGATGATCAATCCAATGTAACCAGTCTCCAACTGCTGCTGCTGCTACCACCTCACCCCATATACCGTAATCACCTAAGTCAGGCTCCAACACGTATTCCATTCTACTGCCATCCCGGCCCCCACACCACAGATGCCCACCTAGCCTGACTTGTGCACTGGGCTGCCACCTCCATCCCTTTGGGCAGAAGCCCTCCTCACCCCACTCAGGCTTCAATGCCTCCCACCAAGCTGCCGCTGCCACTATCACACATGCAGATGTTCTCCGGACCCTGCTTGGGCTCCACCACTCTGCATGGGGTGCACAAATGCCCTCCTCACCCAGCTCAGGCTCCAACTCCCTACACCAACATGCAGGCCACCTGCACGCTCATGCCAGTGCCAGCCTTGCTTCAGCAGGCCTCATGGCTTTTTGATTGAATTATTAAGGCAGGCGGGATGGCAGAAAGGTGGGAAGGCTAATCCTTTATTTTTAAATGCTTAGGTTGTTTCCAATATGGGACTCTTATAAACATCTTTAATGTTACAGAACATAGATTTTTTAAAAATGTAAATCTGCTATATTATTATTTCTTTCCTTACCTCCTGAAACTCTGAAGAAAATTAGTCTTCTCAGCTCTTTCCTCTACAGCCTTCCCCTGACCTGTCAAGAAAACTAGACTTAGGATATGTTGTTTGGATGGGCATAAGATGGAGAGTAGCATGATTCCTTAGATTTCAATGAATTATTCTATCGGGTTTCTATATAGCAATTTTGTCTCTTATTTTGCCTCAATCAACATTAAACTATAACAATCTGAAATGTTAATTTTTACCATTTCCATAATATAATACATAAATGCAATTCAGATAGATCAATTCCTTTAATGTCAAAATAAATCAAACTAATCATGTGATACCAAATTTACCAATCTTGGTTTAAATGAACACCTGGGAAGATCACCATTACTTTAATACCATGAAAAATTAAGAAGTATTACTTCTTGTTTTAATTTCTTTTTTTTTTTTTTTTTTGCTGTAGTAGTTGTTGTTCCTCTTCTTATCTGGTAGAGAAAATGTACCTTAGAAAAAATTACACTGGAAACTCCCATAAAAAGAACCGTGACTTCAATAAAGTCATTTCCCAGTTATTATTCATTTTTTTCTTGGTAATATAAGGCATGGTATGACATCACATTAGAACAAAATACCCTACCAGGAATTCAGTATCTTCAGAAATTTATGAAAAAAAAATTGTAAAGTTCTTGATCTTAGGGTCCTTGTCTTAAGGCAATTTCTATTCACACAGTTCCCCACCATTCCTTACATTTCATAGGTGCTAGCTATGGTTGCTGCTCTTGAATTAATGATATGTGAGTTAAAGAAATGACTCCTTCTCCCTTCAGATCCCTTTTGGACAAGTCAAGTGTAAATATATCTGCACTTCCAAAACTCTGCCCCATGGAATATGGGTTTCAAGAGATGGTCAGTGAAAAGAAGGGGGAGGGGATATTCTGTGATTAAATTCAATGGTTGGAAGTGCTGTGTCTAAGTATCACTCTTACAAAGTCACAAAGCGCATTAGCACGATACAGACTCTGTGAAGTCCCAAAGTAAAGGAATCCCTTTACTTTCCTTAACCCCGAGTTTGCTGAATATTTTGACCACAGATGTGTGTGTGTATGTGTGTGCAGAGTCTCCCGCAGTAGCCCAAGCAGCTGGGGTTCACAAGGCACATATAGCCAAACACTAACTCGTGGAAGTGAAGGGATGTGGTCTATTGTTTGCAAATTGTTGGCTCCAATTAGTAGTGTTTGAACTGTTACCCGTTGCTACAGAATTACACCTGATGATCCAATCTGAAAAAAGAAATTCCTCTCTCACCAAACGTGGAGGATTTTCAACTGCCTAGGTGAAGACTGAAAGGCTATCATTTAAAGAGCAAAGGCAAACTTGATTTAAATTTAAAATGGACAGGAATATAAAAACAAAAACCATGTGGTGACAGTTCAGGTCTTCATCTGATGTTTCTTTGTTTTTCAGCTGGGCACCAAAGAAGGTTACCTCATCAAACAGGGGGGCCTGGTCAAGGTAAGGAAGCATGCTTTCCCTAGAGTGGCCATAGAGAATGAGAACACGTCATGTAGGCTGAATTCTAATTTTGAAACTAACCTTAAATTCTTTTTTTTAAACATAATTGCCTACTCATTTTGACCCACTTATGCTATTTACCTGTTTTGAGGGTTCCTCTTCATGGTTAATTTGTCATAAGTCTGGAAAATGACTTGGCTCTTCTTTGGCAAAGCCCTACATGAGAATAGCCTAAAGTTTATACTCAAGAAAACATACAGTCCTTTAAATGAAATCATTGAGGATGAAAGCAGCAAGTAACCTAAGAACATTTTTTTTTCCTTCAAAAATAAAGAAGTCAAAATTTTATAAATGATTTACCTAAAGGTAGATTAAGACGGCCATAGGCCCTAATTAAACAATTCTATGAAATCCCAGAGAAAACTCAATTTAGGACTTTATTAGTCCAAAGTATTCAGCTGTCCCCCAATTGTTTAAAGTTACTCTATTTAATTTCAATGCACCAGAAAGGCCTTCATGGAACATATCTGCTCCTTCCTATTTTAAGAGGAAGTATACTCTACCTTTATTGCAGGTACTGATCTGCTTGAATCAACCTAAATATTTAGTTATTTGTGTTCCTTCTGGACTATATGCTTCTTGAGGATGGGAAGATTCATATCATAGCATATTTATTTTTAAATCCTGTTTTTCTTTAGCTAGGCACATTGCCACCCAGAATAAAGTTCTGTTAGTATCTAAGCAAGAGACAGTGGATATTGAGAAGCAACTAGTAGTTTTTGCCAGAGATGCCATGGAATTCTTGGACAAGTTTTGAATATCATGTGATTTGGGGGTTCTAAATCTCAACTTGCTAATTGCTATTTCTTCTTATTTGTTTAAGAATCATGATTTATCTTCCTTTGAAATAAAATTAATGTTTTCAAGTTTTCATTTCTGTAGATATTTTGAAATTTTTTCCTGAGAAATGACTCTTAGTATAAGAATGTTTTTCAGGTTTATTGCATCTAATCTGTTAAATATTGTTTAAAAAGAAAGGAAATTGCCTAGTTCAAATATTGCTTGCCTCTATTGGAAATCCATGTGTTTTAACTGAATTTCCTCTCCTCCAGACATGGAAAACAAGATGGTTCACTCTGCACAGGAATGAACTGAAATATTTCAAAGACCAGATGGTGAGAAACATTATAATACATGTTCTCTATAAAAATTAGCCCTTTAGAAGAAAGGAACATCTGCCTCTAAAATCCCTGAAAGTCTCCTTATGTCTACCTGAAACATCTAATATGTGATTAGACATTTGAGTTCCTGATTCCTGATATGAGCAGAACTATTTTGCAAGATGGGTATCCCAGAAATTGTTCTCTTGGACTGGCTAGGCTATAGCTCCCCAGGGCACATAGTTCCCTCTGTCTAGGGCAATGGAATTGTTCTCTTGTCACAATTTATTAACTGTGTCCCTGAAGCAATTTTCCTATTTATTAAAAATATGTCCATTTTTAATAAATACGTCCATAAGCTTGAAATTACTTCATTTCTCCTCACTTTCCCTATATAAAATTTCTAGGAATAGAAGTTTAAGAAGATGGGGGTGAAGGGATTATGACTTCCTTCCGTGTGTTAAAATATACCTCCATCAACTGTCAGTTGATAAAGGCATGTCTTCTAAATGCCCAGTGTCATGAAAGACTAATCTCAAAACCAGGAGTTTGTGACTTCCTGTTGTAAAGCTTTTCTATTTTCAGTCCTCTGAATGAAAGTAAAATTGACAGTTGCACGTACTCAAAGATTTTCCAGAGGAATAAGTGCTGGACAGATTTGTGTGTATGTGTGTTATATTTTGTAATGACATAGGATGCTCCTTTTTTTTTTCTTAAGTCACCAGAACCAATTCGGATCCTAGACTTAACAGAATGTTCAGCTGTGCAATTTGATTACTCACAGGAAAGGGTAAACTGTTTCTGGTAAGTTGTTTTATAAAGGAAATGCTTTCAAAAGCCACTTATTTGATTTGCCAGTTATTATTTTAGCTAAAGAATAAAAAATTGTATGTTTTAATGTAGTGCTAATGTTCTGATCTGATGGAGGTGGCATTAAATATAATAAGCAGGTCTTGGGGACAACTGTTTAGGTTGTGCACTGCATAGGGGGAAAATACACAAGAGGATACCACTCACGTTTTAGACAGTTACATTCTTTTGAACTTTTTTCCAATTTTAATTATAACTTTGTTGACTCCAAGGATGGTGATTTGTATAATTGTGACAATTTCTGACAGAAGGCAAAAAGCATTGTTTTAAACAAATCAATTTTATCGATAGATATTAATAAAGCATAAATCCATCCAAAGTGTAAAATCAGTGGTATTAGGTATAATCACATATTTGTGCATTCATCATTTCAGTCATTCTTAGAGCACTTTCATTATTCCAATAATAATAATAATAAGCAAAAACCAAACAAGCAAACAAACAAAACTCATCACCTTTCAATCTTCTATGCTTCCCCTTTGGTACTTTGCTGCTATTCTTTTTCCTTCTCTCTAGTATATTTGCATTTATGTTTTGTAAAAACAGCCTTATATATGCAATATCACCCATATTCATGTTTTACATGAGGTTTTCCATCTTATACAGTCCCATGTTAAGTTTTTAGCTTTCCTTCTAGTAATATACATGACCTTAGACTTTCTCTTTCAACCAGTCATACCCATATTATAGCAAAAAGCATTTTGTTATAACAAAAGTAGTATTGTTATGCCAATTTTAAATGTCTTGGAAAAGGAGTCTTTTTCCCATCAACTGTTTATAAATGTTTGTATGTATTGTGAAAATTTTGATTTTTACCCACAATAAAAATAAATAAAAAATTAAAAAAAAAAAAAAGTTTTTCAAGCATATAAAAAACTGAAAGATTTATATACTGATATATCCTTCACCTAGTTCTATCAATTTTTAACATATTGCCACATTTGCTTTATATATCTAGCTATCCACTTTTTCTCCCTGAACCAATTGAAAATGAGTTGTAGACATCATGGCACTTTACCCCTAAATACTTGAGTATGTGTCTCCTTAGAGTAAGACTATCACCTCTAGATCTAGAATAGTATTAACATACCTAGATAATTCATGTTAATTCTATAATATCAGCTAATAATAGACAATCTCTTAAAAATTCACACAAAGGTGCTATATGAGCTAGCACATGCTTATTTTTCTCATATAACAGAAATTTGGAGGCAGGCAGCTACCTTGACAAGATCAGGTTAAGCATACCGATCATTTCATACTTGCCACCACAAGATGGCTACTCCAGCTTCAGGCTTCAGGCCTTCAAGTAAGGCAGGAAGAAAGAGGAAGGAACGGTATCAGCCATGTCTTTTCCATTTTATCAGGGAAGCACAAGTTTTTCCAGAAATGTCCCTGTCAGATTTCCCCTTATAGCTCATTGGCCAAGATGCGGTCCTATGGCCTTTTCTAGCAGCAGGGGAAGCCAGAAAAGAGTAACAGCATGATCATAATTGGCATAAATTAATTATGATTTCTTGCCAGGGGTTCTGTTAGCAAGAAGAAGTGAAAAATTATCTGTATTATTAGGCACTTAGTAGTGCCCCTCCCAGGGACCAAACAATGACAATCTCAGATACCAGTTTTATACAGTATATGCACAATATTATTCCCTCCACTGCCCTCTACTCATACCTCAACTGGGTCTCACATCAAGGTCTTACCTTGTATAAACAGGGACTTACCTCTTATCTAGTTCAAGGCTTTTTTTTTTTTTTTTTTTTTTGTAAGTGGGAGAAAAATAAAGATTTTAAATGTTACGCACTTCAACTATAACAGCAGAAAGTTATGCGAGATATAAGCTGCAGCTGACCTTATAGGTTGAATGATTTTGACTATATAGCGAAAAAGACAGTAAAATGAATTATCAGATTCCTAGGAAAAGTCTATAGTGCCAATACATAGGTTCATTTTCCCTCCAGTACAGACTAATTCATGGCTCGAGATGGGCAAAATGAATAGCTGATTAGTTTTATTGTCCTGTTCCCTGTCCTAATTAGCTGAAAATTCTTATATCAGTGAAGGTTAACAGTTATCTCTTACCTCTTTGATGCAAGCTAGCACAAGTGAGTTTTTTTTGGCAAACTGTCTCTTATCTGTCTTGCTTATTCTATATATTAGTGAAGTTGTGAACTTACAAAACAATCATGCATAATGTGCAGAATTTCCATACAACATCTCTCCACCAACACCTTACATTGTTGAGGAACATTTGTTATAGATTATGAAAGAACATCATCAGACCATTACCACTAACTATGGTCTATAACATACATTTGGTTAATTTTTTCCATACCCCTCATTATTAACACAATATCTTCTTTGACACTGATGCAAGAATGTTACAATATTGCTGTTAAATATAGTCCATAAGTTACGTTAATTGTATTTTTCCCATGTATCACCATATTCTTACCACCTTGTAAGAGTGATATAGATGTACATTTGTTCTAGTTCATAGAAGAACATTCTTGTATTTGTACTACTAACCACAATTCTCATCTACCTCTGGGTTCACTGTGTTATGCAGTCCCTAGATCCATCCCTAGCTTTCTTTCAACTGACATTTACATCCCTAGACTACACCTTACAGCCACAATCCCATTTATAAACCAGCTGTGTTAGTTATACTCACTCTAATGTGTTACCATCAACTCTATCCATTTCTATACTTTTACAGTAAAGCTAATTAAAAATTCTACATACATTAAGCATCAGTACCCCATCTCAGCCCTCATCCTATCTCCTAGTAACCTATACTCTAGGTTTTAACTCTGTGTTTATTCTTCATATTTAGTTCATATTAGTGAGACCATACAATATTTGTCCTTTTGTGTCTGGACTATTTTACTTAGTATAATGTCCCCAAGGTTCATCCATGTTATCATATGTGTCCTAATTTCATTTCTTCTTACACCAGCATAGTATTCCATTGTATGCATATACCACATCTTGTTTATCCATTCATTGGTTGATGGACACTTGGGTTGTTTCCATCTTTTGGCAATTGTGAATAATACCTCTATGGACATTGGTGTGCAAATGTCCGTTTGCATCACTGTTTTCAGTTCTTCTGGATATATTCCTAGTAGAGGGATTGCTAGATCATATGGCAGTTTTAAATCTAGCTTCCTGTGAGTATTCTTGGACTCTTAACACAGGTTCTCTGGATCACTTGAGAGATTAGCTAAACAAACTCATGAGTGTTGTATTCAGCCCAAGACATGAATAATAAAAAGATCTGGGGAGTGCCCTGGACATGATTTTTTCTTCTCTGATGTCTTGCTAGGGAATATAAATCTGACCTGTAATAACAATATGAATGTACAACTTCCTTAGCATTTTTGGTTTGCTGGAAGTAATAGCCTCATACATATCAGTTCTTTTTTTTTTTTTTTTTAATCTACAAATTGGGAACATTTATTTCCGTAAATTATTGAAAATATATATTTACATATTATCACCAGATTTTGTAGTTTCATTCATAGAGCCTCCATATTTTCATGTGATAACTCTTTAAATTTCTATTCAGAAGTACCATAAATTCTTTTGTACTACCACTGCTTTAACAACACCTTCAGAAAAAAACATGTTTGGGGAAATTGGTAATCCAAATAATCCAGAAACAGGGATGGCTGACCAGTAAGATTTTATTCATCCTGCAATAACCAGAAAATTATCATGTATAGTCTCAGAAATAATACTGAAGAATACCCTCTGATAGAAATTTAAATGAGATAAATGTCATTCATGAAACTTGAAAAGCCAGACCATGCTGGCTTTAAGGAATGCATAACATATACTCTCTTATTGTCTTATTGTCGAAGGGAAGCCAGGTAAAAAATAAACCTGAAGACACCAAGAATCATTGAAATCACAAGATTTGCTACCAGTTGCAGGATCTAAGCAGATCTCAGCTATTTCTTTTTTCTTTTCTTTTCTTTTTTTTTTTAATTAATTTATTTTTTATTGTGGGTAAAAATCAAAATTTTCACAATACATACCAATATTTGTAAAATGATATATAAATATATATGCATCATATCAATTCTTTAAGTTGCTTACCTGGGTCCTTTACCAATTCTTTTTTTCCCCTTGAAATACTCTAGTGTTCAGCCAATATATAAAGAACCTGGAGTTTCTTATGGCCTTTCTTTTGTCTTATCAGCTTAGTATTTCCATTTAGGACATTTTATCTCTGCGCAAAGACAGGAGTAGAAGCTGATGAGTGGATCAAGATATTACGTTGGAAATTGGTGAGTTATAAAAGACTTTCATATGCCTAGTACCCAGAAATAACATATTGACTATTTCAAATGTATTTCTGCTGAAAGAGTCAGACTATTCCTGGGAATCAACAGGGCATGTATTTACAGGCTTGTGAAATGGTCTATTCATTCTTCTGGGGCATGGAAACAGAGGCAAGAAAGAAATGATGGAAGGGCATATGGGTCTCAGCCCTAAAGCCTAGTGTCCCAGCATCTACTAGTCTTTAATGTGTGCAAGTTAGTCCAATCTCATCTGCAGGAGGAGGACAATGGGAATAGGGTTCAGGTATTCTAGTTGAAAAGTTAACTGCCTTTTCAATTGTCAGAGAAGGAAACTTGCCAGAGGGATTTAGCTTAGTTTCTAGTGTAAGCATTATTTTGTGCAGGCCAAGGAAAAAAGGTAGTTTGCTTTATCTGCTGTCTATATACCTCACAAGAGTAAGATAGCATGTAAAAATTTGCCAACTTTTTGTGTTTGCAAGTTCGTGAGTTGTTAGCCAAGAACTTGCTCTTAAAGTTTACTAATATTTCCTTTAAATGCCACCTTGAAAAGCTTGATGTTTTCAAAAGTAAAAGAATTTCTTCCTAATTATATTTTATGAAATTATCTGACATATAGGTGCTCTCTCAAAACTGAGACTCATGTTGAATATTCCTTTCTAGATACTGAGACTTTTGCTTTTAGTTTTCATTTTCAGTTTGAAATCCAAATAAATATTCCACTCATTTGTTCCAAATATATTGTTCCAATGTATTTGATATTTATTGGGAAAATATTTTGCCATGTGAAACTTTTGCTCAGATGAATGTTATTCTTTCCAGTGTGTAATAATATAAATGACACTAATCATTATAGAAAAATTAAGGTAAAAATATCTCCAATGTATATACTTTTGACTTCTCCTCATGCAAATGTATATTCAAAAATAAAATGTAATCATTCTCCAAATAATGTTCGGTACTTGCTCACTCCAGTTAACAATATATATGGTAAAGAGCTTTCCATATCAACAAATTTAGGTCTATATCTTCATTTTGATTCATTGAATAGTACTGTATTTTATGGATGTACCAAAAGTATTAGGCTATTTCCTAATTTGTATTTATTTTAGCAACCACTTTACAGTATTTCTTCTGAGAAAAATACAGAACATCAAGATAAAACTTGGGAGGGGGTACATGATTATTAATTTATAATTACATGGTTTCTTTACTAATCAGCATATCTTATTTAATAGTTGTTAAAAACTAGAGTTAATTATCTTTAAATCACTAAATAATAGATATGCATGTGTGTGTGCTTTATTACAGTCACAAATAAGAAAACAGCTAGACCAAGGAGAAGGCACAATCCGATCGCAGTCCTTCATCTTTAAATAGCCCTTGCCTGATGAGGGAGGCCCTGCCCCAGGACCAGAGTGCAATGCTCCCTGATGCTGTGATCAGTAACAGCCTTTGGAGGAAACTTTAATGTTTCAGGACTTTTCTTTAAGAACTAAACAAAAGCAGATGCTGATTGGAACCTTTCAGAATAGACAATATTTGCTGACTCATGGAAAACTGCTGCCCTTCCAAATTATAGTCAGCTCCTTGAGGATAATACTGAAGCAATCATTATTCTGATAGAAACTGATTAAACCACCACTTCCAGACCTGTTCCCATTTAGAACATGCAATATATGATAATGGGCTTTTGTTTTCACTCATTGTGGTCCCCAATCTTGTTGACATTAGTTGCATGGAGTCCCACTGTGTCATGGTCATCAAGGTTATATTATCAACCCAGAAAGAAACAGCGATATAGTTTGCAGCATAGAAGCTTAGAATACTTCTTCAGAAAAGATATTGAGACAGCAACATCAAAGTTTTGGGTGGGGAGTGGGGGGAGAGGTAGCAGGACAGTGTTTGTTTTTTGCTTTTTTCTCTTTATACAAAAAACAAAAAGTTTCCAAAACTAAAATGGAAAATGTTTGCAGTATTTTAATTCTTAAAAGGTTCAGAAATCTAGTGGATCCTTTACTTCTAATGATAAACCTGAGGGAACTAAATGCTCCCTGGGCAATTAACAGGACGATAAAGATGAATGAAAGTACAATTTTAAATTCATCTCTTTTAACCATTTGGGCGGAAATGTTTTAAAGAGTGAGAAAACATAAATTGAGGTAGGATAATAAAGTAGCAGATAACTTATTTATAAAAATAATAGCAGTAGTAGAACACTTGCAAGCAGTAAGTTATATTCATTTGATATTTCTCCAAACCTACGGAAAGAGACTTCTTGAAGAGAGTATAATAAGCCCTCTCCCAGAGTTAGCTGTTGTGTTGCACCAAGAGATGTACAATCGCCCTGTCCTGGGATTGCTAAGAGCCCTGCACCTACAGAGCAACTTCTGTTGCCAATTGAGGGAGTAACACTAAATCCACAGGAAATATATAATTATGTTACATAGCATTTTCCCAACTAGATTGATGTAGGGAAATGAGTTAATAGTGTCCAGAGCTAAAACAAAAAAGAAAATTCTAACCTAACTCCTTTCACTGTCTTTATTAAAACTGCTTATTTAGATAGACGTTTGACAGAAGACAGAAGTGGTGGAAGAATTGAAAATTAAGAAAAAATATTGGTGCAAAACTATGGCACGAAACTGCTCTTGCAGTCAAAGGGATACCATATTACAATGATTTCTTCTGCTATTTTAACATTTACGACTCAGAAGTTACATTAATTTTTATATATTTCAACAAAGTTTTTAACATATTTTGTTGTTTGTATTATATGGGATAAAGAAAATGTCGAGTTAGAATACATTTTGTCAAGTTTGCAAAGCAAGAAGTTACATGGTTTTATGTTTTGTTTTCTTAGAAGCGAGAGTGTTTCTTTGTGTAGATATTATTATTTTACTTTTTGTAAAGAGTTTCATGTTTATTTATATTATTTGGTTTCGTTTATTAAAAACAGCATGATTTTCCTGCACATGTACTATTTTGCTATTAAAGTATATTTTAATATCTGTACTTTACAAAGAAATACAAATTATTACTATAAATTGCTATGAGAAATCACTTCAAGTAGATTATGAGCTATGAAGGAAATCAAAATTAAAGAAATAATCCTAGTCCTCAAGGAATTTTTAGTTGAATAAGGAAGAGACTATTAATACATACAAGACAAGCTATAGACATAACTAAGATAAATACTCTAAGAGAGGTACACAAAGCTATATAATGGAGAGTGTTTCTGCTGAAAATAAACCCATTTATTGGAGGAGTTTGACAGAACTAAACACTACATAAGCAGTACTAGGCCTGATGCCTTTCCCTGTGCAATTCATTGGATGTTCTCAACAGCCCTGAAAAGTGGTTATGATTTCACTGCCTGAGAGGAAGCTGTTGAGGGGTGCTCGACTATCTCTTCAAGTCCAAAACAAGGAAAGGTTTTTTTGTGCCAATGGCAGGAAGGGGAGGTAGGGGAGTTTGGGAGAGGATCAAATGAGGTATTTGTGTCAGGCTCTGTCTGCTAATAGAGATGTGCTTATCATAAAGGAGATTTAAGACACATTATTAGCAATTATTTCCCAACTTAGAACCACCTTCTGGGGAAACCTTCCCACAAAGGAACACTGAAGGAATGGTTATCAATGCCTGTGAAGGAAACCTGGCCCCTCTTCAGAACACTCTCTGGGGCAGGCCTTTCCTTTCTTACCCACATGGCAAGCAAGAGTGTTCTTCCTTCTCCTTACCTCTCATGCATGCTGAATGCACAAGCCAGGGAGTTATGCTGTGTCTGATTCAGGCAGAGAGCAAGATAACTAAAGACTGAACAGTCTTTCAGGTGATACCATTCTCCTTCTCTTCTTCTCCATTACTTCAGATTGTCTTTAGTAAACCCCATAACTAACTGGCTAGCCAAGTCCATGACAGGAATCTCAGCTCTGCTCACAATTCAGGTTATCTGTGCATGATGTTCAGCAGAGTTGCTCAAACAATCTGTGGTGAAGGACAAGATTTTCTTTTTTAAAATTTCTGATCTGTCACAGACTGGGATTTTGTAAAATCCAGTAAAAAATGAATTATTAGCAAAATTAAGAAAAAGTTCAAATATCACAATCTCAATTTTTAAAAATCAGATTGAACATAGCTACTACGTCAAATTGCTTTAAGGTTTTAAACATTTATTCTCAATTTCTGTACTTATCTTGTCTGTCCTGCTAACAAATAGTTTGCAGAATGGCCCAGTCTGTGGACCACATTTTGCCTAACACTGGCTGAGTGGACTGCGGGTAAAAGGAACCAAAAGCTTTCTTGAGAGTTCACCTTAAGAAAGAGGGATGAGGTTCAAATGCTTAGCAAAACCTAAAGGTGTGTATAAAGATGGCATCTTTGGCCATTAGCATAGGCGCTAGCAGCCTCTAGGCACCCGGGACCTCAATGGGTAGCAGCAAGAATGGCCAGGGTTTGGGAGGCACAGCTCATCTCAGGGAGCAGGAGTAAGAGCAAAGGAAATTGGTAGGTGCCATGTGGTATCTGTAAAAACTGGTTTCAGGAGCACATGTGAAAGAAAGGCTCTAAGGGGACTCCTAGAAATACGTGGAAGGAATCGAGATGGATGAGGCTCTCCACAGAGGAAGGAAGGTTGAAGCCAGAGAAGTGTAATTTCAGAACTTCGTATGCTTTCCTGATATCCCCTCCAGGATGGGTGTGACTTGGAAAACTAGGGCAACAACTACCGTATACCATTATCTCACCAGTCTTCATTGTTGACAAAGCCAGCTATATTCTAAGGTGCTTGTCCTGCGGAGTCATATATAACTGAACTGTGAGGTTTCTCTCTTTTTTTTTCCTACCTTCTTTTCTATCCCTTTCCCACTTGTCTTTCAGCTCTGAGATGTTGTTGTTATGTGTGTGTGTGTGTGTTGTAATTTCTTCTGTTTTCCCTCTTGAATACATTCTTTGTTGGGCATTCTGGTTAACTCTTTCTGCTCCTCATTCCCATCCTAACTTTTTCGTTGGCAGTTCTGCTATGTATCCACTTTCCCCTCTTTTCTTCTGGGGTTCTCATCTTACTGAATTCCCCCAAAAGACCTGCTTAGTCCAACAACCAGTAAAGTGTTTTGGCACTTGACAGATACATTATTAATATTTGTTGGGTGGACAAAAATTTGCGATGACATCTCAGCAATGATTCAAAGTAAACACTTTTCAAAAAACTTTGCAGTCCTAACTCTTGTTATATTTAAAAGCATTTTGGTTGTGACAAATATGTAGTAAGCAGGCAGCAAACTTTGGCTTTAGAAAGGAAAACATGGGAAACGGATGTGGCTCAAGAAGTTCAGCGTCCGTCTACTATATGGAGAGACCGGGGTTCGATCCCCGGGACCTCCCGGGGAAAAAAAAAAAAAAAGAAAAAAGAAAGGAAAACAACAAGAATGAGGGATTGGGAGAGAATATCATGGACAATTACATATATAAAAATCTGAAAGCAAATAACCATTTTTCATTTTATATTGACAAATTCAACACTATATACCTTGCTTGGGGAATAAAACATAAAATTTCATTTTATTTTTTCAATTCTGGAAGTCAAATATTTGTTAATGCAACAACAAATAACCCGATTTTCTAAGAAAGATATTTTTGCTATTCCTCAATGTGAGTATTGATAGAGAATGTTCATCAAATAGAAACATAAGGGAAGCGGCTGTGGCTCAATCAGTGGGGCTCCCGTTTACCATATGGGAGGCCCCGGGTTCGGTTCCCGGGGCCTCCTGGTGAGGGCAAACCCGCCCGCACGGCGTGGTTAGCTGACCCAGCGAGCACAAGCAGCAAGGGGGGGGATAAATGAATAAATAAATAAAATCTTAAAAAAAAAAAAAAAATAGAAACATAAGTCATCTGAATTGAAGTTTGGGGGAAACAATTTAGGGATAAATAAGAGCTTTGGGTCTCTCCACCAGGCAAAGAACAACCCACTGAGGTGCTTGCTGAGGACACAGGGAATATGGAAAGATAGAAGAATGTAGTTAATACCAGCTATGGCCACATGGCCAGTTGCAGAAGAGTACTATGATTGTTGAATATTTTTTCCTTATTATATAAGGTGTGTATTCCTTATTTTATTATATATGGGTGTAATCATGCGATTATCTTTTCTTCCCTCCCATATCATCTAACATAAGATGTATTGATAGTATTAATAGTTAACTTTACATCACAGTATTTAAGTTACAAGAAATCAAGGGAAGGGAACATGACCCAGGGACTTTGCATCCTCTTCTGAGGAAAGGGTTAGCATGTTTTTGGTTGTACACAGGATAGTGCTATTATGTTAGGTGGTGTATTAGCCAAAGAGGGTACTGATGCAAAGTACCAGAAATCTGTTGGCTTTTATAAAGGATATTTATTTGGGGTAGAAGCTTACAGTCACAAGGCCCTAAAGAGTCCGACTCAATGTATCATAAGATGTACTTTCTCACACAAAGTCATTGGCCATGTGTTGAAGCAAGGTGGTGGGCGATGTCTGTGATGGTTCAACCTTCCTTCTTCCTCTTAAGGCTCTGTGGTCCCAGCTTCTTCTGATCTCAGCTGTAGGTTGACATAAGGCTCATCTCTCTCCGTGGGGCTCATTTCTTTCTGGGCTCAGCTGCTCTGGTCTCTTCACAAGGTCAGCTGTAGACAATCAGGCTCATTTCTCTTCGGGTCTCTGCTGTGTCTAATGAGCTATCTCTCTTCCTCTGTGTTGTTCTTCTCTGTATATTCACTTCCATATGAGTGTGTTTTATCAGCCCACCAAGGGGGCTGGGATTCAATGCTAAGTCGCACTCTATGATTGAATCAAAGCTCTAAATCTTAACATAATTTAATCAGATGTCTCAGCTGAATCTAATACAAGCAAAGGGTATTATGCCCAGAGGCACAGACCAGCTTACAAACAAAATCAAATATCTTTTTTGAAATTCATAATTAATATCAAACTGCTACAGGTGGAGAGTGTCTAACTTGGCTACACTATTGTACTCAGTTTTTCAATCAAACATGAATCTGCATGTTGCTGTGAAGGTATTCTGTAGATGTGGTTAACACCTACAATCAGTTTAAGATTATCCTCAATAATGCGGGTGGACCTCATTTAATCAGCTGAACCACCTTAAGATAAATCTGAGGTTTCTCTGAGGAAGAAAAAATTCTGCCTCAAGACTGTAGCATCACCTGCTGTCCATGAGTTTCCAACATGCCAGCTTGCCCTACAGATTTCGGACTTGAAAGCCTCCCCAACTGTATAACCCAATTCCTTGAAATAACTCGTATTTTTCTATTAGTTCTGTTTCTCTGGAGAAACCTGGCACTATTTTCTTCCCCAAATATTTCATTACTATTTTGTATTTTTTTTTTTTTTTTTTTTTTACCGGGAGGTCCCGGGGATCGAACCCGGGTCCCTCCATATGGGAGACGGATGCCCAACCAGTTGAGCTACATCCGACCCCACTATTTTGTTATAAATTTTGTTGTTTGCTAAAATGTTTTATTTCATTAATTTACTTCTAATTTTATTTTTTGAACAGTTCAAAAATTCAAGATGTACAAAGATGTTTACAGTGAAAAACCTCACTCCCTTCCTGTTCCCCAGGTATCTAGTTCCACTCCTTGGAGGCTACCAATGTTACCAGGCTCTTCTGGGTATTCTTTCAGAGATAGGTGATCATATACAATCAAATATGAACATACACACATATTTCTTTCTCTTTTTACACATAAATTTGTAGCATAAGACACACACTGTTCCACACCTTGCTTTTTTCAATCAGCATTGTCTGAAGTACTTCATCAGTTTTTACACTGGGCAAATGTAGTATTTTAGTTAGGCAGTACCCTATGATAAGGGTGACTAAATAATCTCTCACCTAAAGTGGGACACTTGAAAATGAAAGCATTATTAATAATTACACACATAATAGCAGATATAAATTGGTACAATCTAAAACACCGGAATATAGTCATGCTTATAATGAATATTTAGGTTTCCAATCCTCTGCTATTATAAAGTTGCCAAGAACACATTTGTAAATATACAACTTTGCAAATGTCCACATCCATCAGTAAGAAACATTTCTAGAAATGGAATTGCTGGGCCAATGGATATGTGCAATTCAAAGTTTGATAGAGATTGCCTTACACAAAGGGGTATATAACAAATTACATTTCAATCAGTAGGGCATAAAAAAATGCCCTATTTATTGAATAATTCTTTCCCCATTGACTTATGATGCCATCTTTATATCACACCAAGTCCTCATATCTGTGAACTACAGTCTGTTTCTGGGCTGTGTTCCACTGATCTGTCTAGTTGTGTACCTAAATCTAGTGTTATCTTACCTTTTCAGAAATTTCTTAGCAATTTTCACCTATTTACTTTTCCAGGTGAAATGTAGAATAATTGATTATACTCCTCCCAAACAGAAAATTTAATAGTTGCAGCATTCACTATGCAAAGGTCAGTGTCTCCATTTATTAGAGTCTCCTCTCCTGGGATACAATCATTACTTGCAAATAAAAAATTTGGGTACCTCATTTCTAAAAGGCCTTCTCCTTTTGTTTCATGTAACACTACATTGGCAAACATTTCCTGGGCAGTATTAAACAACTCTGGTAATGGAAATTCTAGATATTAATGGATGTGTCCAATGTTTCACTATTAGGGGGCAATGTCTAACTATTTATAGCTCCTTATAGGTAAAATATTGTTTTTTTGTCCCTATTCCTTTGTAAAGGTTGCTGTTCTTGCCCAATTTAAGAGTCCCTGTTTTCTGTTTCTATAGTACCCTGTGCATAGTTTTATCACAGCACTTTCTATACCTGTTTCCTTTCCTGAACTTGAAGCTCTTTAAAGGAAGGTCCAACAATTTTCCCTCATATATCTATCTCTGAAAAAGGAAAGAACAAAAGCTAGCACCTTGCCAACTGCCTCACTGCACAACTCTAGGGATACCATTCACATACATTTCCTCTGAAAGGCAATCCCTGGAGCACAGAAATATGATGTGAAATGGTTCCTCTTAGAATTGATCAATGTGGCACACAGTAGGTGCTCAATAGATGCATAATAAACTGTACCAGTGACAAAATCTGACTATCAAAGAACCTAGGAAGAAATGAACACTCTCAAATGATGATTATATTCCTGAAAGTAAAGGGCATATTCTAGAACTATGATACCTCTTTGCTGGGGAGAAATTAGGTTTATGAATGAGGTTTATTTTCCAACTGATGGTTTATTCTAGGTAAAAAGAGTCTCCAAACCTGTATCTACAAGAAACACTATTTATTCATATGGATTAAAGAGTGAATTATGTTAACTATGTTCTTTTAACTTTTGGAAGAAAAGTTTCAAAAAGAGGAGACCTCTATAGTGCTTCAAACTATACTCTTAAAAATGCTATTTTATTTATACTCATATATGGAAAAAAAAAAAAAAAGGTTGTATTATCATGTTCACATACATACCAAAATTGGAAACAGAGTTCAATAACAAATTGCATCTAAATTTTATAAAGAAAACACAAATATTAAAACACTGATTGATTACAGATAGCAGAGTGGAGGGAAACCCATTAGCTATAATTTGCATTTTAGGTAAAGAGCAGCACCCTCTGAGAAGAATAAAAAAATTAGTAATATTTGTCTATACTAAGAAATAATATATACATAGGAAAGTTAGTGATTGTACTGACTTTATACCTTTGCTAAGTAATTTTATCTTCCTCACATTCAATGCAAAGAAATAAAACTGAATATGAAGAAAAATATGTCCTCATTATTATTCACAATAAAAAGGGTCTGCTTCACTCTGAAGGTCTGGGAGAATTATACACTAGGGATCACTTAATGGCTTAAGTGGCCCAGCATACCATTTTGATTCTGATCTACTGAAGAGAATCTTAAGCACATTTGGTGACTGAACTAACTCCACAGGAGCTGACATAGACGGAACCATTTTTGTAGTGTCCCCAGATCTCATTAAATAAGAAAAGACTCTAAACAAGGAAATAACACAATCTGCCCAGAAATTACATCTATAGGCTCTTTCTTAGTATAAGGTGGAAAAGGGGCCCTTTCTTGAGTACATGGATACAAGTATAATTGTGGTCTAAAGATTGCTGGATTGATATTGTGTCTTGCATAATGAAGATAAGATACATATTAAGAAACTTCCACAACTTGTCTCAATTCTTCAAACAATGGAGCAAGTTCCTTTTCTAGGCTGACAATTAGTCCTAAAACAGAGAGATTAAGAAAATGAGAAAGTTAGAAAAATATTCCTGAAAAGTCTTCAACTTGAAACTCCCTCTTATCAAAAATTTTAGTTACTAAAAAGTCAATTAATTCTCCATAACTAAAACAAAATACTGTAATTCTAAATAAGGTAACCAGAAAATCCATATTAATTACAAAGTTTATTTTCATCACCTATTATTAAAGTAGATATAAAATATTTAGTGTCTTAGAAGATACTGAATGAATTATATGCACTATAATTTTGTTCCAGAGTTTCTAAAGGAAAATCTTAATTTATAACTTACTGTTTCAAAACCTGCATTGATTCAGAAAGAATACACACAATTTTTTACTAAACAAAGTACACAAGGGGGCGGATGTGTCTGCCATATGGAGGGACCTGGGTTCGCTCCCCGGGACCTCCCAGTAAAAAAATAAAAAATAAAAAAAAAAAGTACACAATTTTCCCTGAGCACATTTTAAGGTATTATCAAAAGACAGACAGGCTGCTTCAATCTTGAGTAAAGGAATGATCAGAAATTTATGTTATAAATTCCATAAAGCTAAGGCATTAGTGGGTATTTTAACTGAAAAAAAAATTAAGATGAATGGTAGGAGCATAAAATATACACTTTAAAATTTTTAAAAAGAAGTTCAATGATAAATCTGGAGATAAACTAGTCTAAAAATTAGATCTAGCTTTTCTTCAGTTTACTAGAATAGAAGGCTATATACCTTAGATAGTGTCTCTGCTTTATGTTCAAACAAAGATCTTTCTTCTGTCTCAAAGGACAATAGTAAAAGCACCTGGAATTCTCAAGGAAAAGTTCCAACTACTAAAATATCACTCTGTATATATAGTCACAATTTATGTTTTTTTTTTTTTTTTTTCTTTTTTAAGATTTTATTTATTTATTCATTTATCCCCCCCTTGCTGCTTGTGCTCGCTGGGTCAGCTAACCATGCCGTGCGGGCGGGCTTGCCTTCACCAGGAGGCCCCAGGAACCGAACCCGGGGCCTCCCATATGGTAAACGGGAGCCCTACTGATTGAGCCACAGCTGCTTCCCACAATTTATGTTTAATATACTTTCAAATATTAACACTGCCATTACCCTATGAAATTTATAAAGTGTTTTTCACATACAGTATTTTACAGCTTCAAAAAGTTTGTAAGTGGAAGAGACTTAATAAATCTCAAATCTAAACCTCTCAGACTTCAGTGACATGTCTTACAAGTAAAACTTGCTCAAACCAGCTTAAAAAGAAAAAAACAAAATAGAGACAGAAAAGGGATAGATCATTCTAAATAGTAGTCAAATCTGTAAGAAACATACTTAAAAAAAAAAAAAATCCCATTTTACCTAACAGGGAGTAAAAACAAACAAACATAATACCCAGTGGTAAGTATTGGATATAATGGGATTTTACTATCCACTATATCAAGTATAGCTTCCTACCACTGGTTCTTGAATGTGGATATGTTCAATCTAGCCATGCTCTTTAAAAAAACTAAATTTTCAATCACTTTCATCTTGCCTGCTGTTTTTTAAGATTTTAAATATTCTAACTTAAAACAGACTGTTCTATACGGAATTGAACACACCTTTGATTATTTTATGTGTTTTAGTTTGGTATTGTCTTCATCTTCTTTTTGATTTCTTAAGCTTTAGTAACATAAGCACAATGGAGCCCCAAAGGTTAAAGATAACATTTAATTTTCCTTTATATTTAAAAAAAAAAAACACTTTCTCCCATACTGTCTCAAGTGAACTAGAAAAATCCCCTAAGATGGAAAAAGCAGTTATTAGCTCCATTATGTGGCTCTGTAAACTAAGACTCAGAGAAGTTGTAACTTTCTTCAAGATCAAGAAAAATGATGGTGAAACTGGGCCACAAATTCAGGTTTTCTGACTCTAACTCCACTATTCCTATTATATTACGACTTTGCAGTTATGGCAATATCAAAACATAAAAGCTGCACTTAACAAAATTAAAACGTACCTGTGTTGGCATTGCTGCTGGCTATGAAACTCACCACCAAAGGTAAACGATTAAATTGAACCACCTAAAAAGAAAATAAAATTTAAATTATATGTTGATTGAGAAAAGGTAGTATAATGCAAGTGAGAGATCTTAACCTTTAAAATGTTTTAAAAAAATATATGATACTAGCCCCCAAAGATCATGGTATTATATCAAGAAATATGAAAGAGCTGAAAGCATTTCCACAAAACAGAGTCACTGATTATCTCTGAGAGACATTAACACCCCTTAGCCTGGAAGCTTTTTAAGGTGGGACTGGGTTGTCTTCATCTTTTTATCTGAAGCCTGCAACGTCAATTACATAGTAGGGGCTCAATAAATATTTGAAAATTAAATGGCTAAGAGTAGTATTCGTTTTTAAGTAGGTACATCTTCATGATTTTTTTTCTGCCTCATATGTACCACTTTAATAATAGTACAGTTTTAAGTTACTTTAAACTCAGCTTGAACCTAATCAATATCTGTGAAATTAAGGGTTAGATGTGTTAATTACTTTTTCCCTAATACCCATTACACAGCTTTTTTTTTTTTTTTTTTTTTTTTTTTTTGGTTTGGGGGGGGGGGGTTTAACCCCGGGCCTATTTTGGGGGGTTCCTCTTTAAAAAAATTAACCCCAAAACCCCTTTCCAAATTTTTTTTTTTTTTTTTTTTTTTTTTTTGAGGTATCTGGGCCAGGGATTGAACCCAGGACCTTGTATGCGGGAAGCCAGCGCTCAAACACTAAGCCACAGCAGCTTCCCTGTATTATTTTTTTGTTTATTTGCTTGTTCTTGTTTTTTGTTGTTGTTTTTGGAAGGCACTGGGAACTGAACCCGGAACTTCCCATGTGGGAAGCAGGTACTCAACTGCTTGAGCCACATCCACTCCCTAAAATACACAGCTTTTAAAATAAAAAAATATCAGTGTGTATCATCAGTGGTACATGAAACTCTGGGAATGACTACTGTATAGCAGAAGGGGTTAATTTATTCTAAAGAAAATGCAGCTGGAGATCAAAGAGACATGTCGTAACTGTCTTTCACACAAATAATTTCACTTAATATATATACATTTCAAACCAAATGAAGGAATTATCAGCAGTATCAAATTTAAATAACTTATCATTTGATTTTCAAGGAAAAAAATTTACCTGTCACAACAACAAAAAACCATATCGCTGAAGAAATCACAGTTGTTTAGCTGAGGGCACCATCTACTGGAGGTAACAGTGACCTGATTTATACCCTTTTTAGGATAACATGTACTTTATTATTAATTCTTAACTACTTTTCCACATTAATTATTTCCTGGTATAAAATGTGAAGAAAATCACTACAACTTAACATAACCAATTTGAAGGCTAAGGGTTTATAATCCTTTCCCCGCAAAAACTAAAATTAAAATTATAACACAAGCTATTTTATATAGAAGATATAATAATGATGATTGAGATCAGCAAACCATTCAACAATTATGAGCTTACCTGGTAGGTGTTATAGTAACAGATAATACTTTTGTTTTTTGAAAGTCCCAGTTTGCTCCCTTGGTCCGTTGCAAGGGCAAAAGTAGATAAGAAACCAGGTCTTAAAGCATGCTCTGGGGCATTATCATTTGCCACTGGAAAAATTAAAATTATACAGAGCGTAAGGTAGATATATGATTTACAGTACCTTTTGAATCATAACTATAAAAACAGAAAAACAAAGTTATGTTTCACAGTATTGAAAACCATGTCACTAATCGGGTTAATTTAGGTGGGGAAAATTGCTCAATCAGAAATTCAGTGTCTATAACTAAGGGAAAAATGCTCTCTCATATTTTTTTCTATTTTTTAAAAGAATTAATATTAAATGTTCCTATTTTCTTAATCTAGCTTAAAACATAAATCAGTACATTTAATAAATTGAATGTTCTGGTTAACTGAGAGCCAAGCTAGAATAAAACCATGAAAAAAAGGTACAAAGTCTCTGCTCTCATGAAACCCATAGCAGTATTTCCACAGATATTAAAAATCTTGCAGCTACCTACCACTTTTAAGTTTCTCTTGAGAATCCACTGAAAGGACTGAATGGAGTTTTTGTACAAATAAGGGCAGAGCTCAAAGCTTTAATACAGAAATCCTCAGAGTGATAGAGCTGGAACATCTCTTTGAGATTATGTTGTTCAAAGCCCTTATCACAGAACCAAGAAAAGTCAAGTGACTTGCCCACAGCCACTCATCTTTTCTGGTGGGTGTACACTAGACCACATGACATCAGGAGGTTCTAGTTATCATCTTGCCACCAACTCTGGAATGGCAGTGTAGACTCTCTGTACTTGACCAACTTCATGTATAAAATGAACGAACTAAATTAGATGACCTCTAAACTTCCTTTCAATTCTAAAGCCTAATAAAATTATTTCACTTATCTGATAATCCCCCGTGGAAAATAAATTGTAAACCAGGTGTGCAAAACATTACTTAATCTTTCTTTCATAAAGCTATTACAGTCCCCCCCCAAAAACTGAACATCCATTCTGATCACACCATATCTAGAAATATGATAGTAAAATGAACTGAATCCATACTAATCGACTCTGTGACATTATGTCCACTATAAAAAGCTGAAAATAAGGCCAAAAATTCTTGCTAGATTCTGATTAACTAAAGTAATTATAAAGTTATAAATTTAAAAAAAAATCTTATTTCAAATGAGGAAGCAGGAATCAAGAAAGAGTAAACAAAACAATCAATATATGAAGGTTCAAATGTACGGATGTTTATCCTAAAAGAACTAGCAAGAGAACTAATGAGTTAAAAAAAAAAAAATATGCCTGGAGTTTCTCTGCATATATGTAACTTATCCAGTCGCATACACGTGCACTTTCATCACTTAGATTCACATAAATGTCTTTAATGGAAAACTGGGTCTATGAAAAATCCATGCTTAAACTCTGGATGTTAACAGGTTACACCTGACATGTAATAAATTATAGGCTGCAATGTAGCATTCAACAATACAAAAGCAAGCATTTCCCCCCCCAAACAGAGACCATGTCCCAAATTTACTGAAATGAGTTCTATATGCTTGCCTTCTGCACTATTCAGACAGAAACACAGTTTTAGTCAAAAGCAAACATGACATTTGCACTTAGGTTTCCGTTTTACCTTTAATAACGGGTACTCCATCTCTATCTGACACAACAATAGCATGAAGCCCTTCAACACTACAAAGAAAAAATAGTTAAAATATAATAAAACATTTCATTTTCTCAAAATATACATCTCAAAGTAGTAATGGCAATTTTCACGTATATTCTGAAAAACCATAGGAACTCAATTATTGATACCCTTAGCTCTATAAAGTCTGCTAAAACTCTCCCAGAAATTGAATGAATGTGTATTACCATGTTTGTAATTTTTACAAATTTATCAATGAAGACATAAATCATAGCTGATTCTCCATTAGAATTGCAAACATATTCCATGGTTTACAAAAGTAGGAAAGGTTGTCAGCAATGGCTATAGTGTCAGCAAAAAAAAAAGAAAAAAAAGAGAGGGAGACAATTTTCTTTCTCTTGTTCATTCCAAAATCAAGTCCCCAGTATTTGCAGCACTTACTAGTCATATGATAAGCAAATATAGACACAATTGCTGCCATCACAAAGCTTACACTCTAACAAGAGAGCAAATACCAAAAAAAAAAAAAAAAAAAAAAACAACCAACAAAAACAACCCCTCTCAATAACAAATAGAAAATGGCACCTGATACAAGTGCCATTAAGAGGTCTATGGGCATATGAGAACCTATAAAAGAGGGGATTGATGTAGACAGGTGGATCAGAGAAGGGTTCCCTAAGGAAGTAATTTTTCAGCTGAGATGTTATGGTGCTGAGTAAGAGGAGAGGATGAGAGATCATTTTAGTCCAAAGGAACAGGGCAGAATGAATAAAGGTCACACAGCAATCATTCCAGCCATACCTACATAACAGTAAAGAGAATGGTTAAGGTTAAGGGCTTAGCTTTGAAGTTAGAAAGACCTGGAGGGTTCCAGGCCAGACTGCTCTTATTATTTATGCTATTCTTTAGGCCAATTACAAAATACCCCTCTAAGCCTGAGTTTAATAATCTGAAAATGGGATAACTCTACTTATTTTATTTGGCTATTGTGAAATTTAAATGAAATAATGCATGTAAAGGATAAGGCTGGTACATAGCTAATATTCAAAAATAAATAATTAACATCAATGGTGCCATCTGTGCACAATGACAATGGCATAATTTATCACGGCAATTTAAACACTAAATTATTAGTAAGAATCCTTGTGAAATGAGCAGTAAAGAAATATACACTCTAGGTCTTCTGGCCCAGCAGCCGGCCTGGCACTCCACATCCCCGCTGTCCCTGCGTCCTGGGAGCTGATGTGCCGTGTGTTTGAGCATGTCCAGCTATGAGCTGGCTTTGATCTTCAAAGTCATGCAGTGGCCAGAGACTGATGCAGCTTTGAAACACATGACTGAAGCCCTAATGGACAAAGGAGCCATAGTGAGGAACCTGGAAAACTTGGGAGAGAAAGAGCTTCCTTATAAGACCTCTTCCCACAATCAGTGGCACAGCCGAGTGGGGTATTTCACGGTGGATTTTTATGCAACAACAATTATGGAAAGTATGATGGATCATTTGTCTCAAGATACTGATGTGATTCAACCAAATACTGTCAAACATTAACGGAATTAAGAGTGTGCAAAGGGTTTGTCCCAGTTCCACTGCAAGAAAAACTGTATTACACAAAGAAGATTCACCCAACTTGTCTTATTTTTTACTTCTCTCACTTTTGCATATCATGCATTAATTAATAGTTTATAAGCCCATCCTTTATATGGGAGTGTGTTGCAGGTGTCATTTGATTCTACTAAGATGTTTTTAGCAACCTGATCCCCTTTGGTGTGAGAGGTGGGAAACAACTTGTTTGAAGCCACTCCACAGTCTGTGGCACCAGCACATCATTCTTGATTTTGTTTTTATTAATTTGATTTGTCAATGAGGACTTTTTGCCTTACAGTAATTTTGTAAAGCTAAACTTATTTAAAACTGCCTTGGATTGTGAGTAATCATTCAGACTGTGCAACTATGCAAAAATAAAATTTAAAGCCACTGCATTATTTTGAGTGATGTATGATTTGGGTAATAAATTGACTTTCAAACCTAAAAAAAAAAAAAGAAAAATACACTAGAGCAAAAAAATAAGGTGTTAAAAATTATAATGGGATTGGTTTGTTTTGAGGTACTGGGGCTGAGGACTGAACCCAGGACCTCATATGTGGGAAGCTGATGTGCAAGCACTAAGCCACATCCGCTCCCAAAAAATTATAATGGGGAAACATCCCCAAACTTTCAACATTTATACAAAACCGATAGCCCTGTAACCATCCTGTAATAACTGTTACCTGCAACTCAGAAATATGTTCAATGTTCCTATGATGGCCCAGAATTATCCATTACTTATTGTTCACTTTAACATTTTAACTTAGGAATGAATAATATTCATATTAACCTAATGTTAAGATACTGAAATTTAATTACCAAGAAAATCCCATTGCCAATAATTTTAAAGTAAGAGAGGTATTATTAAAGTTTGAGGGGAGAATTGTTACAAACAAAACCATTTATCTTCATCACATTAAAAATACAAATGATAAAATGTGTATAAATATTTACAAGTATCATTTCCTATTCAACATTCAAACCTGAAATTACTTATGGATTAAACCATATTCTACAAGATCAATACACAAAACAAATACAATGTTCTAAGTTAAAAACTAGGCTATACAAAAATATACATATCCTACAGATATTTGCACATGCACAAATCACCTTTGTGCAAAGTTATCAATGGCAACATCACTTGAAATAGGAAGATTGGAAACCTAACATGGGCAAGTTAAATAAACAATAGCACATACATACAATGGAATACTCTGCAGCCAGAAGACTGATCTCAAAATTACACAGTTGAGTGAAAAAATACATGCTTTTGAATAGTGTGTACATGAAACAACAATTTGTGTAACAAAATGTGGAGGCATGTGTAGCAGTTTGGCATTACTTATGAATTCCAAAAATAGATATTGGATTATGTTTGTGAAGTGGTCTTTTCCTCTGGGCATATTAGATTACATTAGATTCAGAGGTTTCACTTTCACTTGATTAAATAATGATTAGAGCTTTGACTGGACCACATGAGTAGGACACTGGGTCCCCATCCACCAAGGGGGCAGGGACTCACAGAGAAACCTCACTGCAGAGAAGGGAGGCTAGAGTTTTGAGCGGGAGCCCCAGGAAGTAAACATGCAGAAGAACACAGAGGAATAGAGACGGCTCCATAGGCATGGTGGAGGCCCTGGGAAGAGAGATGAGCCATTTGCCCTGATAGTCAACAGCTGGCTTTGTGGAGAGAGCAGAGCAGCTGAGCCTGGAGAGAAATGAGCCCCGAGAGAGACAAGACTTATCCCAGCCCACAGCTGATATTGGAAGAAGCTGGGACCACGGAGCCTTAAGAGGAAGAGGAAGCCTGAACCCTTGCAGACGTTGACAGCCATCTTGCTCCAACACATGGCAACGGACTTTGGTGAAGGAAGTAACTTAAGCTTTATAGCCTGGTAACTGTAAGCTTCTGCCCCAAATAAACACTCTTTATAAAAGCCAACAGATTTCTGGTATTTAGCATCAGTACCCCTTTGGCTGACTAATACAGCATGCATGTAAATATGTGTGCTTATAAATATGTTTGCTTGTATGGGCATAAAACATCTCTGAAGGTAACAGTGAGGGTCTCTGAAAGGGCAACTGTGTGACTGAAGGGTAAGGTTGGGAAGTTTCTCACTCTATGTCTGTTGGTAACTTTTTGGAAATTATTCAAAATGCAAGGAAATTAAAAACAGATAAAAAGAGGAACGTTCAGAAAGTACACACTTAAGGAAATCAGGTCCCAAATATAAAAGACATTTCCAATTCTACTCACAGTGGATAAAGATTAACATGAATAGATTCTACTAGTAATTGAAAATAACTGTGGTACATTAATAGGTACACTAATTTTTATAAGGAATAAACTTTATAAAATATTCTGGAGAAATCTAATCCTTAAGCTTAATAAAACAATTATTTTTATTCTAAAAACAAATGTTACATTAGCAAAGACATTACACTTGGTTTTATTTATACACTGATAAAATATTTTTAAACACAAAAAATTCTAATTATTTGACAGGGAATTCAAACATGTAGAGAAACACACATTTAACATCTCCTGATGACTGATTTGGTTCCTGAGAGATATCACAGCACAACAGTTAGAATCATGAATGGATAGTTCCGAAGCCAGGTTGCCTGCATTCAAATCCTTTAACTTTACATCCATCTAACAACAAATATCAGAGCTAGTTCACAACATTGAAAGCAGAAAGGATAAAATGTTGGAGGCTGATCCAAATTTGGAAAGGAATATGAGTCACCAAGGCATAGAAAAGATGCATGGTCCTTATTGTAAGGTATAGGATAAAGCATACTCTACTGCTTTTCTTTGTAAGTTATCACATTATTTCTTCATTCTTTTAGCTCTTGGGATGCAGTAAGCCTACTTTCAAGAAAGTCACGAATATGAATCAAATTGGCCTCCAGCCATGGGAAAAAAAAGATGGTACTAATCTTTTTCCTTCTATTATAGAAATATTTTCATTTTGTTTTTATAAACACCCTTTATTGAATTCATCTCTTGGATCAACACTACCACTGTTTTTTTCCATTGATTGAACGATAAAAGTTGTCAGAATTCAAAAAGAAACTAGCACTTACTTTTCAACTTTTTTTTTTGGTTCACATTAGAGTTTCTCAGTAATATAAAGAATACATTTGGTCAGTAGGAGCTCATAGAACATCTAAGTGCCTATCACCCCACTCAGTGGGGTTCCTGAGAGCTCCGGAGACACCCTGGTCCTATACAAGGGGGGATAGCCCCAGAGACTGATGCCTTATCAGTGGGTTCTATTTTGGAATCTGTGCTCCTGAGAGTGACAGAATTAGACTCAAATAAGTCCTCCCTGCACATGGTTCACCAGTCCCTTCTATTCAAACCTATATGCGATGCTGGAGTTTTTAGGTATACTTCCAGAGACTGGAGCCTCCCACCTACCTATGTGCCAGGTGTGCATGAAATCTAGGTGGAGCTGCAACTCCTACCCTACAGCTCAATGGACTCATCCAAATCACCTGGTGAGGAGACAACGATGGGAAATGGCCATCCCAGGGAATGGAGAGGGCCTGCATCTGCAGGCAGGATCATCCCACCCACCATATCCATGGGATATAAGCCCTCTCTCACTTGGAGTTGGAGTGGACATTACCATCCCAGTCCCCTCAGGATTGGGGGAAGAACTATGGACTAGAGTGGACTTGATGGTATTCTCTTGTTCACGTATGGTGATTCTAGCAATGCAAGAAATTATAACAATGAGGTGGAGCCAGTGGCCACTTGACACTTTTGGGGTAGGGAGGGGATGAGCAGTTGAAATACAGTGGCTTCTTTGGGAGTTAGAGGTTGCCCTGAGTACTGTTGTGGCAACGGATGTAGGCCATTTTAAATCAGCACACACCACTCAGAACTGAGTGGGAGAGAGTGTGGTCTACAGTGTGAACTGTGGTCTATGGTTGGTGGCAAGGCTCCAGGATGTGTAAGTTCATTGAGGGTGGTGGGCCACACTGTGGGAGATGTTTGTGTGGGATGTGATGGGAGGTGTGGGAGGTGGGCAACATGGGAATCCCAGTGGGTTCTGAGTAATATTTTGGGTAATCTAAGCACCTCTTAAAATATATGTATATATATATATAAACAACATTTTTGTAAGCAAATCCACATATACGTATATATATTTACATTTCATTTTGCAAATGTTTGTATGTATTGTGTGAATTTTGATTTTTACCCATAATAAAATAAAAAAAAAAAAAAAAAAAAAGAATACATTTGGGAACATTCTCATCTATTTTATATATAAGCAGCCTCACCATACCCACTGTTAAACACTATGATGTTCAGAGTGCACCTAGTTGTTAGAGTAAGACTCTCATTGTCTGAAATAATTTTATTATAAAAAAAAATTTATTACACTGACTTTGTAATTCTAATCTTTTATTGTTCATTTTATCAGATCTACAGTGAACAATTAGTATCTAACAGATGGCTTTATAACTTAAGAACACTGGATGGAATATTGTTGTTTCTTTAGGACTCAAAAAAGGATAATAATCCTCTAAGACTTCTAAGTGGGTCAACTATGCTTCTGTTCCACCAGTCTGGTGTTTCCCTTATTTTAGCACCCTTTCAATATGCTACACCTCCAAGAAGGATTGATAAATACAGAGAGCACTTCTTTTGCACAGTTCCAAAAGGGACACATTTTAGTTACCACGGTCTAGTTAAATAATACCATTCCCTCAATAAAACAAAACGTGTTATATTAACCGAATAACTGTGTAAAGTACAAACTTCACTGCTAACCCTTTAGTCCACAAGTCACTATGTAAAGAACTACATAAATAAGGAGCTGTACATCGTGATAAGTGACCAATCACTGCCCATCTTTCAAATGCTGTGAGTCGGGAAGTGGATGGGGCTCCCGTTTACCATATGGGAGGCCCTGGGTTCGATTCCCAGGGCCTCCTGGTGAAGGCAAGCCAGCCCGCGCGGCGTGGTGAGCTGACGCAGCAGGACGACCCAACAAAGGGAGAGAAGCAGATACAGAAAAACGCACAGCAAATGGACACAGCAAGCACAAGCAGCAAGGAGGGATAAATAAATAAATAAATAAATAAATAAATAAATAAATAAAATCTTTAAAAAACAAAAACAAATTCTGTGAGTGAATGGTCACTATATAACTGTAATTCAGCTCTAGCATAGAAAGCAAAGCATGTAGTTTTGAGGCCTCCTTGTCTCTCAGTGATAAACATGTGACATTTCACAAGTATGGAAAACTGAAAGAGGGAGTTGACCAATAAAGATCAAATAGAGCAAAGAAATGAAAAGTGATAATGCTGGAAGTGAAATTCATATTGAATGTGTAAACAGAATTTTGGAAGAAACAGCTGACACTGTTGTTATAGAGATTCTAGAAATGCAGCCAGAGGTTAGTGAAGGCAAAGGTATTGATTGACATAAAAGAAGAAAGTGGTTATGATGAAAAGAATTAACATGTCCTAGAGGAAATGACGTTAGCAAAAAAAACTCAGATTAAAAGAAATCTCAAAGATATTTTATAACATTGAAAGCACAAGAGATAAAATGTTGGAAGCTCATTCAAACTTAGAAAAGAGAATGACAATTTGCCAAGGTGCAGAAAAGATTCTTGTTCCTTATCTTAAAGAAGAAGGTTGCAAATACTGCTCAAATTAAATTACTCTTAATAAGTTTTTTTTTTAACAAAGAAATAAAACACTTAATTCTTAATGTTTCAAGTGTTTTAAATTAGTGTACCAAATAAATATTGGTTTTAGTTTATTTTTCATTCTCCTGAATATTTATAATTGATAGTAAGAGAATTTTTAATGTTTTGACAACATTTTTTAAGGTAATGAAACCAATGTAATTTTTCCAACTCATTACTAAAGTCATTTTGCAGTTTCCGCTTACACTATCATTTTTATGGCCCCACATTAATGTGCAAAGCTAGATCTGCCTGTATTGCTAATCATTAGGTTGAAAACAGAACCAGCAATTTGTCTTTGCAGTTTGCCAAAATAAGGAGAGAGTAAAAATGAATTTAAGATTGCATTAACATAAAATCAATGGTAACAATTATTTCATTTAATACCCCACAGTGTTTTCTTTGTAACATAGAAAAAAATATGGATATTTCAAAACCAGAAAATAATACCATTAATTTCTAGTGGTTTGTAATGTAAAGGCACATGCCAATATCAAACCACAGATAATAATTACAGCAAAAAGTCAGTTTTTTTCTACTATAGGAGTACACTGACATTTAAAATCTTTAACTTCAAACAGATTTAGTAGCTAAGAAATAAAAAATATCTCAACACATATTCTCTCTCTTACCTTAAAGGTTATTCATTTAATTTGGAATAACTTTATCCTGGAATGTGACAATGGATGTCTCAGGTCATTCCTCTTTTGTACTTCCTCAACTCTCATGAATTCTGAGTTATTTGTAAATGGACATGGGTACAAAGGAAAGCTGCATGTGTTACAGAAGGCACTGTACACAGCAGAATTCAGCTAAATTGATAAAGTCCTTTAATCAGTAAAATATCTAAAAGGAAGTTTGCTGACTTTAACAAAGAGCCTATTTTACAGAATAGTGCATCAAATGAATTGTTTGCAAGCAAAAGAAAGCCTTGTGATTTTTCAACTATGAATTGTTGTCTATGTCTAGCATTCTCCGATTATATAGACTCAACAATTAAGTCTTAGAAGCAATATTAAAAATGAAGGCAAGATCTAAAGTTTTTTACCCCCCCCCCGTAAAATTACTGTAACAACCTTAAAGTAAATCCAGTAAAATGCTATCATACTATATTTGGAAGAACCTTAATGTGGCAAGAAATCTGAGTTCTAGCCCTCCAGTATCCATTAGCTGCTTAATCTTAGACAAGTCATGTAACTTTTCTAGGCCTCATATTATTTATAAGCAAACTCAAAGGACATCATTTGTGCTACCTAGGGTAACCATTAGGTATTTGAAAGTAAATATACATATAATACTACTAGTCTAAAATAGAAGCCAAATATGACATAAAATTAACATATATTATGCAGAACTTATTCAATAAGAAATTAATACATTTTTACCTTGGTAATTTTTTATACAGGAATCGTTTTAGATCCTAAAAGAAAATATAAAAAATCATATTATAGCATGCCTTCTACTGGTTCTCTAGATACCATCCTATCCACAATTCAGGGACCTTAAGTCATCATTCATAACCTTTCTTGCTTGGATTTTATCTTCCTCTTTCTGATTTTGATTCTTACTAGTTGTGGGACTTGGAGTTAACTAAACTTTTTGTCTAAGTCTCAGTTTCATTATCTGTAAAGCAAGGAAAATCATCGAACTTACTTCATAATTGTTATTGAGAAGCATTTAAAGTGATCAATAAACTTGAAATGGGAAACACAACTACATTAGTTGTAAAATCAGATCACACTTTTCATACTATTTTACATACTGCTGCTATTGTTGTGTCCACCTGAGAATGTATTATAAATGTCTTTCGCTGTCCGCAGAGAGATTTTCTAACATCAAAGTTTCCTCACATGATTAAAGATAAATGACAACATCTGTCAAGTGTTTAGCATAGAATATAATTAGAACTAAGGAAATAGAAGACTTTAATTTTGTCTCATTACACTCTATTGCCTGAGTAATTTCACCAACAATCAATTATGACCTGTACATAGATGAATCAGAGATAGCTCTTCTTTTGAACCTCTAACCCCCTACTAGTCTCCAAACCTGAAAGTTCAATTTATTTCATGCTATCACCACGAGCTTATCTTGCTCATTTGAAAACACACTCACTCACACACACAAACCGAACTCATTATGGTCCCTCCACAATCCAGATTTCCCCATTTTTTCTCTTATTGTTTCCACTAATGACCTTGCATTCCCCTAGTTCAGGTTCTTTCATTATTTATGATTTATCCTGATATCCTGGCGACCCATCTTTTTCTATCCTATACATTTTTTTTTTTTTTTTTTTTTTTTTACCGGGAGGTCCCGGGTATCGAACCCGGGTCCCTCCATATGGGAGACGGACGCCCAACCATTTGAGCCACATCCGTACCCCTATCCTATACAGTTTTATACCATGCCAATCATATTTATTGAAGTCGTTCTAAACCTTGGCTATAGAAATCATTTGGGGCACTTAAAAAAAAAATACTAATGCCTGGGTGATTCCCTGTGCAGTCAAGGTTGAGAACCAATGTTTGAATGGCTCCCCACTCTTTAGTGAACTACCTTCAAATTCTTTAGACATTCGAGATGCTCTACAGCATGGTCTAGATCTAATTTTTGGACTGCTGTGTAACCTGGGGCAAGTTACTTGATCCTTCTGTGTCTGAGAATTCTCATCTTAAGACAAGGATAATAATGTCTACCTTATAAAAGTTGCTGTAAGAATTAAATGAATTAGTATATGTTCAATGTTAAGAATACCCAGTATGTATGTAAGATAACAACAGGATGTAAAATATAAACGTTAGTAGTAGTTGCATTAATTCCCAGCTCTCTCCAGTAACTAGTACAATTAAGTTCCCTAAACTTAGAATTTGAGTTTTATTGCTGTGTTAAAAAGGGGTACCTTACTAATAATCTCAAAAGTCTACAGTGAACCTCGAGAAGACTAGACTGGAAAAAAGAATTCAGAGAACATGTCCTTATGACCACACACTGACCGGAAAGGCAGCAGATCATCATTTATAAATACATAGAGCCTTTTTTATTCCTACAAGATTGCGGAGTGGGAAGAATACAATTTTCTCACCCTCAAGCACCTTAGTCTCTATCCTCCACCATCATTCTAGGCAAAAACTCAGGACCACGCAAATTCAGTTTAGTTTCCTACCCCAGATCCTAAGGAAAATAATTAACCGGGAGTGATGGTGGAGCTAAAATAAACAAAAATTTCTACATGGAAAGGAAACTCCCCGCTCAGCAGCCTCCTCCAAACTCCCCATTCTCTTCTTCCTCTTGTGTGTGTGCGCGCGCCAGGGTGCCAACTCACATCCGCCATGATGAACCCCTTTCTTCTGCAGACTCAATCTCCACGTCCTGAAAGAGAAACCCCTGGTGATTCTCCCCACAAGGCTTCTTCGCCCTCCCCATCCCCAGACAAATAAAGAGGGTTATCCCTCGTCTGGGCTACGCCAGACTCCGTGGCTCTGACGCTCCAACCCATGAGGCTGAAGAAGCCGGAGTTCCCTGAGACCCATACGGATAGGCGGGGTGGCTTACCTCTGCCCACTCCACCCCAAATATCTAAGGGGAAGGGGACGGGCGCACTCTCCTTCTGTCTCAGCCCCGGCACCACCCACGTGCCCAAACCTGTAGGTCGGGCAAAAGGGAGCAAGTTACCTGGACTTCGGTTCCCGGGGCTGCCCGGTTTTTCCCAGCTGTCACTTCAGGAATAGCTTCAAAGACAAGTTTCTCTACAAGCCACCGTCACATGATTCGTGACCTCGTCAGCGCTCCAGGAAGCAATTCCTACGCTTCCGACACCAGGTGACGCAAACTATCCCTGCAAGGCAGCGGAAAGTGTGAGGCCGCCCGCGCCCCGCCCGCGCCCCGCCCGCGCCCCGCCCGCCGGAGCCTGCTGCTTGCGCCTGTGCGCGGCGCCTTGGGCCGAAAGGACTTCTCTGGCTGATGGCTGGTCGGGTCCTTTAAGACCGCAGGGTCCTTTAAGCCTTAGGAAATGCACACAACGTTTTGTTCAGGAAGACAGTTTTACGCAGAGACAGTGAATAAATTTCATTCGTTTTTCAGGAGTTGTTACCTTAAAAAGCTGGTCTTGCAGATGAAGAAATTTGAGGGTATAGGGTTACAAGCGAGTACAACTTGCCGGTTATTGCAAGTTACAAGCGAGTACAACTTGCAGGTTATTACAAGTCTCAGGTCCGTAGGGTTCGGAAACCAATTTCCTGGTTTTTTGGCTTTCCGTGGAGGCTAGTCCACATGTTCTTCGAGCTAGGCCTCGTCTAGATTGAATTGAGGAGCCATGGGCTTTCTGGAGCCCTCAGAGCCGGATGTGCACCCCAAACCTCTACTTTTAACATGCAGATACTGTACGACCTTCTTTCATGGCTCTCGGAATGTGGGTGTCTTCTAAGGATCGACTATAACATTTGTCTTGCTTGTTTGCACATTTAGGTAAAGCCTACAGTAGGTGGTAGTTGGATTAGAAAGCATGGCAAAAGGGGGTGTGTCCCTCTTCAATCACCTCAATCTCAATCTCTTCTTAATCTCAGCGCTATTGATGTTTTGGGCCACATAATTCTTTGTTGCAGAGGACTGTTCCGTGCACTGTAAGATGTTTAGTAGCATCCCTGGCCTCTACTCGCTAGATGTCAGTAGCACCCCCCCACACACACACTCATCCATTGTGACAACCAATACTACTCTGAGGGCTGAAGTTGCACCCAGTTGAAAACTACTCCTTTAGGTTTTTAAACCTTGTAGGAAAATTGAAGTTTATGGCTTTAGTTGCAGATTACCTCTGAACTCATTTATTCAAAACAAGGTAGTGTATCTTGGAAAATGAGATCAATGGGAATTTGTTTAGGACTGATCTTCTCGAATCTCTAAAAGCAAGAGTCAGAATTAATCCTATAGACCAAGATATGGTGAAAGGAGTTGAATACTTATTTCTACAGTTATCCCTGAGAAGATAAAATTGTAAACTAGAGCTTCAAAATGTTACAAATGGCCTCCTTCCTAATATAAATGATCATGACAGTTCCATAGCAACTGCATCACTAAAAATCATTTCCTTTATCTTAAACTCCTGGATTTCTTAGCTTTGGGGTCACTGCACAATTTGTATCAGACCCCTACCCACTCCACTCTCCTAACTTTTTGGATGATGGCATTTCCCAAGATTGTCTTTGGTTCCTCTGCTATGTTCTCTTTTCATAGTGTGGCAAGAACAAGAGTCCTAAAATCTGCATCTTTCCTCTGAGTTCAAGGCTCACATTCTCAGCTGCTTGATGGATGGGTATTTCTATATAGTTACATGTCTTGCTCTCAGCTCTAACTCGGAAGCTCTAAAAACTTCTCCAATAAACCAGTTTCTCCTGAGTCCTTATGGAAAGGTACCATGATACTACCAGTCAGAAATCATGTTTGACTGCTCTCTCTCCTTACTTGTGTTTTGTCTTTTTTTTCCTGAAAAACAATTTTTGCACCTATATTTTTTCAATTATTGATTCAGACCATTATTTCTACTCAGCAAGAGTATACCAATAGCCATGTAAAAACTGCCATATGAACCTTCCTAAAACACTGCATATTACTGCCTGCTGAAAAAATCTTTAGTAATGCATCATTGCAAACAAAGTTGACAGTCTTTAATGTGGCAATAACATATTATTCTATTTTACTTTTGAACACATTTTAATGTAAATCCTCTACTCCAGCCAAATTGATTACCTCATGTTTCCATCAACATGACTTTTACTTTTCCACACTGGTTCTATAAGTTTCTTTTATCTGGAATGCTTATTTCTCTTTATATTAGCTATTTAAATCTTGTTTCCTTACAATGTCCACTTCAAATCTTATCTTCTCACCCATGATATTTCTTGAATGCTACTATATATTACAAAGAATGATTGATTTTTTTAAATGCATATTTTGTGTGACAGTTTTGGTTTGTTTCCCCAATGAGACCATAAGATCCAGAAATCTGGAGATCATGTTTTACATTTTCCCCCGTTTCTGAGAGTGCTTAAGTTTCTGGTGCTCAATAGGCAGTTATGCAGTTTTTGCCAAATAAAAGTGATTTTTCAAGACCTCCAAACACCAGTATGTCCTCAAACTGAAGGAATTTTTAATAAGATTTCTAATTTCCAAAAGTGGTGGCTTTCAAATTATAGCAGGTTGATGGGAGAGTTCATATGTACTCAGACTTATCTATTTGTATTTATTCATTAATATCACTGCTGTTACTATAGGATTAGAGGAAATTGGTCTGAAAGATTATCAGTATTGTGTACTGGTTTTCTCCAAGTGAGGTGTACCAATCAGATGATTCTTGTAGTTCAGAGAAGGAACTAGTAAAATTATACAGCTAAGGGGTGTGGAGTTTTTCTTTTCAGAACAATGAAATAGTTCTAAAATTTTTTGTGATGATGAATGCACAACATTATGATTATACTAAAAACCATTATTTTCTAAAAATTATACATAACATGTATACACAAATGTATATACATACATATATATAAACATTCTCATTTAGAATTTCTATTTTGTTTTAGTATGTACACAGCATGCTAATATATATGGCTAATAAACGTGCAGATGGTTAATTTTTTTAATAGGAAAGCAGATTCTGAAAGTTGAAAGATTTCTGTTCTCTGAACTAAAAGCTAAGCGAGGTATATGCTAAAGAGAAACAGAAACCAAGGCTTTGACATTACCAATAAAGTTAGAAATAAAAGCCTGCATAATAACATTGATTCTGAGATGGAAACTGCTACCCCAGCACCACCAAATTTTAATATCAATGTAGTCGGGATGTTTCTTAATGATGACACTTTAGATCTAAAAAAGTGATTGAGGGAAGCGGCTGTGGCTCAATCAGTGGGGCTCCCGTTTACCATATGTGAGGCCCCGGGTTCGGTTCCCGGGGCCTCCTGGTGAAGGCAAGCCCACCCGCACAGCGTGGTTAGCTGACCCAGCGAGCACAAGCAAGGGGGGGATAAATGAATAAATAAATAAAATCTTTAAAAAAAAAAATAAATAAAAATAAAAAAGTGATTGAGTTTATTGTTTTCCATGGTCTATTTTATATAGGGTTAGGAAAGAAGGAATAGTGATAAACACAGGATGGGAAAATGGGAAATCAAAGACAATGGGAAAGTATACATGATCTAAAGAAAGGACTGTTGTGGTTGGTTCCTAGACATAGTGAAGCCAGGTTCCAGTTTCCTCTTCCAAATTTTATCCCTGAACATTTCCAGATAGGCCAATCATCACTGGAACCCTCAGAAATACTACTTTTTCACTAGTCAGTTGACTCGGTGAAAATGATTCCTTCAAATCTTCTTCATTCTTAGCCTCTGATTTCCCCCTTGGCCATTCTATATAGATCACATTCTGCCTGAGATATTTCTCTAGCCTTCACCTCACTCCTACTTATCTTTTGGGTTTCAGCTAAATTTTACTTTTCAAAGAAACAATCCCTGACCATCTCAGAGTAGTTTAGGTCTTCAACATATATGTTCTCATTGTACCTTATAATTTTCTTTAAATGACTCATCATCATTATCATTAGTTACTTATTTGACATTTATTTTCCTTGTTAGATGGAAACTTCATAAGGGTTTCTGCCTTGTTCAGTGATGAATTCCCAGCACCTAATGCATTTGTTGAATGAAAGAAAGGGCACCTTACAAGTATAAAACATGATAAAAATTTAAATCTTTTACAGTGAGAATAGACCTTTTTATTCATATATTGAAATAAACTACAGACTGAAAGACAAAAATTCATCATAAATCATTCAGTAAAACATTAGTAAAAATCAAATGCCATTTTCTTTAACAGTTCTCAAACAGAAAATTTTATTTTTATATAAGTCTGATATAACATTAAATATATTACAAATCAGACATTTCATTTTAAAACCTAAATGTATAATTTCGAATGCACTATAGACAAATAAAGTAAGATCTCCTTACTGCTTTACTTCATTTAACTTATACAAGGCTTCCATTAAAATTTCATCTCAACTTGAAAATTACCTGCAGCTTTTTAAAACACGAATTAACTTTTAAAAAGAAATAAATTATTATGTAACAATCCAAAACACACATACACACACAAAACAAATTAAAACAAAAACAAAAATAGGTAAGAAGCATTTCTTAATAGAAATGTTATAAAATATCATTTATGTATGAGTTTTTTCTTCTCTTTGGTATGGTCATCCAAATCAAAAGAATTCATTTTGAAACTGATTATTAAAATACTCCAATGTCATTAACAATCTCTCTTATTTTAATGGTGTTCTTAAATGATAAAGTAGAATATCAGATTAGAATGACCCAACTCTTGTGCCAAAGTGAATGAGAATTGTTCACACTCATTTCAGGTTTCATTTGTTAGACATCTTGGCAATGGATAATCCCAATTTTAATAATAACTTATAAAACTAAGATATTTCAAGAAACACTTCTTACCCCTATATTTTTCCAGATTCCTAGATACAGAAAGATACAATTACCTTAGAAGTATGGGCCTTTTAATAGGAATGTCTGTACTAAAAATATAGAAAGGATCACAACAGAAAGAATTCACCACAATGAAATTCTGTGGACTGATTTTCAAAGTTAGAAATAAGAATATCCACTGCTAACGGAAGCCCTGCTCTGTGCAAACATAGTGTGGTATATATTAAACAATCACACATTTGAGGTATTGGCTGGGGACAAAAAAAAAAAAAAATATATATATATATATATATATATATATATATACACACACACACACACACCTATACATGGACACATCCACAGAGTATTCATAAATCTATTGGCCCCAACACCAGCAGATAATCAAATTAAATGAAAAGGATTCACATACTAACAGGAAATAAGACATAGGGAATTTACAAAAACATGGTTACAATAATCCTTAATATAAGGAGTATGTTTTGAATTAATATTTTGAGGAAAACATTCCCAGTTATATGAAAATATTTACTTAATAGTAATGAAACCAAAAAGAAAGCCTGACTTCTAGGACTGTGTTGTCTCTAGATTAAGGGCTATGCAAGAATTCCTTGAAGAGCCTCATTTTACGCACTTTTTCTTTATAATTAAAAATTAAATTACAAAATTTTGGGCATAATTTCCAGACTACTGTTTTCTTTTTCATTGTTTTAAAAAGAATTTCAATTTGGCCAATAGACAAGGTTTTTCAGCTATGTAGTGAAGAATAAAATTTGGATTTATTGTTCATTGCCAGAAGTATGAAAATGGTTAATAATCCCAAGCATCATATGGGGAAGCTAAATAAATGCACAAATTCTCCTCTCTGAACCATTTGCTGCTTTCACATAATACTTGTTTAACTAGAAAGATGGCTCATTTGGTCTTTAGGACAACATTAAGAAATATTTCACTGCCTTTACACAGGTGGAAGATTTATTCACTTTTTATAAAACTATGTAGGAATATACTATTTAGTAGTATTAGCATGTGACATTTGTTAAATAACAGCTGCATTTTAAAATATTACAGATAACAAAAGAGAAATCAAGAAGTTAATCATTTCTCTCAGTAACTATTTTACATATCAGTGAAACAAAAGATTTGATAGACAGAAAAATTAAGCATAAAAGTTCAGTTAAAGTAAGGGGCCAGCATTCCACATTCCTGTTCCTGTGAACACCTGAGCTGACACAAAAGCAGAGTAGTTTGATGCATTGGCATATCTTACTTTTCTCTACCAGATTTTTGCAAATGATAAATAAGCCTGTAGTGACTATGAAACAGATACTTATTTAAGCATTCAAATGCAATCTTTCCCGAGTAAATTATTTTCATTTATTATAAACTTCTCATTGTTGAGAATTAAATTCTTATATTTGATCAAAATAAATCCTAAAAATTACAAATGACTAGCACCATTCTATATGGGAACTAAGAAATGAAAAGAGAAAGAGAGGGAAGCGGCTGTGGCTCGGTCAGTAGGGCTCCCGTTTGCCATATGGGAGGCCCCGGGTTCGGTTCCCGGGGCCTCCTGGTGGGGGCAGACCCGCCCGCACGGCGTGGTTGGCTGACCCGGCGAGCGCAAGCAGCAAGGGGGGGATAAATGAATAAATAAAATAAAATCTTTAAAAAAAAAAAAAAAAAAAAAAAAGAGAAAGAGAAAAGGTACTATTTCCCTTTCCCCCAAACCCTCAATGTTTGTGTGTGTGCATGTGTGTAAAAAGGGATGAAAATGTAAAACATTAATAAATATAATTGCTGCCAAACTTCTAACATACCAGTTAGAAAAGCTAATAAATATTCAAAAATTGAGGGCTTTTAGGCAGTGATTAAAATGAACAGTATAAGTTATTAAATGAAATTGCAAAGCTTATGTAGCTAAAAGTAAGATGGGCAAAATCTTCAGGTTTTTATTATAAAAGAGTAATAAACATGAATATTTTACATCTCAAGATAGCTAAAGTCTTCTTATTTTGTAAAATTACCCAATTCTAAGACACTTGGGTTGGGTCTTTTTTTTTTTTTTTTTTTGGCGTTTGCCCTTTCTCATGAGAAAGAATGGGTTGGGTCTTTATATCATGATGGAGTGACATTAAAGACCCAATCTTTATCTCCATCCTTGATATGTGGCTCAAAATATGGGGCACTCCATCAGGTCATTTCCCACAATTACTTGAGAATTTTATTTTATCAAACATATTTTCCCTAATATTTTGTAAAATGGAATGGAATGCAACAATGCAAGTGAAATATAATACTGCCCAAAAGCCATGTATGGCTTCATGATAAACAATTTCACTTAACTTGCTAACTCCATCTACTACCTTAAGGCCGGGATTTAGGGAAAAAGAATCAGTAAACAAGACGGTTCCATCCAGATAAGTACCAACCACAATAGTATAAATTTCCCATTAGAACTGGAAAAATAAATAGATGAGAATTTTCACTAGAATTTTAAAATATATTCTGATGCATATGAACTTTCAAAGTTAATTAGAAGGCTATGAACTTGGTTTTTAAAAAACTCATTCTAGACTCAAGAAAATATTTTAAATTATAATTTTCTTTGAAGAATTGCTGTTTTTTTAAAGGTCACATTTCTAAAAGAAAGTTAGGTTGTCCTGTTTTCCTAGGACGATATGCTGTTTAACCTACTAATCCAATCAGGCATTTCTATTGATTCACCTGGAAAAGGGCATACATGAAACCATTATTTAAGGAAAATGGCCATTTTATCTGTTTTATTTGGAAGATGCCATGAATTAACTACATAGAAGTAATTTTTAAAACAAAAGAACTCTACCACTATATCCAATATTCTCATATACACAGAAAAATTACCCAAATCTCTTCTACTGAGTATGAAACAAAATAATTAAAATTTGTAACTATTAAACACAGAAGACTAGAAATCAAATAGTTTCATACTCAATATACAGGTACCAAAAACTTCTGTTTCCAGTTGATTTTCTAGTGTATCTTATGGGTTTAATTATAAGGAGTTTATTCCTACTGGATTAATTGAATTACTCAATGGTGAATAGATTTTAAGCTCAGACAGAATTTTGTATGAATGATTTACTATAAAAGACTATTCTATCTGTTGTTATATATCTGCTTGCTGTTTCATGTGGCCAAACAGATCATGCTCTGATCAGTAAGTGTGCTCTAATCTATTCAGATGTTTTGGGATTGGCAATAGAGTTCAAAGGCACAAGCTTAATTTTAGTAGTAATTTTTCTTACTACTTGTTTGTAAAAGAATTTATTAACTTTAGAATCCTGCTTTAATGATGACTAAGAAACTGCAAATTTCCATAGGGGGAAAAATTAGATGGGTTCTCTTCTTCATATATTTCACAGCCTTCCAAGAGAAAGGGGACCTTTTAACTACTGGAATTGCAAATAACATAATTGCAATTTACTGTTGAAGACTCTTTCCATTTACTATCTATATAGTCATTTCACATATTTTCTTTAAAATGTATCAGTATAGCATCTCATTTCTACACATGGCTTAGCAATTCATAAAACTAAATAGCAAACTGATACTCTATACCAGTTCATTTATCTCACTATATGTTTTTGAATAGCAAATATTTTAAAATATCAATTTCCTCTAAACTGGTAATGCTAGAATACTTTACACAAAGGTAAGTGGTTTTTGCTTTTCCTTTTCTTTTGAAAAAGTTTCACTGTTTAAACTCCACACATCTGACACCTGACAAGGAAAATGTAATTTTGTCATATAACATTTATTCCATCAGTTTAAGCTGAAGTGTCTCATGGAGCTAAACATATAAAGAATTTAAATAAAAACCTGTATGTATACAAAATGATCATTCCATAAATATTTACAAGAAAAAAATGGAGAATCACTAAAACCAGAGATTGCTACAGGTATGATAATCCTTTCTCGAGACATTTTTAGTTAGGAATCATATAAGCTTTTAAAGTGAAAATAATTGCAGAAGCACAACTAAAATATTAATTTTAGTTTTCAGTTTCTTACTATTTAAAAGAGCCAGTAGGTCATAACAGTCCAAGATTTCAGGGACCAACTGTTCAGTTTAGTTTTTAGTATCAAACCTTTTCCTTCAGCTCTCATGATGAAACTTAAATTTACTTACAGAAAAAATAAAGAGTACGCTAAAAATGGTAAATAAAAATTCGTGTTCATCCTCCTTTATAGATACTGGTTAGTCGCTCTAATTCTTTACAGTTATCCATGCTCAAGGCATCTGCCTTCCTTCGGAGTCGATCATCACGGTATACTTTTGCTGCATATTGCATATCTGTTTCTGTTAATGAACAAAAATATTTTGATAGTTAAATAATAACTTATATCACCCAGTTGTTTAAACTCTAATGATGTTACATAGAAGCTTTTCAATATATTCAAGTAACTGACTTTTTTCAAAAAGAAAGAAATCTAAGTACTACCCCTGAAAGTCATTCCAGTAAAAAATCTTCTTTTAAATGAAACTTTATCTGAAAATAAATAAATACAGAGCTGCTCTGGAGGAAAAATAAGGATAGAATTCTATCAGCTCATGTTGGAACCCTTTCCTTCCACCATCCCCCCTCCCCCAGCTGTTTAAGAACAACCACTCTGAAGCATCATCTTGGCCTCTTATCCTAAGGGTATTATATGCTCTTCAATACTGCTGGTAGTTGTTTTTGCTGTTTCAGTTCAATTATACCAAATATAAAAATTTAAAACCCTTTATGTATTTACTTAAATGAATATATATATATATATATGGTTAACCTTATTAGAGAACATAATAAAGAAAAAAAGTTTATTAAACAGTTATAATAGTAGTACTCAATAAATAAGTACTTCTGTGGTTTCTTTAAGTTTGTGGACAGAATTACTAATAATAAATTGACTAGAAATCAAACATTCTTCAGAGCAATATCTGTTGTTGTTTTTTTATGTTACTCTTAGCCATTTCACTGTTAAGTAACACTTCTAAAGCATGGGAACAGTTAGAGAAGACTTAACCAAAATAAAAAATAAAAAAAAAAAATCAGGTAATTTCTGGAAAACTGTGGCCAAAGTAGAGGACATTTGGATTATACGCAACAGGCAGGACCACATTCAAAATTTACTTACAAGTAAGAGTATATTCCATTTGTAAAGATCTCCGCAAAAGATCCTTATTCAGTCAGGCAGACTGGGATTTAACAACTCTACCCAAAATTTTTTATATTAAGTTACATTATTCTACTCTTTTTTTTTTTTTTTTTTTTTAACAAATGAGGCAAGGCATTTGTAAACTCCAACTGCAGATGACTCTTTCCAAATGAGGAACTTGAGAGTTAGATAAACTGAAGTTCACTCCGCTAATGAATGGCAGTCTAGATTCTAAACCAAATTTAATTCCTAGCCTAATATTCTTTCCACTACCTCAAATTATTGCTTGTATTTATAAAACACTTATTTAACAATCTGATGATTAAAGAGTATTATAAAAGAAGTCACTTCAAAACAGAAAAACACTGGCAAACAATATCCATTAGCCAACAATCTTTTTGATGACGTAATTAAAAAAAAAGATCATTTCATCCCAATTAGCAAATGAAACATTTGATCAATGGATTAACTGATATTATACTGAGCTGCTCCCACTTCCATCTTCATTCAAAAACTGTAACCTATGGATGTGGTGAATTTGTATAATTTTATTTTTAAAAATATCAAACCTACACAAAAGTTAAAATAGTACAATGAATGCCCTAAAATCCTTTACCTTGAATGACCAATTCTTTACATTTTGTCAAATTTGCTTTAGCTCTCCCTACAATAAAGGCTGTTGTAAATTTTAAAAACATATTTTCATCAATTTTATTGAAACATTCATAAACCATACAATCTGTTAAATGGTATAATAACACCATAAGTTTGTTGTGAAGATTAAATGAGTTAATATATGTAAAGTACTTGGGACAATGACTGAAACAATAGACATTATACATATGATAACTATTATTTCCATTCCCACTCATCACCCATATTACATATAAGAAAACAAACTCATAGAGGTGTATAGTAAAGAATTTGACCTTGCCCAAAGAGAGGTCTGGACTTTGCCCTCAGCTTCTGGGAGGAAATCTATGTCAGAAACCTGAAAGCAGGAAGCGGATGTGGCTCAATCCCTTGGGTGCCTGCCTACCACCTGGGAGGTCCTGGTTCGGTCCCGGTGCCTCCTAAAAGAAGACGAGCTTTGACACCGCCTCCTGCCAAAATGAGCTAGACTCTGCCCCTGCTACAACAAGCAGATGCCACAAGCCAGCAGATACCCCAGGCCGCGGGAAGCAGATGTGGCTCAAGCTGTTGGCACTTGCCTCTTATGTGGGAGGTCCCGGGTTCGGTTCCCGGTGCCTCCTGGAAAAGGTGAGCAAACAATGAGCAGATAGATGAGAGAACCATCTGGGGTAGGGGGTGATAGATAAAGTAAATAAAATAAATCTTTAACAACAACAACAACAAAAAGAAACCTGATTGTAGTGTCTTTATTTAGGGTGGAGTTGGCTCTCCTAAACTTAATACTAGAAATATTAACTGACAAAAAGAGGCAAAAGTAGATTATCCACCAGCTGATAATTAGGATAAAAGAAAATTAGCTTAAAAATACCATATTTCACTGATGCTAAGATACGCTTTTTTTTAACTCTGAAATAGGATAAATCTTGAAACTGATGACATAGCATAGTTCACAGGCCAGCATTTCTTGCTTCCTCAGTAGTACATAAAACAATGATGAATCTTACAATTGACAACATCTTAAATGCAATGAAATTTGGTATTATTCATTCATCATCGAAACAAACATTTATTGATAATAAAAATTGCACAAGTACCATTTATTAAGTCCTTACTATGTCCCTAATACTGTGTTACGCCACATGTGTATAAAACATATTATCTGACTCAACTATTGAGCTCCTATTATGTGTCAGGGAATTCCAGAACATTCCTTGAGCAGAAAAATCTACAGTAAGCAATTGCAAAGACTCTGAATAAGTTTTAAAATGTTAAACATTTGGTAAACTTACTTTGCTGTCTTTCTTTCCAGCAATTATTTCGAATATTAGTCACATAATCTTCTTCCACACTCTTTTCTACCTTTTGTAATAACATTCCTTTATATTCATTTTTAAAGTCCTTGTTGACATAATAAATGACACCCAAGTTTTCTGTCTGCATTTTAATGGTTTGCCCTGATCCACTGTAAAAGACATGATCATTATTTTTTTTTTAAGTAAACTTTATTTTAAATTCAGAAACTAAAATAACAGACAAAAGACAGCTTAACAAGTTATAGAAGCATTACTTCAAAAAATTCTGTCCAGGCAATTTTATCACATGTAATTCTAAAAACAAGCTCAGTTGTTCCTCCAGTGTTTGGAAAGATACACAAGTAAACATGAGTTGGTTAAATGGCATGATCATTATTTTTTAAATTAAAATTAGACCTTCTGCTATGCTACTATAAATGAAGCTAATAAAAACAACAAAAAAGATAACTGAAAAGTTAATATTGGTAGTAATTCATTTATATTATCTCAAATTGCCCAAAACCACCATTTTGTGTCATAAAAAGTAGTAGTTTATTTTAATACAGTGTGTTCTTACAAAGTTCTCTAAATTTTCAGCTAATAAGTCTTGTCTAGAAGAAATAAGTTATTTCTTATTTTTAGTCCAATCTGTTTTTAATACTATAAAATTACTACATATAGTAGTAATGTTTTCTTTATGTTCATTGTATTACACTAAAGCTGTCTAGAATGGATGCTAGATTAAATTTCCTTTATGCCTTGATTTCTTACATAAAGTATATTGTGAAAAATTATGTCATATAACAAAACAATATTTGATTTTTCCCCTTTTTTATCTTTTGCCTTTACATAATCAATATTTTATAAACAGAAGATTAATTTCCCCCTTAATGATACAAATCTATGTAATTTCAATTATTAGTGTTTTTGTCTTTTAAAATATCTTTTGTCTTATTACCTATCAAAATTTAAATTGCTATCAAATCTTAATATGACACTTCTGTCCTTATCCACAGTAGAACAGAAAAGTAAATTAAGAACACAGTACACATTTGTCCCTTGAGTAATTGTTTTAAACACTGGACAGAAATTTTTAAATCAGCCTGTTAATCTGGCATACTTGTAGTAACAGGAGATTGATACTTATACGTTTAAAAGAGCACAACGCCCTTTAAAGGAAGCTAGAGAAAAAACAGCAATAATTCATTTTTGTAAAACTTTACTTAGTTACTTACGATCTGGGATATAAGGAATAAGGAGGATTAGAGACCATCAACTGGCTTAACAATGACACGAGGATCAATACAATAATGGGCATCAGCTGGATAAACACAGAAAAACCTCCCTATGAAAAAATACCAAAGAATAACAAATTGTAATATAATTGTAGTTTTCAATAATCCAACAGTTGTCATAGATTTATAAAGACAGAAAGGACATTAGAGATCATCAGGTTCAGGGATTTGAAATCTACCTGATAAGACCAAACCTCCTGGGGTGAATCTTAAAAATACAACTTTCCAGGCCCTTCCTCTGGAGATTCTTATTTGGAAAACATTAATATAACTTGATCTTTTTTAAAGACTAAGAAATTCTCTCTTTCTCACACACAGACACACTATGGATATAAAGTAAGTTGCAAAACTATTTTTATCTTGGATTTGGAGTGTGGGACATGGTGGCTGATGAGCTGGGGCCAGGCTTTTTAACTTCTAGTCTATTGTTTCTTCCATTTACCTTGCCATATCACGTAATTTAGTTGCTATATGCAATTAGGTATAACTGCAATGAAACAAGGAAAGTTACTTTCAATTTAAGTTTTTTCATTACCATGTCATGTAATTTAGTTGCTATATGCAATTAGGTGTAACTGCAACAAAACAAGGAAAGTTACTTTGAGTTTAAGTTTTTCCATGATTAATTCTAAATCTGTTAGGACTAACAATAAGAATTTATTTCTAAAAATGCACACTCAGGTCTATCTTCATTAGAATCACAGAATACCAAATCTAAAGGGGTCATATTGTTCAACTACCTTCCACCCTTATTTCTACCCCTTCCACTGACAATATCCCTAAGGGATTTTCTACTCTCTTTAGAACACTACTGGTAAGAGAAAACTCACTACTTTCTAAAACAACTGGCCCTATTTTCAGAAAACTCTAAAATGCTTTTCCTGAGCTGAAATTTGCCATTTTACAATTTCTATTCATATCGTAAACATACATCTCCTCTTTCTTCTTCTCTTTCATGTCCACTATGTCGATGTTGATGTTGTTGGCTATAACCAGCTCGTCCATTTGAAAATGAATGTACACTACCTAGAAAATCAAAACCATTGTTAAACTAGAAGAGTAACTATGACCAAGAAAACTATATATTTTTTAAAATTTTTCTTTATTTAAAATTTTTAAATAAAATAATGCATGCTTGTTTGAGTTGTGAATGCTAATTGCCTTCTCCTCATGTGAGTAAAGGGTTGACAGAAATGGGAATAATTCTTCCCAGGCTTTCTCTCCTTTAAAATAAGATAGCCATTCCTTCTCTATGAAAATATGAATAAGATTTCCTGCCTAATACTACATAAATAGATGTATCTTATGGTTGATTGTTGTTACAAACTTGGATCATTACTCTGAAACTTTGCTTTTCACATTTACACTGTATCACAAACATCCCTAGAAATCAAAAGATAAGAGTTCTAATTCATTTTTTAAGCAGCTACTATGATATGGGTGTAATACAATTTATTCGAATATTCTCTTACTGTGGATATTCAAATTATTTTCAGATACAATGACTAATGCCACAGCTGACCAGGTAAACTATTTCATAAGTAGCAAAAGAACTGCAAATCAACTATAAGAAGAAAATATCCTATTACCCAAAAGATCTCTGATTGTTCTTACCATATTTTCAGTCAAAAGATTCATTTTCATAATTTTTCTGGGAGGCAATTATGTATTCTAATGTTTCAAAATACAGACTATATTTTCAGTCACTCCCTTTCCTTCAAAGATGCTTTACAAAATGCCCTATCAATGACCACAATCATTTCAATAATATTCAGAGAAGGCCACCAGGTCAAATTCTGTTGTTAAATTCACAAAGATTCTCCAAATTTAGAATAGGATAGTTACTTAGCACCTTCAATAAAAGTTGTAAACAAGGTTGGAGCTGTAATTTTAACAACATTAGAGAAGCTACTCTGGAAGAAAATTAGTTTCCACACAACTCAGAGTAAATGTAAGTAGAGTTCAATGCTACTTAGGTTAGTACTGTAAGATCTATTCATATAGACAGTATCTCTATAATATGTCACATTGATATCCTAGCTCAAGTAGTTATTTCTATCTTAAAGTAATTAAAAAAAAAAAAACACTTATTTTATGTATAAGCTAGGAATCAACTTTTTTTGTATTTCAATGGGTGGTACCTCCACATACATCCAAATTAACAATTTATTAACATTATTAATGAACTATCTACAATGATCTCCAAATAACCCATGTCAAATGGTCTTCCAGGGCATAGGATACCTCCCATAATACTTACCTAAGACAATGTGTTTTGCTTTTCCACTTACACACCCTCTCTTCAGCTTTATATAAAATGTAGACTATCTGTACTTTTTTTTTTTAATTAAAAAATGTTCTAGAGGATTGTGGGAAGATGGCAACGGACTAACACACAGAGCTGAATGCTCTCACAAAAACAACAGAGAAAGAGGCAAAAGCTGTTCGAGGGACTTGCTTTGGGGGTCATCAGACCAGAACAGTGATACATAACTCCCGGGAGCATGAGGGAAAAAGAGATGAAGAAGCTGAAATGACAAATATGTGTTACCAAGACCCCATGGCAGCCAGGAAGGGCTCCCTTCCCCTACCCCCAAGATATTAAGCTGGGGTAAAACCCCTGGCTCACTGCAGCCAACTGAGGGGAACAGACATCTTCCTTCCTGTCAGCTGTTTGGCCAGCAAAGCCTGCTCTATATCTCTGCACTGGAGATTTAACATTGGAACACCATACAAGCCAGACTGAAACACCTCAGTGGAAAGGTGTGCTAAATAGTGCCATCTATTGGCTGGTATGGAAATTGCATGGACAAAAACTTCACACTCTCTGTATCCAACCCTTGGGAGAAACTCTGCACCCACTAGTAAGTCACTGGCCCGAGTTTGAAAACTTAAGCTGGGCAATTTTAAAAACTGAGAATAAGTTGAACTAAATAGCAAAGAAAATCTGTGGAAAAAAAAACAATAGGCAAGAGTAAATTCACCAACATATTCAGATGCCTAGACATCAGCAAAAAATTACAAGCCATACTAGGAAACAGAAAGAGATGGCCCAGACAAAAGAACAAACCAAATATCTTAAAGAGATACAGGATTTAAGACAATTAATCAGTGATATTCACACAACTCTCCTAAATCACTTCAAAGAATTTATAGAAAATATGACTAAAGCAGTAAAGGATATTAAGAAGACACTAAGAGAGCATAAAGAACAATTTGAAAGCCTGCAAGGAAAAGTAACAGACCTTATGGGAATGAAAGACATGAAGGATGAGATTAAAAATACATTAGGCTGGGAAGCGGCTGTGGCTCAATCAGTAGGGCTCCCGTTTACCATATGGGAGGCCCCGGGTTTGGTTTCCGGGGCCTCCTGGTGAAGGCAAGCCCGCCCGCACGGCGTGGTTAGCTGACCCAGCGAGCACAAGCAGCAAGGAGGAGATAAATGAATAAAATAAATAAAATCTTAAAAAAAAAAAAAAATACATTAGGAAGAAAAAAATAAATAAAAGAGAAAAAAAAAAAAAACATTAGGGAAGTGGATGTGGCTCAGGCAACTGGGCTCCTGCCTACCACATGGGAGGTTACTGGTTCAGATCCTGGCACCTCCTAAAAGAAGACAGTGAGCTGGTGTGACGGGCAATCGTGGCAAGCTGACACAAGAGACACAAAAAGAAAAAAACATAATGAGAGACATAACAAAGCAGGGAGCAGAGGTTCCTGGTGCCTCCTAAAGAAGACAATGAGCTGATGCAGCAAGATGACGCAACAAGAGACGTGGGGAGTAAAAACATAATGAGAGTCAGAACAAAGCAGGGAGCAGAGGAGGCTCAAGTGATTAGGCACCTCCCTCCCACATCAGAGATCCCAGGTTCGGCTCCTAGTGCCCCCTAATGAAAAAAAAGATGACCAGACACAGCAAGTACAAACAACAAGGGAGTGGGGAGAAATAAATAAATAAAATAAATCTTAAAAACAAAACAAAACAAAACAAAACAAAAACATTAGAGGCACATAGGAGCAGATTTGAATTGCTTGAAGACAGAATTAGCGACTTCGAAGGCAGAACATCTGAACTAGAAAAGACAGGAGAACTGAAAGAATGGGGAAAATGGAACAGAATCTCAGGAAACTGAATGACAATGTGAAACACACAGGCATTCGCATTATTGGTATCCCAGAAGAAGAAGAGAATGGAAAAGGGGCAGAAAGAATATTTGAGGAAATAATGCCTGAGAACTTCCCAACCCTTATGAAGGATATAAATATCAATATCCAAACAGACCTACTCTGAGATGCCTACTATTCAAAATGACAAATATCAGAGATAGAGGATTCTGAAAGCAGCAAGAGAAAAGCGAAGCTTCATATACAAGGGAAATTTAATAAGATTAAGGGCAGATCTCTCATCAGAAACCATGGAGGAGAGAAGAAAGTGGTATGATATATTTAAGGTACTCAAAGAGAAAAACTGCCAGCCAAGAATTCTGTATCTGGCAAAGCTGTCCTTCAAAAATGAGGGTGAGGGAAGCAGATGTGGCTCAAGTTGTTGGGCTCCCGTTTACCATGTGGGAGGCCTCAGGTTCTATTTCCGGGGCCTCCTGGTGAAGGCAGCTGGCCAGGCTGCGCGGCGCAGCGAGCTGACGGCCAGCGTGGCACGGCGAACTGGCGCAGCAAGATGACGTAACAAAGGGAGACAAGCAGACACAGAAAAACGCACAGCATATGGACACAGCAAGCACAAGCAGCAAGGGGGTTAAATAAATAAAAAGAAAATAAATCTTTAAAAAAGAAAAAATGAGGGTGAGTTCAAAGTCTTCACAGACAAATGAAAGTGATAAAATATGGTACCAAAAGACCAGATTTACAGGAGATACTAAAGGGGGTACTCCAGCCTGAAAGGAAAAAACAAGTGTGAAAGATTTGGAGAAGAGTTTAGAAATGAACATTATTAGGAGGGGTAAACTAAAGGATAAGAAGACAGACAATAGAATGGTATGACAACAGAAAACCAAAGGACAAAATGGATGAAGTAAGTAATGCCTTTATAGTAGTAACACCGAATGTTAATGAATTGAACTCACCAATCAAAAGACATAGACTGATAGAATGGATTAAAAAAATGAGCTGTCTATATGTTGTCTACAAGAGACCCACCTCAGACATAAGAACACAATCAGGTTAAAAGTCAAAGGCTAGAAAAAGGTATTCCATGCAATTAGTAGCCAACAAAGAGCTGGAGTAGACAAGATAAATGTAAAATAACAATATTATAATATATGAAGAAAAATTACTCAGTGCAACTAGCAAATTGTTCCTGTGATCAGTATTCTGTAAATTTCTTCATATAAAATAAACTCTTGCTTTTAATTGAGGAGGACTGGAGAAGAGATATATTTTTGGAAACTTCATTTTTCTTTAACCCTTTCTTATGCATACTTGTTAATTAAAATAATCTACCTGGATCAATAATAATTTAGCATGACTACTGTTGGAAAAGATTTTGAGTTTTTCTGCCTCATAAAATTATGAGTTGGCATACTGTTATCTGCTATAATTCATTCCAATAAGATGTGAAAAATTCGCAAATAGGAATTTGATTATCCAGAAAGAATTATGGACTGAATGGAAATTAAATAACTAAACCAATAATTTATTTCATTCTTAGAGATTATGTCCAATAGTTAGTGCTGTAATATAAAAATAAGAATTATGTTATAATTAATTTCTCTTAGAATTACTATTTACATTTATAAATGTGTGTTGCTATGCTATTTCTTAAAATTGATTATATTAAATCTAACCTGGCCCTGCACTCTCTTTTAAAATTTGTAATTTCTTTCAATCTATTTTTCTATTTATTTTACAATTGTATAATAAAGGTCTTTTTAATAGCTTAAAAAAAAGCCATTGATTATACACTTTGAATAGATTATATGGTATGTGAATATATCTCAATAAAACTGCTTAATAAACAAATAAAAAACAAAAAAATGTTCTAGAGAAAAGGCAGCCTAGAGCAATATTTCTCTCTATCTACATGAAAAAGTATAGGAGAAAAGGTAGATACATCTCTAAATGGTGTAACTGGAAGTGAGAATCTCTAACTTCATAGAATATAATATGTATAAGTAATGTTGAAATACCTGAAGGAAATCCACCACCAAAGAATATATTAAATAAGTCTTCTGGGGTTATATCAGCTTCACAACCTCTATGGAAATTAAATCTGCCATTGTTTTGGTGATTACAAGCTTGTTCTTCATTGCCTGTAAGGTCATACTGTTTTCGTTTTTCTGGATTGCTTAGAACAGCATAAGCGTTTCCAATCTCTGAAAAAGTAACAAGTAAATGTTAGCAAAGTTTTTACATTAGAAAAGATTGCCCCATATAAAAGCTACTGTCATAAAAAAACAAAAAAAGAAAAAAAAATACTCAAGACCAATCAAAAAAATAGGAAAACATAACAATTTCTTATTGCTTACAACTATACACATTATCTCCCAATAGATTTTTTTATACTAGACAGGCAAGTCTCCCTATTGCATTGAAAACAAAGTAATGTCCATCTCGCCTTTCTTAATATTGTGCTCTGTCTTAATATTATGTCTAATACCCTACTTCTTCTTTTTTGAGTACCCAAATCTAGCCCTTTTCTAGGCCATTTAAACCAATATTAGCAGCTACTATTTATTTAGAAGCTAATAACTATGAGGGTCTGTATCCAATATCATATTACATTACCCATTATTTACCCCACTTTACAGATGAAGTCACTGAGGCTCAAAAAGGTTAAGTAACTTGTTCAAGATTAAATTCTTTTTAACAAAACAAGTATCCTCTCACTACCTGATGCAACCTATACCATGAACTTTTTTTTGCACTTAAGCCCACTGTGAGCTATTATTTCATTCTACCCCAGAAAAATTTTTTCTCTTTCAAACTGTAAACTCTGTAAGGGTAGGGTATCCGTATTTTCACTGCAATATCGCAGGGTCCAGCATAAAGTCTGAATTTGGTATTGATGGACATAGATAGTCCCTAGTTTTCCTAGCTCACTTTGCTACTTATTTGATATTTACTTATAAATAAGGAACTATATTTCCCTCCTCATAGTTCCATGCCCAAAAGAGGCAATGGTATATTGGTTCCAGGAAGTTTCTTTGAGGCAATTGACAACAGCAGTAATACTTTGAATCAAAAGCATAACTAGGGGGTCGGATGTGGCTCAACTGGTTGGGCGTCCGTCTCCCACATGGAGGGACCCGGGTTCGATCCCCAGGACCTCCCGGTAAAAAATAAATAAATAAATAAAATAAAATAAAATTAAATTAAAAAAAAGCATAACTACCCTATTCTCATTCTGATACTTCCAAATAATTAATCATTTCAACCTGATTTTAAAACTAGATTGTAAACCTCTTACAATATGAAATATTTTAAAAATACTTTTTGGATCCCATGTGTAGCTATAAGGTTCTGTGCAAGCAAACAGATGCTCACTAGAAAATTGGTGTTTGATAATTACATACAGATACTCTGGAACTTTTTTTGGATAGGGCTTCTCAAACCTGGTATTCATAGATAGCTTTCAAGTGGTCTGTGAAATCTGCTGTATGAAAAATTAAGTGGATGGTCTATTTGTCTGAGGAGATGGTCTAAAACTTTCTTCAAATTCTCAGAGATCTGTGACTTAGGAATACAGTCATCATTTATAATGTTGTTCCAATGGGAAAGCATAATCCGAGATCCAAACAATGTACTTACAAACAACCACCAACGTATTAACCTGTTCCTAAAAAGGAAGCACATCTATAAATTTCTGCTAAAGTCGTACTTTCAGTTTTAGGATTTAACCTCTCCATATTAAATGGAACGATTACATATAATTTCATAACACTCTTACTTTTTAAACTACTAATATATAGGCAACCTCAATTGTCTTTGGAAGGATTTCCTTTAATAATTTCCAAACATAGATGCTTTAGGAGATATTTGTGAAATACCATCATATTCCATAATTATATGTGGATGACACTTTATTCTACATACCATGATCAGAATAATTTTCTGTTCATGTACTTTGTGAAACCTTGTACTCAAGAACTTTCGTCAATTCCTTATTATCTAAAGAATTAAGTCCATACTTTATAAGATACATTTCTACCTCATTCTTACTTATTTCACCAAAAGGTACCTTCCACTTCACTCATTTTTCTTTTATTAAAATTTCTGAGACAAGCAGATTCAAAAGCAGTTGTACGAAATAATACAGAGAGATCCTTTACATTTATGTAATTTCCCCTAATGGCAATATTTGGCAAAACTATAGTATATTTCAACCAGAACATTGACATCAATACCTTTGAGATAGAGAACATTTCCATTACCATCACTGCCACCACTACTACCACCACCATCACAATCCCTTATGTTGCCCTTTTATAGCTCTACCCACACTTCCCATCACTCTCTCTTCTTAACCTGACAGCTATCAATCTATTCTCCATTTCTGGAGATCATCTTGAGAATGTTATTTAAATGGAGTCATGCAGTATGTAAACTGAATAATATTATATTAATGTTATATAAATGTAATCAACTCTTTTGGGGGTGGCCTCTTTAAATCAGTATAATTCTCTGGAGATTGATACAGGATTTTATGTATGCCAATAGTTTGTTCCTTTTTGAATGGAATAGTATTGAATGGAATGGAGGTACCATTGTTTGTTTAGCCATTCACCCACTGAAGGCTATATAAAATTGCTATATACTTTCATGTACAAGTTTGTATATGAATATAAATTTTCATTTTTCTGGTATAAGTGCCCCGGAGTGCAATTCCACTCTTATCATTATGATTTCCATCCTTTGCTTGCTTTGGGTTTATTCTGCTCTTCTTTTTCTAGATTCCTGAGGTGGATGCTTAGATGACTGATTTAAGATTTGTCCTCTTTTCTAATATATATAAAGAAGTATTTGGGAAGCAGATGTGTCTGAACCCCTTGGGCACCCACCTACTACATGGGAGGTCCTGGGTTTGGGTCCCAGTGCCTCCTGGAGAAAGCAAGCAAACAATGAGTAGATGGGAACGATCTGGGGGAGGAGGGATAAATAAAGAAAAATAAAGTAAATAAAATAAATCTTTAAAAAAATAAAGGTATTATAAAGCCCCTCTCAGAATTGCTTGAGCTGGTCCCACATAGTTTGATATGCTGAATATTCATTTTCATTTTTATTTCTCAATAATTCTTCTTTGATTCACGGTTATTTAGAAGTATGTTAATTTGGAGGTTTTTCTGTTATCTTTCCATTATTGATTGCTACTTTGATTCCAGTTTGGTGGAAGTACAGTTTGTATGATTTTAGTTCTTTTAAATTGGTTGAGGGAAGCAGACATGGCTCAACTGACTGGGCTCCGGTCTACCATATAGGAGGTCCAGGGTTCAATTCCCAGGGCCTCCTGGTGAAAAGCAAGATGGCCCGCGCGGCGAGCTAGCCCACGTGATTGCTGGCCTGCACAGAGAGCTGGCCCACGCAGAAGTGCTGGCCAATGCAGAGTGCTGGCCTGAGTGGAGAGCTGGCACAGCAAGATGATGCAACAAAAAGAGACACAGAAGAGAGACAATGAGAGATGCAGCAAATCAATCAGGGCGCTGAGGTGGTGCAAAAGATTGAGCAGCCTCTCTCCGCTCCAGAAGGTCCCAGGATCAGTTCCCGGTGCCACCTAAAGAGAAGACAAGCAGACACAGAAGAACACAGAGAGAGCAGATAGCCAGTACAAACGAATTGGGGGGGGGGGGATAAATAAATAAATAACAACAACAAAAAAATGAATGGATGAACCCGGAGGACATTATATTGAGCGAAGCAAGCCAGACACAAGCCAAATACTGTATGAATGCATTACTATGAAACATATATTGTGTAACATATTGTTTGATTTAAAAAAAAATTATATGTATCCAGTACATTTAATTGAGAAATGTATATATTTATTCATCTGTGTTTACTTTTCAGTTTTTAATTGTTTATATGTTCAATTATTAAATGCACAAAATAAAGAAAAAAAAAAACCCACGATATTAGATATTAAAAAAAATAAATTAGTTGAGGTTTGTTTTATTGGTCTATTTTCCTTGAGCTCTTGAAAAGAATGTATATGCTCCTATTTTTGGATGGAGTGTTCTATAAATGTTGATTAGATTTTGCTGGATTTCCTCTTTGATATTCAGATCAGATAATTTCTATCATTCTATCCTCCAGTACACTGATGCTTTCCTTTGTCCACCCATACTGCTGTTTATCCCACTCATAGTTTTATTATTTCAGTCCTTTAATTTTTCAGTTTTAAAATTTCCTCTTTTTTTTTTGTCTTTTATTTCTTTGATCAGTCTTTCTTTATTTTGCTGAGACTTACATATTTTTTTCCGTCTGTTTCAAGCACATTTGTAAGTGAAGCATTTTTAAAATGGCTGCTTTAAAACTGTTGTTGGATAATGCAACAATATCTGTCTTTTCCAGCTTGGCAACAATTGATTGTCTTTTTCAGTCAGTTTGAGATCATCCTGGTTTTTGGTATGATAGGTGATTGATTGAATCATGGTCAGTTTGGATATTACCTTATAAGACTCTGTATCTTATTTAAACTCTATATTTTAACTGTCTTCCTTAGACACCACTCTGGCAGAGGAAAGGGAGACACTGTCTTGTTACACCCAGGTGGGTGCATAAGTCCAGGTTCCCTGAGTCTCCAACAACACTCTAGGGAAGGAGCTCATTGTTATAGCTGGTAAGGGATGGGATTTCTAACTCCCCACCAGGACTCACTGATATCTTTCTTTCTGGGAAGAGTAGAAGGGTCTCATTACTGCTCCCCATGTGGCCTCACTGAAACCATAGAGAAAGAGCTGTTAGCCCTGGGTAGTGGGTAGTGCTGAAAGTCCTGATTCTCCACCAGGCCTCCTTTGAGAGCACCCCGGTGGCGCAGTGGGGAGATGCCTGGTTTCTGTTGGGGTTCCGGGGGTGGAAGTCCAGGCTCCCCGTGGTATTCACTGACACTGTGGAGGAAAATTTTCTTAGTGCCTGATAGGAATGAAAGTCCCAGTTCCCCATTCACCTTCCCTGTCACCAAATGGGTGGGTTGGGGCATCTTATCATAGCCTGAGAGGGTGGCAGTGCCTTTACTGGCATGGGTGGGTATGGAGCATACGTTTTACTGTGGTGTTTGGCTGCAGTAGAGTGGTGATTACATAAGTTTTCTGCCTTGATAGGCTGCCCCTTTCCTGTTCTTTTAGCCAGAGAGAACAGCTTTTATTGGGACTTTTTGTCTGTTCCCACTGGTGTTCACAGGTTGCCTGCTTCTCCAGCACCCAGTCTTGGATATATAAGGCAAAACAGAAAACCTAAGGAACTTACTGCATGCTATTCTTTGGGTCCCAAGATCCCTACTTGGTCTGCCTCCTTTCTACCTTTCAGAGTCTTCTTATGTTTGATTTATTTGTTTTATATACAATGTTCAGGGTTTTCAGTAGTATTTAATAGGAAGGATAGGGAAAAATACATCTATTCTATCTTCCCCAAAGTGGAACTCTTCATTGATTTTTAAATTGTTCACTTCATTCTTACTTCCAAGCCTTTGTTATATTCTTCCTTCTCCAACCATATAAATCATACTCATCTTTTCAGAAAACTCTCACTTCTTACATATTACATGATACCTTCTCTAATTACCCAGATCATAAACTACTTTGTATTTCTGACTTTTTAAATTTTGGAAATCTTTATTCCATACTTTGGTACTTACTTAAATTCGGTATTTTGGGAGATCCTAGGTGAGTCAGTTGATCTTACGGAGTTTCAATTTTCTCATTTGCGAAAAGAGGATGGGCTGGTCTCCTAGCTATTTCACAAGGTTTTTTTTAGGTACTGGGGGGCAAGGGACTGAACCCAGGACTGCGTATGTGGGAAGCTGATGCTCAACCACTGACCCACATCAGTTTCCCTGAGTTGGTTTTTTTTTTTTTTTCCGTTTGTTTTGCTTGTTTGTTTTTTTTCAGGAGGCACCGGGAACTGAACCTGGGATCTCCCATGTGGGAAGCAGGCACTCAACTGCTTGAGCCACATCTGCTCCCTCACAAGGTGTTTAATAAACATTAAATGAGAAAACAGGGATGAAAAACCATAAAATGCTTGTCAAATGTTAGGTATTACTATTATTGTAAATGTACTGTGCAATACTGGTGCCCCCTATGATTAGAAATTCTTTGCGGAAAAGAATTTTATTCTCTTTTTTTGTGTTTCTCTACAAAACTTAGCCCTAAGGATAGAGCTAACTCTTTGACCTAACAAATGGCAATGGCACATTATTATTTATCAAGCAAACACATAAACAGCTAATCCATGCCCTTTGTTATTACATTCATGTATATGTTAATAGGCACAGGTACTATTCAGTCTCTGAAATACAAGGGAATCTGAAAATAAAGTATGCTATGTATATTTTGAGGACATATCTAGGTCAGAGAGAGGAAAAGGGATCCATTCATTCAAATATTTTAAAAAAATGTTTATAGATGCTGTACAAGTTATTCTCTGTATATTAAATAAAATAACAGTCACTGCTTTGAGAAACTTATAATCTTAGCTAGAAAGACAAAACATACATATGAACTTAAGACTTCATTTAGTCTACCCTCCTCACAGAAACCTTTTTTTAAAGCTTTACAAAACACACAAATGAATATCTCTTCTACCTAATTTAATTCCTTAAACCAATTACCTCTTCTTTTTCTATTTTTGGAGAAAACAAAAAGCAAGTGGTTTCCATCTGGTGAGAAAAGTGTTATGATAACTGCAGGGCCATCAATCTATACTTTAGCTTAAAAGACAAAACTATAATCTTTGCTTAGAGATAATCACAGCTTGGTATCCCAAAACTGGAAGTTAAGATTGATTGGTTAGAAATAAAATAAGATGATTCAAAAGGTAATCAAAAGATCCTGTGTACTGAGTAATGACTGGATGATGACACTAGCTGTAATATCTTCTAATTAACTATCTTTACTCACCAAGCATCTGTGGATTACAACTTGGATTTTTAATGTAGTTGTATTGAAAGAGAAAATGGGCTCATCAACCAACTCCCTATTCTGATCCCCTGTGGGTTTAATAAATTGGCACACTGATTTACAGATAACCTCCTCTGTAATGAATATTGTGAGTCTCTCCTCTACAGACGAATTATCTCCAGGCATGTAGATAAATATTAAGTTTCGAGAGTTAAAAAGTATGGCATCAAACTCTGAATGTACCACACCATAATACAACCACCTTGTAAGACCCCTTCTGAGTGGCTTATTGGGGTGACACACAAGCTGCTCACCTCTTCAAAATGCAAAACAGGCTACAGAAATATAGGTACATTCATTTAATGTACAAATAATGTCAACATGACTTCAATACAAAAACAGTAGTAGTTTAGCATTCTTAACATTAATAAAGGATTAATACTGAAATCAGCTGGCAGATTACAAACATGCAAATCACCCACTACAAATATTTTTAAATATCTGAAAAAACACCAAAAATTTTCAATTAAATACTTGGTACAATTTTAATCCACAATGGGGATTTTTTTCAGCTTTTGAAGGAATATCTGCTATTAAAATTTGTTATTTAAAGACTTCAGTTAATTTTAGTAACTCTGTGACTGCATACATGAAAAGCATTTTTTATTCATTGAAGGTTGTAACTCTAAGAACTTAGGCTCCAGGAATGAAACAAACAAAACAAATATTTATTTTATCTGAAAAATTTCATCAGAAGTTTTCCAACTTTATGTACTACTGAGTTAGAAATTAACCTAACTTCTATTAGCTGTGCTATTTTTGTTTAATAATGGAAGTACGTATTTGAGTATGTATGAAAAATGGCATAATTTTTCAGACACTGACAGAGATGTGATTTGTAAATTAGTGTTTTTGAATAAAGAAACTTCCCCTGTACTTTCAACATGCAACTTTTAATATAAGAAACAGAAACTGAGGAAGGCTCTCACTGTCACAGTGATTTTTATTGTCACCAGCACCACTTTGGTAGCTGCTTTTACTGGAAACTATTAGTAATTCCCAAACGTATTTTCCTTGGTGACTTCCTTCAGAAAATAAAACTGTTTTGGAAATAATTCTAACAATATTTTTATGAAAGACCAATAGAATCTTCAATCTTTTGGGGGCATTTTAAAAAGAGTATCTTCTTCCTATTATTCTAAGACCCCAACATTTTGCTGTAATTATTATATATTGGCTCTATGAATGCCAAATTTAAACTTTTGACTATGAATTGGAAGTTAACTGTCATGAATAAATTGTACATAAGATAAGAAATAACAAAATCAATTCTCTGACATTTGTTTACCAAATTGGCCAAAACCAAAATGAAATATTGAGGAAAAACAGATGATAGTAGGCAAGAGGAAAGAAAGTAATTCTTAAAAAGAAAAGACTCACATTAGTTACAACTACATTTAAAAAATGCAAAAATATTACAAAGATTGGCCAGGGCTAATAGAAATATAAGAACACTGGGCAGAGAACTATTCTAAGTAATATCCTGGTACTAAAGAATCTCTAATGATCTTAAAGTCTCACAAAAGCTATATTTTGCTTTAGTTCACTTAGAACCACATGGCAATAGGCTAGAAACTCAGGCATAATTATTACACTAGTTGGGCTTAGTAAACTAGAACACATGCATGGGTGTCATCTAAAAAGTTACTTAAGAGCTTTGTCAAAAATGACAGAAATGACAAAACTGTCATTTGTTTGGTTCTTGCTATAACAAGTTAATACTGAAATTTTAAAGGATTGTGTGGATCCTTGCTTATCCTGATTTCTAAATGTACCAGTCTAAAAGGAGAATTTAATATTCTGAAACATGGTAAATTGAATTATAAAAAGAGCTTAGCAAAATTTCTTTAAAAGTTTTACTTTACTTTTAAAAGCATCTGTTGCTCCAGGTGCATGGTTTTTGTCTGGATGAAACTTCAAAGCAAGCTTTCTATAAGCTTTTTTCAAATCTTCATCACCAGCATCTTTCGTAACTCCAAGTACTTCATAGTAATTTTTACATTTGTTTATGCTGTGAACAAGAGAATGTGTTATAATATAAATTTCAAGGAAGAACTTCATGTAATAGCTCTAATTGTTAATTTATAAAAATAATATAAGGAACTGTCTGTGGATTGTTTTCTCAATATCAAACAATAGCTTATCCCTTTAAGGGTTACTTTGCTTCGTTCTCTTTTGACTAGAGACCATTCCTTTAAACTCTTCCCTAAGGAGTTGGCTATAACAATGTCCTTGATGCAATTTATCACAACTACAGAGAAGCAAAGTGAAACCCATAATAATTGTGCATGAATATCAGAGCACACACTGTAATTAAAATTAGAGGATAACAAGTTTATAGTACTCTTAAGTACATAAATTCCAAAACTCCTCACAAGTATGTCACAGCTAAGGATTAATATGCAATTCATCCCATGAATTTTGTTCTCACATAATGTAAATCTAATCAAATATCAAAGCAACAAGATAGTGTATTTAAAACAACCGAAGTATCCTACGGTTTAAATATCAAAGCAAGTTAATTCAGCCAGCTATGTTTAAGAGAATTCATCTGTATCACTCTGTGGAAAAGAGAAAATTTCTTAATAAAATGTATCATGGGACTCAAAATATTTGTTACACCTGATTTTCATTTGGTGAGAACACTCTGAAAGATTACTTATATAGTATATAACTTTAGAGATGTAAAAGATTTAAGCCAGGAATCTTTGAAGTATATGAGGTATAGAAAAGAAATAACTCTGAATGGAGCAGAGAATATTAAATACTTTTGGATATCAACATTCTCCCACAACTTAACTATGTTCCTTCTCTAAATTCCATGGTATATTTTTAACGTTTTTGTAAAGCACTTTGTTGACTTTAGAAGTGATCTATGTGGGGATGACTAAACAAAAGAAAGTAGTAACAGATGAAAGGATCTGAGGTATAATTTATTGCTCACTGTCAGCACAAGAATTGTAAAAACTGACTCAAACTTTTCAAAGAAAACAGACAAGATCTAACTTGTTTTATAACTGTACCTATTAGCAATCACAAAGCGTGGACATTGGTTCTCAGTAAATATTTTTGGAATCAATGAGACAGCTTCTTTTATAATGCAAACCACTTGCCATTTGTTATATAAACAAGGGAAAAAAAAGAAGACATTATATATAAAACTGCAGAAATTTTCTTAAAATCATAAAAATCTGTTGTTTTTTTAACAGTAAAAATTAAAATTGGATTTTTATCTAGAAAAATAATATTAACTCAAGTTAACTTTATTTCATAAACATGGCATTTCCTTTATTTAATCAATAATATTTATTGAGCATGAACTACGTACAAGACGATGTTCTGGGCACTTGGGATACATCAGTAAACAAAACAAGAGAATGATCCCTGCCTTTGTAGAGACCCATTCTACTAGGTATATTAAGCGATATGTGGATATGTGCAGAAAAAAAGGGGAGGGAAACATTTATAGAACACCTACTGTGTTCCAGGCACAGGTCCAAAATCCTATATCCGTGTTCCCAAATCCACAAAGCTCTGAAAAATGAAAGTATTCTATAACTAGACTGCAAAACCTGACTTGAACTCTTTTAAGAGGCAAAAATTAATCTGAACGGATGTGAAACTACTATAGAGTCTTCATTTATCCTATTTAAAGCATGAATATTTATATATTTTAGGCAGAAATGTTATTGGTTGGCTATGGACTGCTATCCCAGATCCTGCTAAAACATTATGCAATATGTAATAGATGCTCCTTATTACTGTTCTAAAAAATGAAAAATTCTGTTTGTAAAATACATCTATCCCAAAAAACTGAAAAAGAAAAAAGAAAAAAATAAAAATACATCTATCTGGTCCCCAAGATTTAATAGAATTGTGGAACAGTATTATGCTGATTATTTTAAACAAATTATCTCATTTGCTCCTCAATGGGTAGATATTATTCATTATTTAACCAATGCAAAAAACCAAGGCCCAGAATGGTTCAGTAAATTGCCAAAAGTTACATAACTATTTAATAGATGGGAACCAGAATTATTTCTTCAACAAAAGTCTACTGAGCATCTACTCTCTGAAAGGCACTGTTTCAGATACTACAGCAGTTAATAAAACAGTCAAATATCCATGCTTATATTAAATTTACAACTAGGGGAGAGATAGGCAATACAGAAATATACAAGTAAAATGTAAAGCATATCATATGGTGATAAATATTTTGGGAAAAATAAAGTGATAAAGGGAATAGGGACTAGAAGGGGAGGTTTCCTCATGCAGGATTCAAACCTCAGAAATTCGTGCTGTCTCAGGACCGAAATAAAGAAGGAAAGGAGTCCTTCCAGACTCCAGAAGGATCAACCTTTTTTGTTTTCTTACAATCACTGCTTAAACAGAATCTTTCTGCCTAGATATTTGAAATATTTTTGGTGCCCATAGCCTTCTTTCTCTGCTTCTCTTCTTGCTTAACTAGTTTCTACAAGGTGCTTCAAACTTCAGCTTAGCTCTTCCTTTCCCCAAGAACTCAAATTCTTCAAGACTAGGTTTGGTGTCCCTCCCTCTTATTTGTTCCCAAAGCTCTCTGAACTTAATCCTATTCCAGCAAGTACCAAAATGTGATGCAGTTGCCTATTTACTTGTCTGACTTCCAGAGTATAGGCTTGTTCACCATATGTGTTGAATGGATGGATGACTATTCAATTTCAGTGAAGAAATGGTGGGGAGCTAAAAGTCATGTTGGGAACAAAGGTGATGAGTGCTGTAAAGAAAATGTTGTTGCCACCAAAATCAACTGGGAATAAAGAAGAATTACTAGAAGTGGAATAGAGAATAGGACAAGGAATAGAGCTAAAAATTGGCAGACATTATTGAAATGGAGAAAACAAGAGGCAGTGGTAAACTAAATACTGAGCAATAGTAAAGCCATTACTATTTGGTTTGAATCCATAAGATGTTTACTTATGTAGCAGATTAGCCCCCTAAAATTATGTTTTGTTGATATTTCCTGAACACAAAAGAGCTGGACAATAGAAAAGGGCAGCCAAGGAAAGGATTGCTGGAAAGTATAGGGAAAATCACTGCACTGAATTCTTCTACATATTTGAGGAGAAATTCCTTGAGAAGCCAGAAGAGAAGAATAAAGTCATCATCACCAATGGACAGGCTGAAAACTATATTTCAATTAATGCTCAAAACATGCATGTTTCAAATGTGTACATTTACCAAACTTTCACACCTGAATGAGAAATTAATGTTCAAATATTTAAATTCATACTGATTTTCATTATGCTCCTGTTCATCAACTGCATGTGTTGGTCACATTTTTTAAAGTTAGCGCCTTTTTGAAAGATTCAAACCCTATCTTCTCCATCTTCACCAAAGGATCAAAAATAGAAAAAAAGAAAATAAATGAAATGAAAAAGAGGTAACACATTCATTATCAAGGAAGAAACATTGCATAAGAAGGCAAAAAAAAGATCTGAAACTTAACAATGGGAAAAGTGTATCTTATTTATTTCTTTTATGTGCATGAATTCACAGTGGGTGAGGAAGAATGGTCTTCTTCCAATTCTCCTTTTATCATGTGTTATAGTTTGATTATTTATATAAACTCCAAATTTATTTGGTGTATAGGGAAATATGTTTATTTCCAAGACAAAGGATTATTTATAAGTCTGTCAAAATGACTTACTTTCTTTTCATTTAAAGATTTGGGGCTTAAGTAAAATCCTAAATTCAAATCCCCACAATTCAAATGACTAAACGGTTGTATAAAAGTGTGTAGAATTGATAAATACAAATGATAATCACTGAATGATTTCACACTGACCTAAATTTTTAATATGAGATAGCTTATTTTCAATGAGATAGTTAAAACTTCCTCAAATTAGGTTCATGCCACCTTTGTTTCAATTATTTTTCAATATATTTCAACACAAAGATAAAGTACTTAATTTCACAGAATATTAGTTTTACAGAGTTATAAACTCTCTTTTCAGTCTTCACTACAAGCTTGTTCTTACTTATGCAATGGATGTGGAATTATTGCATGGCTTCTCCCATTGAGCCAAATTGTCACTGAGCAATTTGTTTGCATAATTGTGCCTAACCAACAAGATAACATGGCTTTCTTCAGAAAAATCCCCTGTGTATAGATAAAATAAAAACAAAAACATACAGCATGTAAGTGTTTGCTGGTGATCTGCAATTCACTAAAGCAATGCTTATGAACACTCATAATGAGTAAGTGCTATATAATTCAGCATGCAATTCATATTTTTCTAAGGTACAGACTGAAGTATTCTGAATGACTCAGGGATTCTATCAAAGAATGTTCCAAACATATTTAGGTCCCAAACAAAAAAAGTACATTTGTTTAATTAAAAAGGTATAATAAAATGATTGACCAAAGAATCAGTGTCTAATACAGGTATATGACACTAAACTACTTCTCCTACCCATAAAAAATTCATGGTCTAAAACTTGGATGGGTCCTCAAGGCTAATCAGCAATCCTTCCACTCCCTTTGCTTTACCTCCCTGTAATATTTCACACTATTACCATTCTATTCAAGCATTCAAACTCATCTCTTTCTCCCTAACACTTTATAGGACCATCTCATCTCCAATTTCACAGAGAAAAGAGAAGCCAACAAAGAGGAATTCCCTCAACATTTTCTTTCCCCATCTACCCAACTCTGGTCACCTACAAAATGTATCTGTACCTATCATTTTCTTTCATTCTTCCATTCCCAAGATGTCCCCCTGCTTAAAGCTGGGTCCACTGGGCTGTAGAGAACCATGTGTATTTTATATATGTATTATGTGTGTATATTTATGTATATTTGTACACAAACATATGCAAATTTATACATAGTAATTATTAATATAAAACATAAACATAAAACTGTCAATATATACACATACATATAGAAACATATGAATATTATCAATACTAAAACAGCACTGTCAGCACCATTCTCCTGTATTTCTATCATATATTGGGCTATGATTCTTTTCTTTTTTTTTTTTTGGAGGTACTGGGGATTGAACCCAGACCTCATACATAGGAAGCAGGTGCTCAACAACTGAGCTACAACTACTCCCCAGTGAGAACTGGTTTTCTCGTTTTTGTTTGTTTTGTTTTTAGGAGGTGCTGGGGATCGAACCTGGGACCTTGTACATGGGAAGCAGGTGTTCAACCACTTGAGCTACATCCACTCCCCTTCTTTTTTTTTTTTTTAACTTTATTTTGTACATTTAATAATTGAAAATATAAACAATTAAAAAATAAAAAGTAAACACAGATGAATAAATATATACATTTCTCAATTAAATATAATGGATACATATAAATTTTTTTTGAATCAAACAATATATTACACAACATATTTGGTTCATAGTAATGCATTCATACAGTATTTGTCCTTTTGTGCCTGGCTTGCTTCACTCAACATAATGTCCTCCAGGTTCATCCATGTTGTCATATGCTTTACGACTTCATTTCTTCTTACAGCTGCATAATATTCCATCGTGTGAACAGACCACAGTTTGTTTATCCATTCATCTGTTGATGGACACCTGGGTTGTTTTCAACTTTTGGCAATGGTGAATAATGTTGCTATGAACATCGGTGTGCAAATGTCTGTTCGTGCCACTGCTCTCAGTTCTTCTGGGTATATACCCAGTAGTGGTATTGCAGGGTCACGTGGCAAGTCTATATTCAACTTCTTTAGGAACTGCCAAACAGTCCTCCATAGTGGTTGTACCATCCTGCATTACCACCAACAGTGAAGAAGTGTTCCTATCTCTCCACATCTTCTCTAACACTTGTAGTTCTCTGTCTTTTTAATAATGGCCATTCTGATAGGTGTGAAATGATATCTCATTGTAGTTTTGATTTGCATTTCCCTAATCATGAGTGATGTTGAGCATTTCTTCATGTGTTTTTTTGCCATTGTATTTCTTCTTCAGAGAAATGTCTATTCAAGTCTTTGGCCCATTTTTTAATTGGGTCATTTGTCTCTTTATTGTTGAGTTGTAACATCTCTTTATATATCCTGGATATTAAACCCTTATCAGATATGTGATTTCCAAATATTTTTTCCCATTGAGTCGGCTGCCTTTTCACCCTTCTGACAAACTCCTGTGAGGTGCAAAAGTGATTAATTTTGAGGAAGTCCCATTTATCTACTTTTTCTTTTGTTGAACGTGCTTTGGGTGTAAGGTCCAAGAAACCACCACAAGGTCTTGAAGATGTTTCCTTACATTTTCTTCTAGTAGTTTTATGGTCCTGGTTTTTATATTTAGATCTTTGATCCATTTTGAGTTGATTCTTGTATAGGGGGTGAGATAGGGGTCCTCTTTCATTCTTTTGGTTATAGATAGCCAGTTCTCCCAAAACCATTTGTTGAAGAGATTGTTTTTTCCCATTAGCGTGGGCTTGGTAGGTTTGTCAAAAACCAGTTGACTGTATAGGTGAGGGTTTATTTCTGGATTCTCAATTCTATTCCACTGATTGATGTGTCTATCTTTATGCCAGTACCATGCTGTTTTGACCACTGTAGCTTTGTAATATGTTTCAAGGTCAGGCAGTGAAATTGCTCCCACATTGTTCTTCTTTTTTAGAATACTTTTGGCTATTCGGGTGCACTTACCCTTCCAGATGAATTTGGTAATTGCCTTCTCTAATTCTGTAAAGTAAGCTGTTGGGATTTTGATTGGTATTGCATTGAATCTATAAATCAGTTTGGGCAAGATCGACATCTTCACGATATTTATTCTTCCAATCCATGAACACGGAATGTCTTTCCATTGATTTAGGTCTTTTTAAATTTCTTTTAGCATTGTTTTGTAGTTTTCTGCATATAGGTCCTGTACTTCTTCGTTTAAGTTAATTCCTAGGTATTTGAGTCTTTTTGTTGCTATTGAAAATGAAATTTTCCTCCTGATTTCCTCCTCAGATTGTTCAGTACTAGTGTACAAAAACATTACTGATTTTTGCGTGTTGATCTTGTATTCTGCCACTTTGCTGAACTCATTTATTAGTTCAAGTAGCTTTCTTGTGGATACTTCAGGATTTTCTATATACAAGATCATGTCATCCGCAAACAGTGAGAGTTTTACTTCCTCTTTTCCTATTTGGACGTCTTTAATTTTTTTGTCTTGTCTAATTGCCCTAGCTAGAACTTCTAGTACAATGTTGAATAACAATGGTGACAGTGGGCATCCTTGTCTTGTTCCTGATCTTAGGGGGATAGGGGGAAAGCTTTCAACCTTTCCCCACTGAGTATGATGTTGGCTGTGGGTTTTTCATATATGCCTTTTATCATATTGAGGAATTTTCCTTTTATTCCTATCTTTTGAAGTATTTTTATCAAAAAAGGATGTTGGATTTTGTTGAATGCCTTTTCTGCATCTATTGAGATGATCATGTGTTTTTTTTTCCTTCAATTTGTTAATGTGGTGTATTACATTGATTGATTTTCTTATGTTGAACCAGCCTTTCATACCAGGAATAAATCCCAGTTGGTCGTGATGTATAAGTCTTTTGATATGCTGTTGGGTTCGATTTGCAAGTATTTTGTTGAGAATTTTTGCATCTATGTTCATTAGAGAGATTGGTCTGTAATTTTCTTTTCTTGTGGAATCTTTATCTGGCTTTGGTATTAGGGTGATGTTGGCTTCATAAAATGTGTTGGGTAATTTTCCCTCCTCTTCAATTTTTTGGAAGAGTTTAAACAGGATTGGTGTTAATTCTTTTAGAAATGCTTGGTAGAATTCACCTGTGAAGCCATCTGGTCCTGGGCTTTTCTTTGCTGGGAGATTTTTGATGACGGATTCAATCTCCTTAATTGTGATTGATTTGTTAAGTTCTTGTATTTCTTGTTGTGTCAGTGTAGGTTGGTTATGCGTTTCTAGAAATTTGTCCATTTCGTCTAGGTTGTCTAGTTTGTTGGTATATAGTTTCTCATAATATCCTCTTATGATTCTTTTTATTTCTATGAGGTCATTTGTAATTTCCCCCCTTTCATTTCTGATTGTATTTATTTGCATCTTCTCTCTTTTTTCTTTGTTAGTCTAGCGAGGGGTTTGTCAATTTTATTGATCTTCTCAAAGAACCAGCTTTTGGTTTTGTTGATTTTTTCTATTGTTTTTCTGTTCTCATTTTCATTTATTTCTGCTCTAATCTTTATTATTTCTTTCCTTCTTTTTGCTTTGTGATTGGTTTGCTGTTCTTTTTCTAGTTTCTCAAGTTGTTCAGTTAAATCTTTGAGTTTAACTCTTTCTTGTTTTTTAATATGGGATTTAGGGCTATAAATTTCCCTCTCAAGACTGCCTTTGCTGTATCCCATAAGTTTTGATACATTGTGTTCTCATTTTCATTTGTCTCAATATATTTACTGATTTCACTTGCAATTTCTTCTTTGACCCACGGAATATTTAGGAGTATGTTGTTGTCTCCACACATTTGCAAATTTCCTTCTTTTCCTGTCTGTTATTGATTTCTAGTTTCATTCCATTATAATCTAAGATGGTGCTTTGTGTAATTTCAAACTTTTTATATTTACTGAGAGCTGTATTGTGACCTAACTTGTGGTCTATCCTGGAGAAAGATCCATGGGCACTTGAGAAGAATGTATAACCTGCTGAGTTTGGATGCAGTGTTCTGTATATGTCTATTAGGTCTAACTTATTTATCATATTGTTCAAGTTCTCTGTTTCCTTGTTGATCTTCTGTCTAGTTGTTCTATCTAATGATGTGAGAGGGGTGTTGAAGTCTCCAACGATTATTGTAGAAATGTCTATTTCTCCCTTCAGTTTTGCCAGAGTTTGTCTCATATATTTTGGGGCACCCTGGTTAGGTGCGTAGATATTTATGACTGTTATATCTTCCTGGAGGATCATCCCTTTTATTAATATATAATGGCCTTCCACATCTCTTATCACTTTTTTGCATTTGAAGTCTGTTTTTTCTGATATTAGTATAGCTACCCCTGCTCTTTTCTGTTTACTATTGGCGTGGAGTATCTTTTTCCAACCTTTTACTTTCAGCCGGTTTATATCCTTGGGTCTGAGGTGAGTTTCTTGTAAGCAGCATATGGATGGCTCATGTTTTTTTATCCATTCTGTCAGCCTGTATCTTTTGATTGGGGAATTTAATCCATTCACTTTCAATGGTATTACTGAAAATGCACTATTTATTTCCTTCATTTTATTCTTTGGTTTTCATGTCATCTTATTTTTGTCTCTCTTTTTACTCTTTTGGCTATTCTTTCTGCTTTTCTTTCTTCTATACTCTCCTACAAGCCTCTCTCTCCTGTCTTTTTCTTTCAGATTCTAAGGCTTCCTTTAATATTTCCTGCAAAGGTGGATTCTTTTTTGCAAACTCTCTTAGTTTCTGTTTGTTTGTGAATACTTTATATTCACTTTCATATTTGAAGGACAGTTTTGCTGGATAAAGAATTCTCAGCTGGCAGTTTTACTCTTTCAATTTATCCTAATTGTATCATACCACTGTCTTCTTGCCTCCATGGTTTCTGAAGAGAAATCTGCACTAAGTCTTACTGGATGCCCTTTGTACGTGATCGTTTGCTTCTCTCTTGCTGCTCTGAGAATTTTCTCTTTATCTTTTACATTTGACATTCTGAATAAAATGTGTCTTGGAGTAGGCCTATTTGGATTTATTCTCATTGGGTACGGTGTGCTTCTTGGACATGCAAGTTCATTTCTTTCGTGAGAGTTGGGAAATTTTCAGCTATTATTTCCTCAAATAATCTTTCTGCCCCTTTTCCTTTCTCTTCCCCTTCTTTTTTTTTTTTTTTTTTAAAGATTTTATTTATTTATTCATTTATCCCCCCCTTGCTGCTTGTGCTCGCTGGGTCAGCTAACCACGCTGTGCGGGCGGGCTTGCCTTCACCAGGAGGCCCCGGGAACCGAACCCGGGGCCTCCCATATGGTAAACGGGAGCCCTACTGATTGAGCCACAGCCGCTTCCCTCTCTTCCCCTTCTGGAACTCCCATGACACGTATGTTGTTGCGTTTTGTGTTGTCATTCAACTCTCTGAGCCCCTGCTCAATTTTTTCCATTCTTTTCTCTCTCTGTTCTTTTCTCTCTTCAATTTTAGCTGCTCTGTCTTCGGTATCACTTATTCTTTCTTCTATCATTTAGAGTCTGCTCTTGTATGCCTCAAATGTATTTTTGACTTCACCTATTGTGTCTTTCATTCCCATGAACTCCGTTACTTTTCTGTTCAGGATTTCAAATTCTTCTTTGCGTTTGCTCAATGACTTCTTGATGTCATTTATCTCTTTAACTATATTCTCTTTCATCTCATTAATTTGATTTTGGAAATTTGTGCTCATCTCACTGATTAGTTATCTCAAATTCTGCATCTCTTCTGGGACTTTGCTGTATTCCTTTTCTTGGGATATGCCTTCTATTTTCTTAGTATGGCTTGTAATCTTTTGCTGGTGCTTAGGCATCTGGTTAGTTTGTATTTTACTTAGATTCTCTATCTCTTTTTCTTTTATGGGGTTTTAGTGGCAGGAGGCTGTGAGTTACCACAGCTCTTTGATTTTTGGCTCAACCTTGATTGTTAGGATTGTCCTGCTGGTTGGTCAAAACCAGGTACTGGACCCAATAATTGGTTGTAGAGTCGTTTCCTAGGGCCTTGGGCAGGGAGGCTATAGAGGCCAGGAAAAGCCTCTCTTACTTATTAATTTTCTTATGTGCACTTCCTTGGTCTGCCAGGAGATGGTGCTTGTTGGCAGCTCTCAATTCAATGCCTGATCAGAGCATATTTGTTGTGACACAGACCAGGTTGATGTGATAGAGCTTCCTGTCTGGGGGCTAGGAGCCCTGTGATTCAAACTTTCTGAGACAGTTCTCCAGACTTCTCTCGTAGCACCCCCCTTTTCCCAGCTAGGAAATATTTCCACTCCCTTCTGAATTCTCAACAATCAATCCCTGTTAGTAGAGGAGGAGATTGGGAGGTTTGTATATCTTTAGCTCCTTGCAGGCTTCAAGGCAAACAATGGCACAGCCCTACCCGGCCTGGAAGGGCTCTCGGGACAGGGCAGACCAAACCTGGGAGTCAAAAGCCGGGTCAGCCCCAGGCTCTCTCTCCCCTCTCCTGTGAAGTCCTCAACAATTAGTCCAGGCTAGAAGAGAGGGAGGTTGCAAGGGTTGGATTTCTCCTGTCCTTCCTAGGCTCCTGCGGCAAATCGCCGCCATGTGGAAGGGTCTGTGGGGCTCCGCAGCCCAAATTTACAGGTCAGAACCTGAGTCAGCCTAAGGCTGTGCCCCTCTCTCCCCCCTTTCCGGGAGTGGTAGATCCCTGGAGCCCCCTTTGTCTGTGGTCGCAGGCCTAGAGGCCCGAGAGTTCTAAAGAGTGTGGGGGAGGGTGCCAGCAGCAGCAGAAGCTGCTACTTCCCACTCACGGTTCTGTTGTTGCGATTGCCCTCTTCTGAACCTCTGTCCTCTGGGTGGTATGCGGCCTTCACCTGCTGTCCTAAACCCTAGAAGATCTTTTTCGGGGCTGTTTCAGCCTTTCCTCTAGCTATTTTTCTGGAGAAGAGATTCCTGTGTCTTACTAGTCCGTCATCTTCCTGGAAGTCCCCCTTCTTTTTCTTTTGAGACTAGCAGTTGAGGGTAGAGGAAATGAAGGGAAAAAAATTATAATTTTTCAGTTTCAGGAAATTCCTATTCTCCAAAATTTTCAATTTTTGGTGATATTTTCAAATATATAGGTGATTCAAAGCCTTTCTAAAAAAAAAAAAAAAAAAAAAAAATCACAAAATTATTTTAAATAAAAATCACCTAAAATACAATTAATTTATTTTGAGTGCTTCATTGAGAACATGTTCTCCCAATATAATGTAATTTCTACAAGAAAATGTAATTTGTTTTAGGATGTGGTTTTCAGAAATGTCTTTCAGCATATTGCTTAAAGAGTTTTCTGGATGAAATTCAAAGACAGGTCTCTCACCTTTGCAGCTACCTCTGACACAGTAGTACAATTATCTTTTTTTTTTTTTTAATTTAGTATTACAGTTATCAATTGATTATCAATGTGGTTAGCAGCATTATTTACATTCTCAAAGTGCTTTGCTACCATTCATGCTAATCAAACAGACTTACATTGGCTTTAACATGACTAGGGAATCTTTTTCTTATTGTGGTCACAATCAGATAAAATATCAAACCCAATATCCACCATTTAAATACATAGATAGAAAAGTAAAATATTAATGGCTTAATAATTGTTTTCAAAACTAACACTGGGTAGGAAGGATGTCAGCTAGATGGTAGAGTAAGAAGCTCCAAAATTCCATATCTACTTAGAAACTGAACAAGCAGAAACTGGCAAAGCCAACTTTCAGAACTCTGGAAAACAATAAAAAGTTTATAGCAATGTAGGTGAATGCTGATCAGGAGAAGGCCCATGGCACTTTTACTGACATATCCCCCATCCATGCCATGGCTCAGCATGGCAGCAACTTGTTCTCCCAAATCAGGTCCCTATTCTTAGGTTCTGGAGGAAGCAGGATATTCCTTATTTGCAGATTGGGGTGTATATACATTTGTTCCAACCTGTCTGGTGCCAGGCTGAAGAAATAATCAAAGTGATCATCTCTGTCTCATCTGTCTCAGAACTCACTCTGGACAGAGAAGTGGCTGGCATGGCCACTAAAACACAGTAAGAAAGCAATCAAACTGCAGCTGCCTAGGCAAAATATTACAGATAAAATATACAATACATTATGGAAGGAAAGGCCTGCAAGGAAAGGCTGAAAAGAATTTCTTGTGGAAAACAGAGCATTCAAAACTATCTGTATATAAGGGGGAATTTATAAGGACATGCCCAGGGCAAGATGCATACTCAGAAAAGACCTAAGAGGACCCTAACTTTTCAACTCAGGCAGTTCTTTAGGCTCACTGCAAGTCTGGCTGAGTGCTAAAGGAGTACACCAGCAGATAGCCAATCTGCAAAAAATAGGAAAAGTGGGTATTTTTTCTTTTTCGTTAGTGGTGGTAGCTCCTGGCATTCAAAGAAATCTGTCATAACATTTGCTGAATACAACCTTAACAAATAGATATCAGTGAGTAAAATGTCAATGAAAATAGGCTATTCATAAATAATGTGTAAAAATCACTTAAAAATATGGACTACTAGAGTCTTTAGCAATAATAATAAGAAAACAGCAAACCCTGAAGATAGGCTAGAATCTGATTTCCAAAGTTAACAACACAAAATATTCCAATGTCCAGATTTCAAGAAAAACCCACAAGGCATACAAAGAAAAAGGAAAAGATAGTTCATTCAAAGGAACAAAATAAAGCAACAGAAACCATCAATGAAGAAACCCAGACACTGGACTTATAACACAATGACTTTAAAACAATTGCTTTAAAAATATGCTCTAAGAGCTAAAGAAAAACAGATATAGATATGTGAATAAAATTAGAATCGCAATAAAGAGATAAAAATTATAAAATGAAACCAAATACAAATTCTATAACTGAAAAGTATAATAACTAAAATAAAATTCTCTAAGAGGGATTTGACAGAAGATTTGAACTGGCAGAAGAAAGAATCAGTGAACTTGATAGGGTGTTAACAGTTGGGCAGTTTGATGTAATTAAGAATTCTAAAAATATAATTGGATCATGCTTGTAAACTGATCTGTTAATCTGGGCATGATTAAGTTATGATTAGGGCGCTGACTGGGCCATGTCAGTAGGGCATTGAGCCCCACCCCTTGGTGGGTGGGGAATCGAATATAAAAGGCAAGGCAAAGAACAGAGCTGAAGCAGTCTTTTGAGAAGCAGTTTTGATGTTGGAAAGAAGGCCCCAGGAGAAGAGAAGCAAGCTGTTCACCTGATCATCTGCAGCTGACCTTGTGGAGGAACTAGGAGCTAAGCCAGAAAGAAACGTAGCCCCAGGAAGAGAGGAACCCCAGAAGCCTGAACCCTGGCAAACGCTGGCAGCTGTCTTGCTCTAACATGTGGCAATGGACTGTGGTGAGAGAAGAAACTTAAGGCTTTATGGCCTGGTATCTGTGGACTTCTACCCCAAATAAATACCCTTTATAAAGACCAACCCATTTTTGGTATTTCACATTAGCACCCCTTTGGCTGATTAATACATAGGGCAACTGAAATTATCCAGTGTGAGGAGACAAAAGAAAAAAGAAATAAGGAAAATGAACAGAACCAAAGGAACCTTGGGACATCAAGCATACCACGATATGCATTATGAGAATCCCAGAAGGACAAGAGAAAAAGGGGCAGGAAGACTATTTGAAAAAATAATTGTTGAAAACTTCCCAAAGTTGAAAAATGACATGAACATAAATATTGAAGAAGCTCAACCAACTCAAAAAAGGATAAACTCAAAGAGATCCAACTGAAACACGCTGTCAAATGTCAAAGACAAAGATTCTAAAACTAGCAAAAGTGAAGTAACTTGTCCTGTAAAAGCGATCATCAATAAGATTAGGTGACAATTTCTCCTCAGAAACCATGGAGGTGAGAAGGCTGTGGGAAAATATATTTCAAGCACTGAAAGAAAAAATAAAAACTATCAACCAAGAATTCTACATACAGCAAAACAGTCTTTCAAAAATGGAGAATTTAAGATACTGAGATAAATAAAATCTGAGGGAGTTCATTATAATTAAATCTGCTCTACAGAAAAATGTTTTGGGGAGTATATGAGGTTGAAAGGGAAAGATACTAGACGGTACCTTGAAAACTGAATGAAAAAATAAGGATCTCCAGGAAAGGTAACTATCATATAAATGCCAGGATTATTGTATTCTTGTTTTGTAACCCCACTTTTTGTTTCTGACATGATTTAAAATACAAATAGGACTTCTGGGAAAAAGGTGACTAGAAACACAAGGGATTCTCTTCTATCCTAGAAAAATAGCTCGAAGACAGGCAAAAATGGCCTGGAAAAAAATCTTCTAGGGTTTAGGACACCCAGGGAGGTTGGACATAGCCCAGAGCAGAAAAGGACAAAGGAAAAGAGTCACAATGGCAAAACTGTGAGTTAAAAACCACAGCTACAAATGTTGGCACCCTCTGCTACACTATAAGACACTTTTGAATTCTCAGGTCTTGGGGCTGGTGGCTACAGACAAAGTGGGCCCCAGGGACCCACCGCCCCAGGAAAGGGAAGAGAGAGAGGGATACACACTAGGGCTGACTCAGCTTTTGACCCACAAATTTGGTCTGCTGTCTCCCAGACCTTCCAGGCCGGGTGGGACCGCAACATTGCTTGCCTTGGGAGCCGGTGAGGGATTAAAGAGATCCAACCCTCTCAATCTCCTTCTCTACTGACTGGGTCTGGTTGTTGAGGATGTAGAGTGGAGTGGAATTACTTCCTACCCAGGAAAAGGGAGGGAGCTACCAACAAAGGCTGGAGAATTGTCTGAGAAAGTTTGAATTACTAGGCTCTTAGCCTCCAGGCAGGAACTTCTGCCACAGTGATCCAAACTGTGTTGCAACAAACACACTCTGACCTGAGTGTGACTCTGAACTGAGAGGACAGCCAAAAAGTGCCATATGCTAGCAGACTAAAGAAGTGCACATGAGGAAATTAAAAGTAAATAAGTAAGAGAGGGTTTTTCTGGCATTTACCGCCTCCCTCCCCAAGGCTCTAGGAAGTGGGTCTGCAACCCATTATTGGGTACAGGACCCAGATTTGAGCAACTAATAGGAACAATCCTACAAACCCAGAAAAGGTTGAACCAAGAATTAAAGAACAGAAAGTAACATACAGAAGGCAAGATGGCGTTAGTGTAGGAGGGCGCACACTGCAAGCTCCCAGAGCAAGGCGGATTGTGGACGGGGTCCTGCCCAGGGGTCTGTGCTGTGCACGCGTGGAGTGAGAAGCTTGGGACATCTATCTGCGCGGATCGGCGGCGTGGACCGAACAGTGGAGATTCGTGAGTTTTGAGGCTGCCGGTGGAGGTTGGCACAGGCGGCTGAGCACCGCGGTTAAGGGGAAAAAATAAAATAAAACGGCCATTTGGAGCCGCGGGCGGGGCGAAAAAGTTTTACTTTCTGGGGATCTGGCTGCCTGGCGCCCCTTGGACTTTGTGTGAACAGAGCAAACGAGCTAATCAGCACCTGGTGAACCGGAGGGGGGTTCTGGTCGGGGAACACAGCTGATTTCCCTAACCACCCAGGGATAAGACCCGGGCCGCTGCGGAGCCAGGAGGAAGGGACACTTCCCAAAAAAGGGAGGGTTCGGTTGGAAGACAGGGAAGGGTATTTTATATTTTTAGACATTGATCTGGCTGCCTGCACCACCCCATAGCTTTGGGGAGCAGATAAGCCGACATGAAGCAGCATCAGGCTGAGAGCAGACGCGAATCTGCACTCAAACTGATTTTCTGAGCAACCCGGTGACGCTGGAGCTCGGCGCCAGGAGGGGCGGAATCCGCCATCTTTAGCACTCCTCACTGACTAACATCAGAGCTTCAGCTAACCTGGGGAGTCCGGAAAGTGGGACGTGCTTGATTAATTTCCACGGGCCCAGCCAGGGTCCCTTCCATAAGGGGGTTGGTCTAGAGGAGGAATTATTTTGGGTCCTGCATTTGGATAAAAAAAAAAAAAAAAAAAAAAAAGTGAGGTCACC